>JAVJIF010004483.1:0-339566 GCA_038442645.1 Agave tequilana
ACCATAAATGGTGATTTGGGTGGTGCTCAATTGTGTGAGTGAGGATCCCCAAGTGCTGCATGACTCGGCAAGGCATAATCTCAATGCTGATCCTGGATCTACTCGAATGCGGCTCACTTCAGACGATCCACTGTAACCCTGTGAAGTACAGAGGCCTATCATGTTTCCCTTTAACCTACATGTCGTCTGGTGTGAAGGCGACGCAGGGGCATGTTGAGAGGCGTGGAGGCAGTCTTCTTGCATCTTCCTCCTGTGGTTCAGCCGAATCCGGGCCATGAAAACTTCAGCATCAGCTAAAGCTTCTCTCAAAGCTTCTATGGTTGACTTTGACAGTCTCAGGAGCTCGTAAAGGGTGATCCTGACCAGGATGTGGCTAGTTAAGCTAGGACAATCGAAGCGGTAAGGTGCTAAAGTTCCTTCTGCTTTATCCTTGGGAGGGCCTTGGTATACTGAATCTCCTTTTGTTTCTCCACGGGTTGCTTCGTAGATTGCTTGGTCGGTTCAGGGATGGGTTTAGGTGGATTTGCCACCATCTCATCCTAGTTCTTCAAATACGACTGACCCGAACGACTTTCGCTCACGAGCGGTGCATTCAGTTCTACGACAAGAACAATTGTCTCCTCCTCCGAGTCAGTTAGTAAGGGGACATCAGTCTCTGCATCCCAGGAGGAAGCGAACACCTCATTGCAAGGTGAAGCTTTTGCCTTGCCATTAGACTTTCTGTTGGTAACAGTAGTCCACTATTGGCTTTCCACAAGGTCAGGGTGAACACACATGATTTCTTCTTGAGAAGTAGGAACAGGCAAGAGACTTTCTCCTGCTAGTGGTGTGGATCTATATTGATCATTCTTAGTTCCCCTTTCGGGATGGGAACTACTCGGGCAGTGCCAGTGATGGAGGTTGATCCTGAACTGAAGAAATGACGTCATGTTTGCCGTTACTTTCTTCTGCTCCGGACCGAGCTTGAGCAACTCTGCATCAATCAAAGCTTAGAGGATGTCTTTGAAGATGTAGCAGCTCTTTGTAGGGTGTCCCAGCATCCTATGGTACAAGCAGTTTGGGATTGTCGGTCTTGCCGATCTCCGCAGGACATCTAGCTTTGGAAAGCTTTAGTCTGTTGCTCTTTGTGAGTACTTGAACAATGAATCGACATGCTCGTCTTGAAGAAGTATTGTTTGTTGGCGCGCGACTGACTTGAAGAACCACCCCTCTGGTCAGCTGAGGTTTAACGAGAGACTTCGTCTCTGTCGCCAATGTATCCTTCCTTTTGATTGAAAAGATACTTCTACTGTACTCTTAGTTGACTTTTCGGGTCTGAGCTTTTTTCTTCTGCCATAACCCTGACAATAATCTCTTCTGCTTGTTCGTCATTGTAATACCCCGTTCCCGGAATACGTACTTAGTTGCGTATTCAGTTTTTCGATCGTATTTTTTGATTTACTTCCTGTATTTGACCGATTTCAGTTTTAAAGTCATTTTCCAATATTATATATTTTCTATGATTTTTTGGAATTTTTCTGAATTTAATTAAATATTTTCAAAACCGGTGTCGACCAGTGCCGCTGATCGATTCTCGGATTTTTAATTCACAAACAGTTAAGAATTTCTAGAAGGTCCTTTAGACTTTATTTCTTAGAATCATATTTTATATCTAAATACTTTTTCTGAGAATTTTATAAATTTATGAAAATTTCAACGGAGTCGGTAGATAACTGATTCCGGGATTTTTAGTTTTAAAACTATAAATTATTTCTTCAAACGAATTTCACCATGAGTCTTAAAATATTATTCTTGATTTTTGGTAAAATTTTCGGGTCGTTCCGAGATACTTGAATTTCGGACGATTTCGGTATTTTCGAAATGTTTTCCGCATCTTCGACTTAAACCTGGAAAATTGTCTTTTCAACATTTTAAATTTTAAGCTAAAGAAAATATCTTTCCTTTTTATAATTCTTTTCCTTTTCCCTTTTTCTTGATTTTCCTTTACTTCCTTCACAAGCCTCAAAATTTTCCAATTTTTCAATAATTCCACTTTCTCCAAAATTCCACCAACTCCCACCTACTTCCTCATTTAATGCATCTCTTACTCTCTCTCTCCCATGGCCAGCCAAGTGGCCAAGTGAGGGACACCTCACCCTCTCCTATTTGCAATAAACCCCCTCTCAATTACATTATTTGCAACTCCTTTACAAAATCTAAAACCTATATAAACATTTCCTTTACATTTCTTTTCCTTTTTCTTCATTTCACCAAAGACTTTAGCCCTCACCAAATCCTCCTCCTCTCAAACTCCACCACCAACTCCAAAAGCTCACCTAAGTCTCCATCTCTCTTCAACTACCACTACTTTGGAAGTGAGATCGTAGTTTTCTTCGTCGTTTACATCGCCAAGGATCAAGTTGGGGATATTGTCGACAACAACCTTTCGGAACTCGTAAAGCTTCAAGTAGCCGTTCTTTGTGAGTATTTTTACTCACCAAGACTTGATCAATTCCTAATATACTTGTATCTTCATATCTTGTATACATATGTCATCAAAATCATGTTTTTAGACCATCAAACACAACCATCAGAATTCTGTTCTGTATTCTGTTTCCCCACGATTAGTCGACTTGACCTAGGAATTAGTCGACTAACCCATCTATTTTTGAAACGTAACCTTTTCTGGAACACAGTTTTAGTCGACTAATCCAGACTGTTAGTCGACTAGAAACCACTATTAGTCGACTAACCATTCCTCCCTAGTCGACTACTTTTTCCTGAAATAAAACATCAACTCTCTGTATCCCAGATTTAGTCGACTTAAGTATCTGTTAGTCGACTTGTAGTCACTGTTAGTCGACTACCCTTTCCACCTAGTCGACTACTTTCCCTGAAACAGAATCTCAACTCTCTGGAACCCAGTTTTAGTCGACTAATTCAGACTGTTAGTCGACTAGAGACAACTATTAGTCGACTAACCATTCCACCTAGTCGACTAATTTAGGCTGTTTGTTATATAGTTGATTTCTTTTTCTGAATTTGGATCGTACCCTTTATACATATGTGATATATTATCCTTGTTTATGCTTCATAACTGGTACTTCATGACATGTTACTTGATGGACATTACCTCTTGTTACTTCATGACTTATTATTGTGTAGTCTCGTTCCATAACTTGTTAATGAATGAATATCACCACTTATCATGCCATCACTTGAACCAAGCATGATACACTTGACTTTTGTATAAAATGGACCAACTTACATTGGGTCGGGGGAAAACATGCGGATATCGATATGTGTTCGTGTTTACAGTGGTTTTAGGAATGTTGTGCAACTCATGTTCCGGTCTGACCTGTGGGCCACCAGGGGACCGAGGGGAGTGCTTGCTCCCTCCTTACTGGTACCATCATGATAAGGGCAACATAAGTCCCTCCTGTTAGCCTAGCGGCTGGCTTCCGTCACCAAGCAACGGAACAATCCTGGACCGTTATCCCGGGCATGTACGGGATCCACTGTAAACATAGTTCGTCGATACAACCGCTGGTTTCCAATAACACCTTGCTTTACTAGGATATGGATCTATGTGCGCTGGGACGCTGGGTCACATAGCTAGATATCACAGTAAGACAAGTAATAATAATAATAGATTCTAACTGTGGATCCTTATATGCAGACCTTATCTATTTATGCTCCTATTACTTGCTGATTTACATGTATCACACTGTTCCCTCTTACTTATTCATGTCTCTTAGCCATTTGGCTGTAGCCTGATTTTGTTATGAGATCTTGATTCCCTTGATTTGCATATTCAGGTTCTGAAGCTTGGATCGAAGTGGAGCCATCCACAGAGGATCAAGCTTTCTTTAGTGAGCAGGCAGATTAGTTCCTGTTCTTCGTGCCAGACCTATCCATTTGACTCACGGGATCTTCATCCAACTCGTGAGCTTTTTTGTGTTTATATTGTAAATCTTACTTTTGGACTTGGTTGTGATGTATACACATGTAACGTGTAATACTTCATCATATCCTGTGATAGCTTTGTAGTTGTACTTTTTAAGTTGGCATATGTATGAATATCACGCTTTGTCGTGTACTCTGATTCTTGTTGTACTAAATGCTTAGCGTATATACGTGGGGGCATTTTCTGACCTACGTATATACGTCGCAGTGACGTCCCCGTATTCGTGGAATCGGGGCGTTACAGGTTGGTATCAGAGCCTAGGCTCTCACACCTATAGTACAATCAAGTAGCAAATTAATGAAATTTGCTATTGCCAACTACAATGTACAAAGTTATCTAGTCCTTCTTGATCCCTTCTTGATTCCTTCCCTTGTGTCCTAAACTCCTTCCATTTTCCAATTTCAGTTATCTTATCCCAATTCGTGTATGGAGAGAAGGACGGGTCGTAGCAACTCTGGACAAACATCAAATGGACCCACGGGAGAGAATGTCGATATTCTGAGGGTCATCCAGACAATGATGGAGAATCAGCAACAACAGACGGAACTTCTTCGGCAAGAGTTAGCAGCTCCAAAGGAACAGAGGCCGGGGAATATTTCAGACTTCAGACGGCTGCAACCAGCCATATTCACGGGTGAAGAGAAACCCCTGGATGATGAGCAATGGCTGACGGATACCTCAGACTTGTTGAATGCAGCTCGAGTTCCTAAGGAGAATCAGGTGGAGGTTGCTAAGATTCAATTGAAGGATATAGCCAGAACATGGTGGCTAGCTGATGAGGCAAGATTGGAGAAGCCTGTCACCTGGGACACATTCTCCAAGAGTTTCTATAACAGATTCTTCCCTGCCACTGCTCAGAAAGACATGGAGGAGCAGTTCATCAGACTTCAGCAAGGGAATAGATCCGTGGATGAGTATGCCGCGGAATTCCTCAGACTTAGCCGCTTTGCTCCGTACATGGTAACTGATGAGGAGAAGCGGGCTAGTAGGTTTCAGCAGGGCTTGCAGATGGACATCCAAGTTTTCCTAATGCCCCAGCAGCTGAAGACTTATTCAGAAGTTCTCACCATAGCTCGAGAGGTGGAGCGTGGGCTAGAGAAGAAGCAAGTGAACCAGATGAGGAACCAGGCCATGAAGAGGCCATTTCCACCTATGGGAAGAGGAGGCCATACAGAGCAGCGAAGGTTCAGGCTATGAGGCAACCATTCCGACCAGCTCCTTACCAGACGGCTCAACTACTTTCTTTCTGCAGTTATTGTCAGAAGCCAGGCCACATTCGACAGACTTGCCGTAGGGCAAATGGATTATGCTTAGTGTGTGGTTCCCGAGACCATTCCATAGAAGCCTGTCCACACAGGAGAATGGGGATAGCCGGCCAAGCTTTGCCAGCACTGCAGGGACCGAATGGACAGAGAGCACTTCCAGGGCCACCGGGACAGAGGAATCAAGGACCGATGATCAGGAGAGTTCCTCCCCTCCTCCACAGCAAGCTATTCGCCCAGTCCAGAGAGGAGCTAGGACTGCTGCAGGGCATGGAAGGGGTCAAGCCTTCAATTTGACAGAAGTAGAGGCTGAGACTTCTGAGGAGGTGATAACAGGTAATATCAGGGTGCATTCTAAACCTGTTTTAGCCCTCTTCGATTCAGGTGCTTCACATTATTTTATCTCAGATCATTTTGTGGCATTGCATTCCATACCTGTTAGATCTTTAGACCACAAATGGGAGATTAGTACAGGGAATGGAGTAGTCATATCTTCTAGAGTTTGTGCTGACTGTCCAGTAGAACTTTGTGATAAGACCTTGGCCATAGATATGCTCGTACTAGACACCAAAGGGTACGACGTAATCTTAGGCATGACCTGGCTCAGTCAATATTATGCAGTTATTGACTGTAGGGAGAAGAAGATTAATTTAGAATCCCTCTTCAGCCGAATTCCAATTTAGTGGAGAAGTGAAGTCTACCAAGAGAAAGACTCGGATGACTACTTCGGAGATTCAGAAGAAGGGAATACCGGTGTGGGATGAATTCCCAGAGGTGTTTGCTGAGATCTCAGGACTTCCGCCTGACAGGATGATTGAGTTCTCTATTGATACTGTGCCTGGAACAGCTCCTATATCCAAGGCTCCGTACAGGATGGCACCGACGGAGTTGGAGATTCTAAAGAAGCAGCTACAGGAATACTCTGATAAGGGATTGATTCAGCCAAGCACTTCACCATGGGGAGCTCCAGTATTATTGGCAAACAAGAAGGATGGTGGTAAAAGGCTTTGTATTGATTATAGAGAATTGAACAAAGTTACCATCAAGAACAAGTATCCCTTACCAAGGATTGATGATCTGTTTGATCAGCTTCATGGAGCCCGTGTATTCTCTAAACTAGATTTACAATCGGGTTACCATCAGCTTAGGGTGAGAAGGAGGATATTCCGAAGACGGCATTCAGGACCCGTTATGGCCACTATGAGTTTCTAGTTATGCCTTTCGGAGTCACCAATGCCCCTTCAGTTTTCATGGATTTGATGAACAGAGTGTTCTCGCCCTATTTGGATCAGTTTGTAGTTGTTTTTATAGATGACATCTTGATCTATTCAAAGAGCAACAGGGAGGATGCAGAACACTTGAGGATTGTATTGCAGACTCTCCAGCAGGAGCAGCTTCATGCTAAGAGGAGCAAGTGTGACTTTTGGTTGGACAGTATGGCCTTCCTTGGACACATAGTTTCAGCAGAAGGAATTTCAGTTGATCCTAGCAAAGTCCAGGCAGTGAAGGACTGGCCAATTCCAAAGACGGTGACTGAAATTAAGAGTTTTCTTGGACTAGCCGGATATTACAGACGCTTTGTCCAAGATTTCTCTAGGATTGCAGCCCCGTTGACCAAGCTCACCCGGAAAGGAGAAAGGTACATATGGACAGAGGAATGTACTGCAGCTTTTGAGCAATTGAAGCAGAGGCTCATTTCAGCTCCAATCTTGAGGACTCCCTCAGGAAGAGGAGGGATGGTCATATTCAGTGATGCATCAGGAAAAGGCCTGGGGTGTGTACTTATGCAACATGATCATGTCATAACTTATGCATCCAGGCAACTGAAGACTCATGAGCGGAATTACCCAACTCATGACTTGGAGCTAGCAGCTGTTATATTTGCCTTGAAGATCTGGAGGCATTATCTTCTGGGAGATAAGGTGTTGATATACACGGATCACAACAGCCTCAAGTATATTTTCTCACAGAAGGAGTTGAACATGAGGCAGAGGCGGTGGCTGGAGCTGATGGCGGACTATGATATTGACTTGCAATATCATCCAGGCAAGGTCAATACAGTACCGGATGCACTGAGCAGGAAGCCAGAGAATAGAGTGCTTGTCCAACTTACTCAGCAGAAGGAGTTGATTCAAGACATCATCAGATTGGACTTAATGTTGGTACAAGGAGTTGATAAGGCAGGACAGTTCATGACCTTGCAGATTCAGTCAACATTGATAGATGAGATCAAGAAAGCTCAAAAGGAAGATCCCAGATTACAGATATTCCGAGCTCAAGTAGAGGCAGGATTGAGGACTGATATCTGTATTCATCCAGATGGTACATTATATTTTGGTAGCAGACTTTGTGTTCCCCAAGGAGAAGTTCGACAGAAGATTCTAGCAGAAGCACACAGTTCAGCCTATTCCATACACCCAGGGGGAAACAAGATGTATCAAGACATAAAGAAGCAGTTTTGGTGGAATGCTATGAAGAGGGAGATAGCCCAGTATGTTGCCAAGTGCTTGGTTTGTCAGCAGATAAAGATAGAGCATCAGAGATCAGCTGGACTTCTACAACCCTTACCAATACCCGAATGGAAGTGGGAGCACATCACCATGGATTTTGTTACGGCGTTACCTCGTAGTCCCAAGGGTAATAATGCTGTATGGGTAATCATTGATCGCCTCACCAAATCAGCTCACTTCATACCATTCAGGGTAGGTCAGACAACAGAGGTTCTGGCAGACAAGTACATGAAGGGGATAGTTCGTCTGCATGGAGTTCCAGTTAGTATTGTATCAGACAGAGACACCAGATTCAGATCTCATTTCTGGGAAAGCCTCCAAGAAAGTCTAGGGACTCGTCTGAAATTCAATACTTCATATCATCCTCAGACAGACGGACAATCTGAAAGGACTATCCAGATTCTTGAAGATATGTTACGGGCCTGCATGATTGAATTCCAGGGATCATGGGAAGACCATCTTCACTTGGCTGAATTTTCTTATAATAACAGCTATCAGGCAAGTATCAAGATGGCACCTTTTGAAGCATTGTATGGTAGGAAGTGTAGGTCACCGATTTGTTGGGATGAAGTCGGTGAGAGGAGACTTTTGGGACCAGAGATCCTGATTCAGACAACAGATAAAGTCAGGATTATCAGAGATCACCTCAGGGCAGCACAGAGTCGGCAGAAGAGTTGGGCAGACACACTGAGAAGGCCATTGGAATTCCAGACAGGGGATCATGTGTTTTTGAAGATATCACCTACAAAGGGAGTAATCCGTTCGGTACTCGTGGAAAGCTTAGTCCGAGATATATCGGCCCATTCGAGATCTTGGACCGAGTGGGAGATGTGTCTTACAGGTTGGCGTTACCGTCATCTTTGGACGGAGTTCACAATGTATTCCACGTATCGCAGCTGAGGAAGTATGTGAAGGATGATAGTCATATCCTGGATCACTCCGAACTGGAACTACAACCGGATTTGTCATACCAAGAGCAACCGATGGCCATTTTGGACAGAAGTGTCAAGACATTGAAGAACAAAGCCATACCGTTAGTGTTGGTGTCTTGGAACAGACATGCACCAGGAGAGGCCACGTGGGAACGAGAGGATGTTATCCGTGAGCGTTACCCTCAACTCTTCACTTCTTGATTGGTAAAACTCTTTCCTTCTATCCTTCTCTACGGTTATCCTTCTTTGCTGTTACCTTTCACTTTATGAAATTTCGAGGACGAAATTTTTGTAAGGTGGATGGATTGTAATACCCCGTTCCCGGAATACGTACTTAGTTGCGTATTCAGTTTTTCGATCGTATTTTTCGATTTACTTCCTGTATTTGACCGATTTCAGTTTTAAAAATCATTTTCCAATATTATATATTTTCTATGATTTTCTGGAATTTTCCTGAATTTAATTAAATATTTTCAAAACCGGTGTCGACCAGTGCCGCTGATCGATTCTCGGATTTTTAATTCACAAACAGTTAGGAATTTCTAGAAGGTCCTTTAGACTTTATTTCTTAGAATCATATTTTCTATCTAAATACTTTTTCTGAGAATTTTATAAATTTATGAAAATTCCAACGGAGTCGGTAGATAACTGATTCCGGGATTTTTAGTTTTAAAACTATAAATTATTTCTTCAAACGAATTTCACCATGAGTCTTAAAATATTATTCTTGATTTTTGGTAAAATTTTCGGGTCGTTCCGAGATACTTGAATTTCGGACGATTTCGGTATTTTCCGAAATGTTTTCCGCATCTTCGACTTAAACCTGAAAAATTGTCTTTTCAACATTTTTAAATTTTAAGCTAAAGAAAATATCTTTCCTTTTTATAATTCTTTTCCTTTTCCCTTTTTCTTGATTTTCCTTTACTTCCTTCACAAGCCTCAAAATTTTCCAATTTTTCAATAATTCCACTTTCTCCAAAATTCCACCAACTCCCACCTACTTCCTCATTTAATGCATCTCTTACTCTCTTTCTCCCATGGCCAGCCAAGTGGCCAAGTGAGGGACACCTCACCCTCTCCTATTTGCAATAAACCCCCTCTCAATTACATTATTTGCAACTCCTTTACAAAATCTAAAACCTATATAAACATTTCCTTTACATTTCTTTTCCTTTTTCTTCATTTCACCAAAGACTTTAGCCCTCACCAAATCCTCCTCCCTCTCAAACTCCACCACCAACTCCAAAAGCTCACCTAAGTCTCCATCTCCTCTTCAACTACCACTACTTTGGAAGTGAGATCGTAGTTTTCTTCGTCGTTTACATCGCCAAGGATCAAGTTGGGGATATTGTCGACAACAACCTTTTCGGAACTCGTAAAGCTTCAAGTAGCCGTTCTTTGTGAGTATTTTTACTCACCAAGACTTGATCAATTCCTAATATACTTGTATCTTCATATCTTGTATACATATGTCATCAAAATCATGTTTTTAGACCATCAAACACAACCATCAGAAATTCTGTTCTGTATTCTGTTTCCCCACGATTAGTCGACTTGACCTAGGAATTAGTCGACTAACCCATCTATTTTTGAAACGTAACCTTTTCTGGAACACAGTTTTAGTCGACTAATCCAGACTGTTAGTCGACTAGAAACCACTATTAGTCGACTAACCATTCCTCCCTAGTCGACTACTTTTTCCTGAAATAAAACATCAACTCTCTGTATCCCAGATTTAGTCGACTTAAGTATCTGTTAGTCGACTTGTAGTCACTGTTAGTCGACTACCCTTTCCACCTAGTCGACTAACTTTCCCTGAAACAGAATCTCAACTCTCTGGAACCCAGTTTTAGTCGACTAATTCAGACTGTTAGTCGACTAGAGACAACTATTAGTCGACTAACCATTCCACCTAGTCGACTAATTTAGGCTGTTTGTTATAGTTGATTTCTTTTTCTGAATTTGGATCGTACCCTTGATACATATGTGATATATTATCCTTGTTTATGCTTCATAACTGGTACTTCATGACATGTTACTTGATGGACATTACCTCTTGTTACTTCATGACTTATTATTGTGTAGTCTCGTTCCATAACTTGTTAATGAATGAATATCACCACTTATCATGCCATCACTTGAACCAAGCATGATACACTTGACTTTTGTATAAAATGGACCAACTTACATTGGGTCGGGGGAAAACATGCGGATATCGATATGTGTTCGTGTTTACAGTGGTTTTAGGAATGTTGTGCAACTCATGTTCCGGTCTGACCTGTGGGCCACCAGGGGACCGAGGGGAGTGCTTGCTCCCTCCTTACTGGTACCATCATGATAAGGGCATACATAAGTCCCTCCTGTTAGCCTAGCGGCTGGCTTCCGTCACCAAGCAACGGAACAATCCTGGACCGTTATCCCGGGCATGTACGGGATCCACTGTAAACATAGTTCGTCGATACAACCGCTGGTTTCCAATAACAACCTTGCTTTACTAGGATATGGATCTATGTGCGCTGGGACGCTGGGTCACATAGCTAGATATCACAGTAAGACAAGTAATAATAATAATAGATTCTAACTGTGGATCCTTATATGCAGACCTTATCTATTTATGCTCCTATTACTTGCTGATTTACATGTATCACACTGTTCCCTCTTACTTATTCATGTCTCTTAGCCATTTGGCTGTAGCCTGATTTTTGTTATGAGATCTTGATTCCCTTGGATTTGCATATTCAGGTTCTGAAGCTTGGATCGAAGTGGAGCCATCCACAGAGGATCAAGCTTTCTTTAGTGAGCAGGCAGATTAGTTCCTGTTCTTTGTGCCAGACCTATCCATTTTGACTCACGGGATCTTCATCCAACTCGTGAGCTTTTTTGTGTTTATATTGTAAATCTTACTTTTGGACTTGGTTGTGATGTAATACACATGTAACGTGTAATACTTCATCATATCCTGTGATAGCTTTGTAGTTGTACTTTTTAAGTTGGCATATGTATGAATATCACGCTTTGTCGTGTACTCTGATTCTTGTTGTACTAAATGCTTAGCGTATATACGTGGGGGCATTTTCTGACCTACGTATATACGTCGCAGTGACGTCCCCGTATTCGTGGAATCGGGGCGTTACAGTCATGCTGGACTAACTGTTTTCAGGTACGGCTTTTAGTGACTCCTATTTGAGTTAGGAGTGAGGTTTGCAAATTATGATGGCATGTTTCCACCTGGGTGGCCTGGGTCATACCGCTAGGACATCAGAGTTTCATATCCCAAAATCTTTTCACAAATGCTTTGACTGACTCTCCATTTCATTGCCTTGTTGCCAGGAGGGTTGGCATGGTAACCTCCGAGTCATCTTTGAAGAAGCGTGTAAGTAAAAGCTTCTCCAAATCACCCCAGTTCTTGATGGAGCCCTCTGGGAGTGTCATGGTCCATTCAAAAGCGAGTCCCTTCAGAGTGCCGATGAAAAAATGTGTCAATATGGCATCATTTGCTACTATGTTCTCTGTCTGGAACTTGAAGTAGTATATGTGCTGATTCGGTGACCACTTGTCATCGAAGGCCTGTAGGGTCGGAGCTTTGAACTTAGGAGGGTAGGGATAAGATCCCACTCAGCCGGGTACGGCCATACCACTCCTACTTCTTGGAGGCCTTTTCGATTGGCGAGGGCTTCCCAGACGCTGTTCTAGTTTAGTCATTCTTTTAGAATGAATGTTCCTATTCTCTGAATTGCCTCCCTCTCCAGACGGAGACTTGGATGATTCGGAGTTGGATTGTTACTCCTCTTCTATATGCACAGAAGATGAGCTCTCTCCTTCCTTCCGTTTATCCTTAAGACTTTTAGAAGAAGACTTGGGCTTCGACTTTCTCCTGCCCTCAAGCAATTATGAGAGCATTTGCTTGAGGGTGTCGATAGATTCGTGTTGGGCGCGAATCATATCGAGTTGTTCCCTTTGGGCCTGGGCTTGCTGGTCAAAGCGCCTGGCCCTCTCCTCAGGAGTGTTAGCCAAATACGCGAAGGCTTCCTCCTCTACAAAAGAGTTCAAGGCTTGTGATTCCAAAATGGCAGAGTGCGATTTACTTACTTCAGTGCACCGGGCTAGGGCACTATAATCGACTAGGGCTACCATGCCAGTTCGAGTGTGGGTATACCGGTACACTCCTTTCGGTTCAGTGTCAGACTCGTCAGAGCGACTATTGGTTATTTTTCCTTACTTCTGCTTGGCGTAGTGCATGGACCCGCCATGTTCACAGTGACTTCGGTATTCTGTATTAGAGAAGGTTTTTTTTTGTGCAGGAACGATGCTTTTTGACTGATCGGGAGGTTGACGTTAATCGTCTGAATACTGACTGCTTGCTTACATGTGAATTACAGTAATATTCAGAGGGCATTGCTGTGATGAGTCATTCACAACAACATGATGGAGTGATTTGATAAGCATTCCTCTTATTTGTCAGATAATCCCTTAGATCCGTCGGATGGGAATCAAAGAGACTAGCATCAATTTTTTTGGGCTTTTCAGCTTCTGAAAGCTAACCTTGCGTCGCAGATCTGAAATGCAGGGTTCAGAGATGCGAGCTCACGTTCTACAGAAAGGATACGGCTCTCGCGTTTTGGCTTTGAAACGCGGGTCTCGTGCCTGTGCTGAGAAGAGCGCGGACCTCGCGTTGCTGATTATCGTGTTCGGCCAGTGACATTAGGGAAACATGGACTTTCTGAGTCTCGTGTTCTTTCGTAGAGATGCGGGTCTCGTGTTTCTGAGAAGAGACACAGACCTCGCATTGCTAAACGTCGCGTTTAAGAGGTGAAGCCTTAGAAACGCAAGCTTCTTGAGCTTCGCGTTTTGGTCTCCAAATGCAGACTTTGCGCGTCCTGTGCAGCTCAAAAGGGACGCAGGCATGAGCCTTGCATTCTATATCTATTGGATAGATAGTTGTTCTACCTTCTTGAGTTTGTTGTCGACGTGCGTGTCGCCTCTGTCGACATTCGGTATTCTGGTTACGCTGTTCGGGTTGTTGGAAGTGATAACCTAGAGCTGAGGAAGAGGAAGGGTGTGGCCAGGTTGACCTTCAATAACGTTGGCCTTGCGAGTCTCGTGAGTAACGTTGACGCGGGCCTTTCGTGTGATACAGCAGCAATGATGTGAAAAGTCACCTAGAGGGGGGGTGAATAGGTGACGATGCTAATCTAGTGAATTTAATGCGGAATTTAAAAACTAATTGCAATTACAACAATGATGCACACACACAAGCAAGTATAGCAATTTGCACAATACACAAAGTAAAGAGAGAGATAGAGAGAGTCAATGGATCAAACGCAAACACAGAGATATGTAAAAATTTGCACACAAATTCTTAGAGAAAAACTCTTGCAAAAGGGGTATTTATAGACAAATCTGGAAACTAGTCGTTGGCTGTAATTTTTGCCAGAAATACCCTGATGGTCGACCGCCCAGTCGACCGCCCAACGGTCAATTTTTGACCCGTTGGCGCTAGCGGTCGACCGCCCGGTCGACCCAAACAAACAGAAAGCAAACCTGCTCTCAGTCGGTCGACCGGCACGGTCGACCGGCTATAGGTGTAGCCAGCGTGCACGTTTCTGTGCACGTCGGTCGACCCATACGGTCGACCGTCTACATGGTGCGGTCGACCGTACCTGTCGACCGATCAGCCTGGCAGACACCAAAACAGGTCAGAAATCTGGGAAAATAAATATCCAATAAATTCTTATAAACTACTAAAAATCCCCAAAAATAGTTTTGTCAAATTGCATTGATATATAAACATGTGATAAAAGTTTTGACTCACATATCAAGCAATAAAACTATTTTTATGTCTTTTCATTTTTACCAAAAACCAAACCTTGTATTTTCTAAAACTTGAATAGAAAATACGTTTTGTCCAAAACACTTCCAGATACAAAAACATGATAATTAAACACTTTGAAGCATGATGCATATGGATAGAAATTCAATATACATGAAACAAATATATATCATAGTTTTTTTGTCATTAATTCCAAATATGTTTTGTCATAAATACCAAACATAAAACTCATGAAGTAGACTATCAAACTAAGTTTGTTTAAGCAATAGAAGCATGCATGTATATAGAACAAATCATATATACACTAAACCATGTAAACTTGTTTTGATATAAAATCTATTCATGAAAACCAAGATCGGTTAAACCTAAAACCGAAAAACCGAAAACCAATATTCAAAACATGAAACGTGTGTGTTGTGAACTTGAGCTTATCATACTATTCTAATCTTACAATTAGGATCTAAACCCAAAACTAAACTATGGTACCGATGTCTTCTTGTAGAGCGCAATCTCCAAGCCGACTCGTTCCAAAACTCTTTGATCCACCGAGCAAGTGCTATATATGATCTTTGACGCTTGGGCTCTTGAATCAACATGTGGGTAGCTTCCAAATCATCTTGTTGAAGCTAATCACCTAGTAATAACTTGATTAAAGATCTGAAACTAAAATCACAAGATTATTAGTACACATAACTACATGAGTTAATCATCATCAAAACTAGAGTGGAAGGCCTTTGGGCCAACAATCTCCCCGTTTTTGATGATGGCAAAACTCATGGAGTTATATATGCATGGATTAAAGTAAAGCTTCAAAGAAGCCCCCCCTTAACTCATGCATAACAATAAAACATATAAGATATGCAATGAATGTTCTTAAACACATATAAACATGTTCTGGATACCAATTTAAAATAAAACATAAACAATGAAACATGCTCTTGATACCAATAAAACAATAATATTGAAACCAACATATATTACTAATGAAAACCAACTAAACATATGCATAAATCAACCATGCATATAAACTACAAATTCTTCTCCCCCTTTTTGTCAATCATCAACAAAGGGGTAAAAACAAACATAATGAAAATAAATACTTCTCCCCCTAAATCTTCAAAACAAAGAAGCAATAAATTATTCCAAGGGGTAAAACCAAAGTCAATATGATATTAATTGAAAATAACAAACTTTAAGAAATGCCAAATCCTATTTGAAATAAAACAAGGCATTGAAACAAAATAACATTTTATATCAAAATGAAAACTTGTAATGTAAACTTGATACCAATAGATAATAAAAAAATTGATACCAAATTTAAGGAAACAAATAGCATCTTGATACCAAAAGAAGATATTTTTCATTATAAGCATATGATACCAATTACTCTAATATCATAAAGTTAGGGAGTGGGAAAACAAAACAATGGTAAACCAATTCCAATTGAAATATAAAATACGAGTTTTCTCCCCTTTATGAAATACCAAAAGAAAATATGCATAGGCTTGAAATAAGATACCATTGAAAATTAAATCAATTGAAACATGATATTCATTAAAAATTCAAGCTTAGCAATCTTAAAATTATGATAAAGCTTGTATATGGATACCAATAGAAATTGATACTATATGAAGTGTAAGCATACATATATAAAACAAACATATATGAGTATACAAAAGGATGTCAAGATTGATACCAATTGAAAGAATTCAATGATACCAATTGAAACAACAATAAGATCAAGTGTATGACTCATATCAACTATACCTCCCAATCATGGTTCAAGATTTAAATGATTTTCATTTTAAAGTGTACATGAACATGATCTCCCATCCAACCGCCCATTAAAGGTAGGGTTTTCAAAAATAGGTTTGAAAATAAGCTTTGTTTGAAAAACTCTACCAAATTGAAGAATATCGCAACTAGTTATATGAAAGTTTGAAAACTAGTACGAAATCCTTCAAGTAAGGAATTATTTCAAAAAAATATATATTTCATAAAAGACATGTAAATCACATGAACATTATCACTCAAAATTCATAAAGCCCATATCATACTCATGAATACAAAGTCATGAGAAAACTAGTAAAGTGAGTGAACAAGTGTAATGTGAAACACACTTATCATGAAAATTGACAATCAAGCTCATTATGAAATTCCTTTGAAACATGAACACATGAAAAACTAAATTTTCATTACTAAAAGAAATCTCCTAAAAACATGAAAATTATCAAAACAATTTAACCTTCAAGGCATATGTATGTTTTGACAAAACAAAAGTATACATACATATCCCTAAACACAATTGAGTCCAAAATATAGATTTGCATGAAAAGCAAATGACTCAAGGGGCATACATGTATATCTTAAGGTTTGCCAAATTAGACATATACATGAAGTGAAAACACTTTATCATAGAAAACACATCAAAAATAGAAATACATGTTTGAATGCATGAATCATCAAAACTAGACTATACTGAAACATCTAATGGGTACAAATACGCATCCAAGCACAAACATATATAAAGGTTTACTTGTGGCCCATTCTATGTACAAGTATAAATCCTAGTCTTAATGAAAACTAACATCTAAACAAGTAATCAATTCATGAAGCATAAAACGAGTCATAAAATAATAATATTATAAAAACGATCCACATGCTATAAGAATCATGATATACATAATATCAAAACAATTGTGAAAACACAAATTATGGATTCATCTAAACAATGGAGATATCAAATTGCAATACATGCATAGCATTAACACACTATTCAAAACAGGAATCATTAAAATGAAAGTCATACAATCATGAACATCAAATGATCATTATGCATATGCATGTGCACTAGATCTAGAGCATACATGTTAGTTTAAACAAGGTGAGACACTAAATATAGATCCATATGAAGCAAGGGTGCTCAAGTAACTAAACATATACAACCTTAATCTAATGACCATGGCACAATGCATAATGAACAACAAAACACAACATGTTATAAAAGATGAACCTAGAAAGCATGTAAACACTAAATGGAGTAAGGGATTGTTACCAAAACCGAAGAGGCAACTTTCCATGTCTCCAAAAAAGCCGGTGGTCCTCCCACCTAATCTCCTTGAGAGTGAAGCATCCAAATGGTTCTCCTTTTAGCTTAGAATGCATCCACCTCAAGGCACCAATGCCCTCAAGTGATGCGAGAGCTCCCACCTACATCAAAAGATAAAGCGGTGGTTTTTGGTACCCATTTCTTTGTGGGTCCATGGGGGTTAGTATCTCTCCTAACCCAAACAAGATTAGTTGCTAAATTTTTAATATGTAATCTATCATAGCAAAATCTAGCAAGGTGGCCTTTTCGACCACAATGTGTACAAGTGTACACATGAGCATACGTGTGATGGTGGTGATCGTGGGAAGCACGTGTATGCCGTGATGGGTGTGCATGCATAGTTGGAGCTTGTTTCTTGCGAACCAAGGATTCCAAACGAGTGTGATTTAAAGCACATTGGCTCAAAGTGGAGCCCAAACAATCAACACTTTTCTTCAAATTATTTATATCATTTTCAATGTTAGAAGATAAAGTGGAGCATGCAACGGAAGTGCTAGAAGTAGAAGTTATGCTAGCATGGCAAACATGAATATCAATATCATTTTGTAAAGATTTATTTTTATTCAAAACCAAATCCAATTCTTTTGTTATGAAATTAATTTCATTTTTCAAGGTAACATTTTCTTTAAAAACAAGATCTAATTTTGAAGATAAAATCTCATTGTGCTTTACAACATCATCACAATCATTTTTGTTTTTCAAAAATTCATTTTCCTTTAAAGCAAGTTTGAGTTGAGATTTAAGTGAGTCACATTCACTTGCAATCTCTTCCTTCTCTTGCAACATCAATTCAAAATTAGAGCATAAATCCTTTAATTCATTTTTCAAAATAAGATTATCTTCTATCAACAAATCATGTTTTTCTAACAAATTCTCAAGCTTTTGAACAAGTTCCATATTTAAAGTTTGAACTTCAAAACATCCATGACAATAGGAACTAGAGCTATCATCTATTTGAGAATCCGATTGTACCTCAAGGGAGTTTTTCCCTTGGACCATGAGGCATTGCTCTTCGGACTTTTCTCTCTTAGATCTCCTCATCTTATTGATAATCCTTGGAAGCTCGGGAGAAGTCAAGATGCTCCAAACTGCAAAAGCCGAATCATAACGATCAAAAACATGTAATAAATGTTCATTTAGAGATGCTCTAAGTGCCCTAAGTGCTAATGCATTGGCCTTCTTATGCTTGCTACTATTTGGGAGGGATTCTATGGTAATGGCTTGATAAACTAGATGTCCTAGGTCTTTTAAATGTTTAGTCATATTAGCCTTCCAAGCATCAAGTCTAAAATGATAAAACATAGGAGGGCTAGCCATAAGTGCAAACTAAATGTGTGCAAATGAAAATGCAAATGAAGATTAGCAAACCAAGATCTCACTCCTAGGTGGTTAAACCTAAATATCAGGAGCGCTAGCTCTGATACCAATTGAAAAGTCACCTAAAGGGGGGTGAATAGGTGACGATGCTAATCTAGTGAATTTAATGCGAAATTTAAAAACTAATTGCAATTACAACAATGATGCACACACACAAGCAAGTATAGCAATTTGTACAATACACAAAGTAGAGAGATAGAGAGAGAGTCAATGGATCAAACGCAAACACAGAGATATGTAAAAATTTGCACACAAATTCTTAGAGAAAAACTCTTGCAAAAGGGGTATTTATAGACAAATCTGGAAACTAGCCGTTGGCTGTAATTTTTGCCAGAAATACCCTGACGGTCGACCGCCCGGTCGACCGCCCAACGGTCAATTTTTGACCCGTTGGCGCTAGCGGTCGACCGCCCGGTCGACCCAAACAAACAGAGAGCAAACCTGCTCTCAGTCGGTCGACCGGCACGGTCGACCGGCTATAGGTGTAGCCAGCGTGCACGTTTCTGTGCACGTCGGTCGACCCATACGGTCGACCGTCTACATGGTGCGGTCGACCGTACCTGTCGACCGATCAGCCTGGCAGACACCAAAACAGGTCAGAAATCTAGGGAAATAAATATCCAATAAATTCTTATAAACTACTAAAAATCCCCAAAAATAGTTTTATCAAATTGCATTGATATATAAACATGTGATAAAAGTTTTGACTCACATATCAAGCAATTAAAACTATTTTTATGTCTTTTCATTTTTACCAAAAACCAAACCTTGTATTTTCTAAAACTTGAATAGAAAATACGTTTTGTCCAAAACACTTCAGATACAAAAACATGATAATTAAACACTTTGAAGCATGATGCATATGGATAGAAATTCAATATACATGAAACAAATATATATCATAGTTTTTTTGTCATTAATTCCAAAATATGTTTTGTCATAAATACCAAAACATAAAACTCATGAAGTAGACTATCAAACTAAGTTTGTTTAAGCAATAGAAGCATGCATGTATATAGAACAAATCATATATACACTAAACCATGTAAACTTGTTTTGATATAAAATCTATTCATGAAAACCAAGATCGGTTAAACCTAAAACCGAAAAACCGAAAACCAATATTCAAAACATGAAACGTGTGTGTTGTGAACTTGAGCTTATCATACTATTCTAATCTTTACAATTAGGATCTAAACCCAAAACTAAACTATGGTACCGATGTCTTCTTGTAGAGTGCAATCTCCAAGCCGACTCGATCCAAAACTCTTTGATCCACCGAGCAAGTGCTATATATGATCTTTGACGCTTGGGCTCTTGAATCAACATGTGGGTAGCTTCCAATCATCTTGTTGAAGCTAATCACCTACTAATAACTTGATTAAAGATCTGAAACTAAAATCACAAGATTATTAGTACACATAACTATATGAGTTAATCATCATCAAAACTAGAGTGGAAGGCCTTTGGGCCAACATGATGCTCTCTATGCAGGCCATCTTTGGAGAAGTCTGAAGAGACTTGAGAAAGAATCTCTTAGGAGACCTTGCGGTACTGCCGCACCCTAGAACTCTTGGGGCCAGAAGAGAGGAACTCTTCATAGTTTGCCTGGTTGAATTCCATGATAAGTGATTCGACCGTTCTTCCCATGAAGGTGACATCACCTTACGCCACGACTTGCTCATCAGTAGAGAAAGTAGTCCCCAGCAGAGTCGCCATCTCTTGTTTGCTCGAAAAAATAATTTGAGAATATGAGTCGTAAAATTTCCTTGAATCAAACGAAATATTATAACAATCTCAAACAATTCCTGATTACAAGAGAGTGAAGATATTCAGGCTCAAATCTTCTCTTTGTTTAATATTGGGTTCTTGATGTAGCTATGAAAAGTGAATCTTGTTTTCCATTGACCAGGTGAATGTCAGTGTCTTCTGGGAATCTTCTCTTCGGACTATGGACGGAGTAGCATAGCTCCTATCCAATGAAATCTCAAAGAGGCTTGAGGTAAAAACTTGTACTCAACAAGTTGTTAGAAGAGTTGAACTCTTTAGTATTCCTCAGTTAAAAATTCTGATCGAATCCCTTGACCAAAAGTTCAACAAAACTTCCGACCGATTCTAATTTTTTTCGACCCCTCTTTAGTAGCAAAATAGGCTATTTATAGGGGTTTCAGGGATAAAACTTCTCCTGAAAATCCTCCATAATGGAGGTTAACTCCCCTCATTACGTGAGAAATAATTGACTCAGTAATGAGGGCAGTTATAACCGAGACGCAGGGCTTCTCTGCAGTTGAAACGCGAGTTTTCGAGCCTTGCATTTTGGCATATATTATAGTGCTGTTGGATGCCAACTTTGAACCTTGCTAGATGCGGGCTTCGAACTCTGCTAAACGCAGGCTTCGAACTCTGCGTCTTGGTATTGCATAGATGGATGAGATGCGGGCTTCAACCTCTGTATCTTGGCCATTGTAGTGAAGCAGAGACGCGGGCTTCGATCCCTGCGTCTTGGTAATGCAGTGATACTGGGAGGTGGGCTTTGAGCACTGCATCTTGATCAATGCAGCGAAGTGGAGATGCGGACTTCAAACTCTGCGTTTCGACTAATGCAGTGAAGCGGAGACACGAACTTCACTCCACACATCTTGGCGCTGTAATGAAATGGCGATGCGGTCTTTGAGCCCTGCGTTTTGACTTTGCATAAATGGCTCTGATTAGCCTCGCATCTGGAGTACAGACTCTGCTCTCTGATGACTTATCCTCAGTGATTTTTAGACAGTCTACACCTCTCATGTATCATTGGCCATCACTAGTCCTTGGTTAAAAAGTTTTACAAAGCATAACCCATAAGATAACTTTCACGTCCAAACTCAACAAACAAGTGCAAGCTAGACTTAAACCATCAAAATTAACTAGAGCAAGTCTGGAATAAAGTAATGTTAACTTGTTAGAGAGTTAGATGTTAGAATATTAGAATCCATCATCATGAGCCATCAATGGCTCTTGCAGAGCAAGGCCAAGTAGAGGCTATTAGATTTATGTGGATTATCAAGTAAGGAGTTAGCATAATTAGTGGTTAGTAGCTAGTTTCCATGATAAGAAAATTTAGCTAAACATGTAAAGAGTTAGAGAGATAAAAACAAGTAGAGATAAGAGAGAACCTTTGATAGAGTGTCACCCTCAATTACAAGAACCCCAACTTTCATCATATGTATCACTCTCTTCTCTATTACATAATCTACAAAAATGTAAATTAAAAAAGAAAAAAGAAGAACAACTAGAACTACCCTAAAGAGAAGAAAACTGATTGCAGAATGAAAGAACAATCAAAGAGTTAAAAATTTACCATGTAGTTTGTGGCTAACGGGTCGTGTCCACGAGGAGGAATGCGATGAAAGCTTTTCGGTGTTCCGTTTAATGACAAAGAATTGTGCTCATTTTTTAATTGAAAAGAGAATGGAAAGAAGGAGATGATTAAAAGAGAAATTGCAACTTTGGAGAAGGCTTTGGAGAAGGTGATTTAAAAAACTTGAAAATTGTTTGGTTGAATTTAATAAAGAAGAAAATCTGGGCTCACTATCTCACTACTCAACCGTTTATTTTTCTATTGAAATCCTAAGTGACTCAACTTGATCATAGGCAAAACTTAAGGTTGACTTTAGAAAATTTGAAGTAAAGCACATGAGATGGTTGGAAGAGTTCACTCTTTTCTTTAAGAAATCGTTTTGAATCGAATGTTAAATCATCAAGAGCGAAGAAGCAAGTATGAAATAAAAACAGTTCAAGAAACGTTTTTAAAAGAAGTAGGAGTTTAAAGATCCAAGCTCATCCTCATGTGCCTTCAAGAACACTTTCAAGAAGAAAGGCTTTAAGTTAGGCATGCAAATGATTCATTGGGTCTTTTTCATGAAAATCAGAAAAGAAGAAGAATTGGAGAGAGGTACAATAGTGAGCCCAGAAAAATGATTTAGCTGCTCATGGGAAACAAAGAAAAATGCAAGTAAATAACGCAAGACATACCGTAAATGAGTGGAAGAAAAAGTAGCTCGATTCTTGTATTGATGTCACTTCAATCTTCAAGTACAAGCACTCAATTTCTCTCTCTCTCACAAGTATTTGTGCTGAACTATAAATTGCAAAACAAAAATATAACTTTTGTACTACCTAACAAAGAGCCTAAACCTTAAGTATGAACAAAATTCTAATCCTAGTCTTCGCTCCTTTTTGCTCTATTGAAACTGGTATTTATAAAGAAAAACCAGAGGGGGGAGATCCTGGGAAGATTGGGGAAGCAAACGCTCCCCTAACTGACACAACAAGGCCGCGAAAACGCGGCTAGGGCCGCGTTTCCGCGGCCCTGGTGTGACCATGTGGCCACACCCAATTGGTGGAACTCTTCGGTTTGGTGATTTGCCCATCTCTTCTGCTGGTTTTCTCATTGCAGCTTCAGGATTTGACGAAATAGCCTTTGATTGTTTGGCTTCAACCGCTTGATTCAGGGAGGATTCTTTTCAACCGGTTTTCAACCTCTCTGATATGCCAAGATTTGCCCTGATTCCTTGATTTCGAATTTATTCTGAATTAAATCAGAATTTGGTGGGCTTTTTGGACTTGTTTCTCATTCCTTTCTTTTAGCAATTGGGCCTACATTAAACAAAGAAGAAGAAGACTTGTTTAATAGGATTTATTAGCTAAAAAGTATGGTAAGGTGACAATGTATATACAATATATGTGACTAATCAAAAACCACACTACAAAACTTTCTTACTTGAAATTCTGAAACCAGGGGATATTTTATAGCTAAGGGGGAGATTTGGGAAACTGTACAGAGTCGTATGTTTTCGCGATCATGCTGCGTCTGGAAGCGCAGAGCCAGGGCGTGGGTCTGGTACTGGAGGTATGGGTTATGTATTGACTTCTGGCTTCTTATTTTCTGCTCTCAAATTAGCAGATTGGGCTTCAAACTCTTAGGCTTTTTCTAGGCTCTAAAAATCTCCAAATAAATTAGAGTTTTGGGTTTCTTCTTCACTTCATACCATGGACCTAGAAACATACAAGAAAGCCATTATTTAGCAGAATTTTTTATAGAATAAATGTGAAGATGTGATATGAAATATGCAAGTATAGAGACCAATTAAAGTGCAAGGTTCTCAATGCTACCGATAGCAAGTGGCTATGCGGGTCATGATCCACAAGGAGAGACTGGCGATGAAAGCGTGTTGTAAGTTTTCTTTTAGTTCACTTAAACTGGTTAAAAGTTCTTCTTTATTTTTATAAAGAAAAAGAAAATGAAAACATATTAATTTGGAGAAAGTGGTAGATAGGAGAAGATGGTGATTTTGAAAAATGAAAAACTAAGTTAAAGAGAGAAATAAAAAGAGTAAAGAGTAGGTGATATGTGTGTTCTGCACTAAATAATCAAAAAAAAAACTTAAAAGTACTTACTTACCTCATTCGATTGATGACTTACCTTGGATCCGTTGCACGATATACCTCAGCTTGAAAGCGATCAAATTATGGCATATAGGATCTTCCCCATTCCCTTTCTAGACTATGAAATAAATGAGCAAGCTAAACTAATTTAGAAATGGCTATCCATCGCCATAAGCCATCAAAGGCACTTACAAGGGCAAGACAGTTTTGAGGCAATGGGATTCACTTGAATTATCATGAAAACCAAAAAAGAAGAAGAGTAAGAGAAGAATAAGAATATCTTTAGATTCAATAAAGTAAAATGGAAGAAAAGAAGATTACTTACACTGGTATCATTCTCAGTACAAGCTTCCTCTCATTCTCTCATGAAACTCTTTTCTCCTTTAAGTTACATGAATAAATTAGAAGATTACTTAAAGAGAAGAAATAAAACCCTAAAGTAAACTAAAGTAAAAAATTAGCCTGAAGTCTATTTCTTCTTAATCATCCTCTTTGCCTTCTAAAGTGGTGGTATTAATAGGTTGAAATGGATAAGGGCGAGCGGGCTTGAAGATGAGACCAAATTGTTGGCCAAAGAGAAATATCTTCTGATAATGTAGGCTGTCTAAAATCACAAAGACAAGCCACCAAAACGCAGAGATTCAAGATCAAGGCGCGTTGGCTCAACGCCCGCGTCTCAGCATCAAGGCGCGTTGGCTCAACGCCCGCGTCTCCGCATCAAGGCGCGTTGGCTCAACGCCCGCGTCTTAGCATCAAGGCGCGTTGGCTCAACGCCCGCGTCTCAGCATCAAGGCGCGTTGGCTCAACGCCCGCGTCTCAGCAACAAGGTGCCCCCACCTTGGTTGTAACCACCCCGATTATGGCGCCATCCACCGCCCATGTAGCGGAAAGTTGGCCCTCATTGTGGAGCACTTTTAGGGGGCACGATCACCCCCTAAAAACCCTATAAATAGTCCCGTCACTATTGAAGAGGGGAGGATTTTCGAGAAGGAAAAAAAGGAGAGATCATCGACAGAGAGAGAGAGCTCGACTCTTCAAGCCAGCTTGCTGCGTACAAGTTGCTCTTCGCCTACCTTCTCTTTTAGAGTTTTGGTGGACGGGGCTGAGTTACTCCTTCTACCTGCCAAGGAGAAGATCCCTCGACGGTATTGACGGTCATCTGGTCAACGGAGAACAAGATTCACTCTCCACCGCCACACGAAGAATCCAGCATTAAACAAAGGGGGAATTCAAGATTCAATATTCTCCCTCCCTTGTAACCGAAAGATTAGCCTGTTGTAACCTTTTCATCTGATTCAAGGAAAAGTTGCTCCAGTCCGCTCATCGACAGTCTTCCGCGTCCAACAAGAGATGGCGACTCCGCTGGGGACTACGTTTGTCACTGACGAACAAGCCGTGGCACAGGATGATCTCCTCCGTAGGGGGGAAATGGTCGAGACACTTGTTGTGGAGTTCGACCAGGCGAAGTATGAAGAGTTTCTCTCTTCTGGCTCCAAGAGCCCAAAGACCCGCGTCTGTCGCAGGGTCTCGGCGGGGAATGGCCTCGAAGCCCGACCTGAAGCTCTCTTGGGCGCCGCTGCTGTTGCCCACCGTGCCCAGCAAAGTTCACGCGTCAACGCCTCTCAGAAGGCCCGCGCGATCCCAAGCACAGTTGCTGTTGCGACCAACTCCGGCGCACAGAAAAACCCGTGTCAACGTCTCTCAGGAGACCCGCGTGGTTAAACTCCCTGATGTTCAACATCAGGATGTTGTTGGTTTCTCTCCACCTCCTCGACGCAACTGGAATGCTGAGCGTCGACAGAGGAGACGTGCGCGTCAACTGCAAGTTGGAACCGTTGGTTGTCCAACTGAAGCTGGACGCAACGTACAGTCTCGCGCCTTGCCCGCGTCACGTCCAGTACGTGAAATCCGCGTTTGGCGGCCCAAGCGCGCAACTCCTCAAGTTGAGTCCTCTGAAGACCAACTTACCAAACGCCAGAATGAAGCTTCTGCGTCTCGTCAAACGCAGGAAGCACGCACCCAGAGACGAGGCGCCCTGCAGCCCACTCTCTCTCACGCGGCTCAGCCCGGACGCACCAGGCAGCAACGCGATACTCGCGTCTCATCTCAACAGAGACGCCAGACGCGCGTTCCACAGTCACGACGCAAAAACGCGTCCCTGAAGTCTGCGTCCATTCTGCACAGCACATGGATGCCTCCCGTCTTCGACGTTGTGAGGCTAGTCTCTTTGATCCCTCTTCCATGGATTTGAGGGATTATCTGACAAAGAAAAGAAGTGCCCACCAGGTCACTTCATCTTGCTGCTGCCAACGCTTATCTCCATGCTTGCGAAGTGCCGTTGCGGGTCGAGTGTGCACCAGCAGTCCTTAGCTGGACAACTGACCTCGATTCCCCCGTCAGCCAAAAGAAGGCGCTCCCATAGAAGGAGAGTCTTCTCTGACATTGAATACCCGGAGCTTACTGCGAACATGACAAGCAGGAGCAAGGGGAAACAACTTGCAGTCAGCTCAGACGAATCCGAGTCTGACTCTGAACCGGAAGGGGTGTATCGACACACTCGCACCCGGACGGGGGCCATTCCCCCAATTGACTATAATGCCTTAGCCCACGGCATTAGAGCGAATGATTCCCACTCCGCCGTAGTGGAATCAGGGGCTTCGAACTCTTCCGTCGAGAAGGAGACCTCTGCCTACATGACAGGCACTCCTGAGGAGACGGCAAGACGTATAGAGCAGGTCCAGAAAGCACAAATGGACATGATTATTTCTCAGCAGGCGTCGATTGACTCCCTCAAGCAGGCGATTGCACAACTGCTGGAAGACAGGAGGAAATCTCCTCCTAGGAGGTCAAAGGGCAAAGGGAGAAAGGGAGAAAGCTCATCTTCCGAACCTTCTGAGGAGGCGCGACGATTTACTTCAAATTCGTCCAAATCTTCGTCGCACGACCCAGAAAAGGCTCATACTAAAAGAATGAGTCAACTGGAGCAACGCCTCAATGCCCTCGCCAGTCGCAAAGACCTCCAAGAAGTTGGAGTGGTCCGGCCCTATCCAGCTGAGTGGGATCTAGTCCCGTACCCTCCTAAGTTCAAGGCTCCAACCCTCCAAGCCTTCGATGGGAAGGGGTCCCCTAATCAGCACATCTACTACTTCAAATCCCAAAACGGGAATGTAGTAGATAATGACGCCATCCTGGCGCGACTATTCATCGGCACCCTGAAAGGGTTGGCCTTTGAGTGGTTCATGAAACTCCCGGAAGGTTCTATCAAGAACTGGGGCGACTTGGAGAAGCTGTTCTTAACACGTTTCTTCGAAGATGACTCCGAGGTCATAATGCCCACCCTGTTAGCTACGAGACAGCGAAAGGGAGAGTCCGTCAAATCTTTCGTGGAGAGATTTCGGAACGTGGCACTCCGGTGTCCAAGCGGTATGACCCAGGCCACCCTGGTGGAAACATGCCGCCACAACCTCCAAACCTCTCTCCTTGCTCAAATAGGGGTTGCTGAAAGCCGCACCTGGAAACAATTAGTCCAACAAGGTGAACAGGCTGAGGAGATTGTCGCCCGCGTCCGAGCGGAGGAAGGCAAGCCGCGGCCGGAAAGGTCGACAAGGCGTGCACCGGCACCAGACACATCCCTCCAGACGAAGCGGAAGGATAATTTGGCAACAGAGATCAAATCTCCCACCAAACCTCAAACAGGCAAGGCGAGTGGCTCTTCAAGCCAACCCCGCGCCAACAAGCAGTATTCCTTCAAGGAGGAACACGTCGATTCGCTCTTCAAGCTACTCAACAAGAGCAATCGACTGAAGCCCCCTGAAATTAGGCGCCCGGAGGAAGTCGGCAAGACCGACAATCCCAACTACTCATGTACCACAGGATGTTGGGACACCCTACCAAAAGCTGCTACGTCTTCAAGGACATCCTTCAGGCTTTGATTGACGCGGAGGTGCTAAAGCTCCGACCAGAGCAGAAGAAGGTCACGGCTAATGTGACGTCGGTTCTCCAGTTCGGGAGACAACCTCCAACACCTGCGGGGTAACTCCTATTCCAAGGGGAGAATTAAGAGTGGTCAACACAGACCCTCACCAGCAGCAGGAGAAGGGCTTGGTACCCGTCCCTACGCCTCAAGGGGAAATTATGTGGGTCCACCCCGACCTAGTGGACAACCAACAGTGGACTACTGTAACCAACAGGAAGTCCAAAGGCAAGGCAAAAGCTTCGTCCTGCCATGTGGTATGTGCTTCCTCCCGAGAAGCAGAGGATGATGTTCCCTCACTGACTGATTCAGAAGAGGAAACCATAGTCTTGGCCGCAGAGCTCAACCAACCAATGATGGGGACTCGTTCAGGACAGCCCTACTTGAAGCAGTACGGCGAAGTGGCGGCAAACCCTCCACAACCGGCTGCAGAGCCAACTAGGCCCTCCACGAAGCCACCTGTGGAGAAGCAGAAGGAGACTCGATTCTCTCGAGCCCTTCAAAGAGGCATCGCGGAAGGGTCTTCGGCACCTTACCGCTTTGATGTCCTGGCTCAGCTGGCCAATATACCGGCACGCATTACCTTGTATGAACTTCTTAGACTATCAAAGTTGACCAGGGAAGCTCTGCAAGAAGCTCTGGCAAATGCGGAGGTCTTCATGACCCAGGTGCCGAAGGAAGAAGATGTAGAGGATTGCCTCCACACCTCCCAGAATACCCCCTGCATCACCTTCACGGCAGATGATATGCAGGTCAAAGGGAAGCATGATCGACCCCTGTACTTCACAGGTTATATCAGATCATCTGAGGTGAACCGCATTCAGGTAGATCCAGGGTCCGCATTGAGCATCATGCCCTGCCGAGTCATGCAACACCTCGGCATCCCTACCCACCGTCTGAGCCCTACACAGACGACCATCTACGGGTTCAATGCCAACGGCACCCGTCCGATGGGGAAGATCAAGCTCAACTGCCAGATTGGGAGCCTTAAATCGGAGGTGACGTGCTACGTCATCGATGCCGACACTTCCTACAATCTGCTGCTGGGACGACCATGGATTCACCGCAACTCCATCGTTCCCTCCACTCTTCACCAAGTCATGAAATACATTGACGCGAGTGGGAAGGTGCAAACGTTGGTTGCCGAAAGGTATCCGTTTAAGGGGGTCGAAAATTATTTCACGGACTCCCTCCTATATCAGGATCCGGTGGATGAAACCCCGCAACTGGAGGTGCCAGACTCTGGTAATGAGGCCGACACTGAGACCGAGTAAGAAGAGTGCTTGTGGAAGTTGGAACCACTTGTAAAGAGCACTAATAAGCTCGATGTTGATAATACCACCGACGATGCAGGCGGCTGGTATATTAATGAGAATTTAAACTTTGAGTACTTCTCTGCGTGTGCATCTGATTCAATACCATCGGATACTAGTACCGACGTAGATGATGACATCTGGTCGGCAATGGATGCTTTGACATCATTGCATGTACCAGTAAAATCATCTTTCGGGACATACCAGGATAATGGTGATGCGCAGGAATCTATATTCATGGTTCCGACAAGACGAAAAGGCCAAAACCAATCCTGTTTGGGCAAATGACGACTGAACCAACGCCCCGCGAAGAATCAGAAAGTGAGGAGGAATCCCCTCAGCTCAGTCATTATGAACCAAAAACGCTCAAAATGATGAAGTGCATGGGGTATGACCTAACCAACAGACCCGGGTTGAACTTCGGCAAAGGAAGAAGAACGCTACTTCACTCCTTTGTGCCGAAAGGGAAGGCCCCCGATTATTATCATCGGACGCGCAGGGGGTTGGGCTATGTATCAACTCCAGTCCCATCAGCCTCCGATTCTCAAGAATTGTCGAGCAACGATTACTCTTCAGACACATCATCTTGGGAGTCAGATGTCAGTGTCGGCAACATCTTCAAGGAACTTTCAGTGAACATGGTTTCGACAAGCCACCTGGAAGATGGAAATGAAGAAATGATCCAATCTGATACAGATCCTTGGATCAAACATTTAAATGCTCTTTGGGATACCCGCTTTGAACAGCGTGAGCCACCCACAGAAGACAAGGTTGTTCAGATCAACCTAGGAGATGAGGCTAACCCTAAGCCCATCTTCATAAGTGACGGCCTGTCACCTTCAGAGAAGAAGGATCTAATATCTCTTGTACAAGAGTATATAGACGTCTTCGCATAGAATTATGAGGACATGCCAGGACTTGATCCTCAAGTGGCCATGCACCGCCTCAACATCAATCCGGACGTAAAACCTGTCAAACAACAGCAGCGACAGTTTCGCCCAGAAATAATAGAGGCAATTCAATCAGAAGTCAGAAAGCTCATTGATTCTGGCTTCATCAGAGAAGAACAGCATCCCGACTGGGTGGCCAACATCGTCCCCGTTTTCCAAGAAGAACGGGAAGATCAGGATCTGCATCGACTTCCGTGATCTAAACGAGGCCTGCCCCAAGGACGGATTCCCATTGCCAATCACAGATGTCATGATTGACAATACTTGTGGATTCGAACGAATGTCCTTCATGGACGGATTCTCAGGATACAACCAAATCAAAATGTATCCTGATGATGAAAAGCACACCTCCTTCAGGACACCCCTAGGAGTGTATTGCTACACCGTCATGCCCTTCGGACTGAAGAATGCAGGGGCAACATATCAAAGGGCCATGAATGCCATTTTCCATCAGCAAATACGCAAAACGGTGGAATGTTATGTTGATGACATCGCGGTAAAAAGCCGCGCTAAAGGCGATCACGTAGCAGACCTGAAGGTGGTCTTCGACATCATGCGGGCTCATCAATTGAAGATGAATCCCACAAAGTCCTTCCTGGGGGTAGCCAGTGGTAAATTCCTAGGATTTGTTGTGACTTCCACAGGAATCCATTTGGACCCGGAAAAGATCCGCGCTATCCAGGAGATGCAACCCCCGAAAAGCCTCAAGGAGCTCAGGGGATTACAAGGACGATTGGCGTACATCCGCAGGTTCATCTCAAACCTTTCCGGAAGATGCCAACCCTTCGCTAAGCTGATGAAGAAGGGTGTCTCATTCATTTGGGATGATGCTTGTTAACAAGCGTTCGAGGAAATCAAGCAATACCTCACCCAACCACCAGTCCTTGCAGCTCCAGTATCCGGAAAGCCGTTTCTGGTGTACGTCCGAGCGATGGATCATTCTTTGGGAGCTCTACTAGCTCAGAATGACGATCAGGGACGTGAGCAAGCAATCTACTATCTAAGTAGAACAATGATCGGAGCCGAACATCGGTATAACCCGATCGAGAAGGAATGTTTGGCACTGGTGTTCGCTATCCAGAAAATGCGACACTATCTGGTAGGCCAAACTATAAATGTCATATCAAAAGTCAACCCTCTGAGGTTACTTATGACTAAACCTTCATCGCTAAATGGCCGACTGGCAAAATGGGCCATATTGCTATCACAATATGAGATGCACTTTCTGTCGCAAAAAGCTATTAAGGGACAAGCGGTGGCAGACTTCCTAGCTGAACACCCAGATCCGAGGGCAGTCAAACTCTACGAGGACCTCCCAGATGAAGTTGCCGAAGTCTACCAGACTCATACATCGTTCGAAAGTCAAGTATGGCAACTTTTCTTCGACGGTGCATCAAGAACAAGCCTGAAGGGACATGTAGTGGCGGGGGTAGGAGTAGTACTTGTCTCCCCACAAAATTATGTGATTCCCCGAGCTGTCTCACTGACCGAGCCTTGTTCCAATAATGTGGCGGAATACAACGCTCTTTTGATTGGGATGCAATTCGCCGATGAGATTGGCGTTAAAAATCTCGAGGCATACGGTGACTCTAAACTCATCGTCAGCCAAGTTCGCGGGGAGTACGAAGTCAGACATGAAGACTTGGTACCTTATTACAATGCAACTATCCGCATGGCCGAGGGATTTACAAGCTTCTACATCGACCATGTACCACGCAGGCAAAATGCGCACGCCGATGCACTCGCATCCCTGGCTGCCTCCTTAGCTCTTCCAGCTGGAGCAATGGAGAAGATATTCGTCTACAGCCACGACCTGTATTGCCCGAGAAATGCTCTTGAGGATTATCAGGAGTCAACGGGAGGTCGTCACTGATTAGACTAAGAAGGTATACGTATTATGAGTATAAAAATGTATTTTATGTACCCTTTCTTGTCTCCGCTATAGTATAGGACTATACCGAGTCGAATCTCAGGGAGAGCTCGCGATGGAAGCTTTGACGAGTGGTAGTGAAGTTATAAAACGAGAATTCTTCTATGTCTTATAAAATAATGAATCAAATGAAAAAGAAACTAAAGAAAGGATGGATATGTTCATGGTAGAAAAGTCGGAAAAGAAATCAATAGTGGATTTGGTATTCACAAGAAAAGAAAAGGAAACTTAAAGAAGAAGTATTCCATGACTAGCTTCCCTTACTACCTTACCAATACTTACTAAACTCCGTGATAGTGAAGGCTTGCCTCATGTTGTCACTCCATCGGCGTGGATTCGTCTCGCGTGTTGATCTAATTACTTTCTCACTTGTCGAATGAGTGGTTTAACCCATCGGAGAAGAGAAGACCATACAACTTGCAAGATGAACAAAAGCAATCACCCATGAGTTAGTGAAGATGGCAAGGCTAGTGGTTAGCTAGTACATGGAGAAAGAGTTAGCTACAAGACATAACAAAAGAAAAACAAAGCATGAAGTAAATTTGCAAGGAATTAAAGAAAGCAATAAAGAAAGCAATTAAAGAAAGCACATAAACTAGAACCAAGCTCAAGTAGAGGAAGGAGAATGGATTAATCCTTGTTGCTTCAAGTGTCACCCTTGATTACACAAGCTCTCTCTCTCACAATCACTCTCTTTTACAATGAATTCTAGGGAAGAAGAAGAGGGATCTAAAGAACTAAACCTAGAGAAAAACTAAACAAAATTACAACAACTAATGAATTTTCCTCTCTTCTCCATTCTCTCTGCTCGCAGGTCTAAGGTCCCATATTTATAGCCCCAGGTGAAGGATCTAGAAGCTAGTTCGTTGGCGCAAAATCTGGATCTCAACTGACTCAGGATTGCCGCGCCCTTGCCGCGGATCACGGCTCAATCCTGGCCGTTGAGCCAGATCTTTCTGTTGGGATTAGTTTGTTAGGTGGTTATCCACGTGGCATATCTAGATTCTTCATTGAGCGCGCGGATCTTTCTGGATCTGGGATTCAAATTTGGCTTTATCTTTAATCTTGGATTAATCACTTTAATTATTGCTAATTAAAGTGATTATTGGATTATCTCTCCCTTAGAGTGTGTACCTGCAAATATATAGAGAAGATGAGTAAAAATCATATATTTATTACAAAAATGCATGGAAATTATGTGGTAAAATATGCACATTTGTGTCACAATCACACCCCCACACTTATTCTTTTGCTCGTCCCGAGCAAAACAAAGAAAAGAAAAGAAAATCTATACTACCAGTTTATTACACCACTTTCGCAGGTGACGCGATTGCACTGAGCGTGTGCAACAAGCCGTTAAACCTCTAGGTTACCCTAGAGGAGGAGTGTTGTCTCCTGAGGGTTTTCAGCGGATTGCACCCACAAAATCCATAAAGAAAGAAAACAAATGTTAATGTTTTGAAACGCATTTTGAACAAGAGACATGTTTACGAACTATTTTTGCAAAAATATAAGTGATCCTAGGTCATAAGTCCACCTATAATCATTCTTCCTTAAACTTAGTCTCTATGCAAGATCTTGTCTTCAATTAAGGTAAGAATTCAAAATTGGATTGAATATTTTATCTTTCATAAAACCTAGATAATATGCACACCGTGCTCTGTGAAAATTTCTGGGATTTCAACTCCAACCATCAAGCCATTTATTTATTTATTTATTTTTCTTTTTCTCTTTTTTTTTCTTTTTCTTCCCTTAGTTTTCTTAGGCTTTCTAGTTCACCCATGTAACGAGCCTATAACCGATGACTCCCAAACCAGATGGTTCTAGGGCACCAAATGAGAAAACATCCCTCGGGTTAAAGGACTCGAGTGAAAAAGCCACAAAACTAAAGGGGATTATTTATAATCACCGTTAGGCGTGAATAATCATGCTTCTTGAGGCACAATTATCCAGCTTAATAAGTGAGATCACCGTTAGGCGTGAGTAACCATGCTTCTTGAGGCATAGTTATCCAGCTTAATAAGTGATCTATTATTTATAATTAATTTTTTTTTCTTTATTTATATGGCATTTTTGGTCTTTGTTTCCATCCCAAGAAATGTGTAAGTGTACAGTGCATATTTATCTAAGGCAAAAAATGCAAGATAAAAATATCTCACCAATTTTACTTACTTAGCCTATAATCTCAAACAAGATCTATTATTTCAACTAGGTTTAAGATGTCATAATTAAGGCTTTCTTAATTTCTAAGATACATCTTAATTTTCTTAAAAATAGATCAAAACTTTGTCTCTTATTTCAAAAAGTTTTTATTTTTATATTTTTTTATTTTTTATATTCTTGTAAAAGAAATGTAAAAGAAAGAAAATCTAAAAACTCTATGTTAGTAAACCCTCCCCCACACTTATTTCATGCATTGTCCTCAATGCATCATGATATATGTATGCATGAAAAAAAATGAAGAGGGAAGGAAAAAATTACCTTAAGGTGGTGGTTCCGGTGGTGGTCGGATTGGTCCACGAAACATGGCCCAATCAACTTTTCTTTGGGTTTTAAGGAACCCACCAGAAATCTCAATAATATGACCCACAAAAATGATGTGTGCATTTAAGATTATTATGTACATGCCCCCATCTAATTTCCAAATTTTTAAAATAATTTCTGAGTTAAATTTATCAACTACCTTGTCCCAGAATGGAATATGGAATGATAGAACGGTTGACTTGGACTCGGAAAGGAACACCGACTCAGGGAAGTGAATGAAGTCAAGTAAAGGTTCAGGAGTCGGAATGGATTCAGGAACTGGGTCCAAGTCAAGAAAATGAAGCTCAAGTCCACATTCAGTTTCCCATGATGGAATGTGACTATCTAAGATTAGTGATTCAAGTTCAGGAGGGTTGGGAATCAAAACTGACTCTAAAATGTTACTCAAATTGGGTAACAAAACAGGAGTCATTAATGATTCAGGTATTTGAACTAAATCACAAACTTGAGGGTCAAAGTCACATTTCTCATTGAGTTCAATTCTACAAAATGGAGAACTTGCCAATTTGTCAATAGGATCTTCAAAAAGGTATAATTGGTCAAGTTCAACATGATCCTTAAAGATGGGTGATTCAACTTCATTGTGAATTGGGAAAGGATCCAATGTCGACTCTGGAAAAAGATTGAAGTGAGGTAAAGATACCGGAGTCATTACTGAATCAGGAAAAAGAATTGAATCACTAAGTTGGGGTTCAAGATCACATTCCTCATGTAGTTCAATTCCAAAAAATTGTGAACTTGCCAATTTATCAATGGGACTTTCAAGAGTATGAAATTGGTCAAGTTCAATGTGATCATCATAAAAGATTGGTGATTCAATTTCACAACAGATGGGTACTGGATCCAAGTCTGACTTGGGAAATGAAGTGAAATCAGGTAAGGATATGGAAGTCATGATTGAATCAGGAAGTAGAGTTGAATCATCTGGTGAAAGTTCAGGATCATAATCATGTTCAAGTTCAATTTCAGGGAAAGTAAAACTTGCCAAAATGTCAATTGGATCTGAAGTTTGGACAAGTTCATTTGTAGGAGATGAAAAACTTGCCAAAATGTCAATGGGATTTGACGTTTGGACAAGTTCAATTTTAGGAAATGAAAAACTTGCCAAAATGTCAATGGAATCTGAAGTTTGGACAAGTTCAGGTGGTTGTGCTGAAATTGAATCTTGATTTCCAAAACAACATGACTCTTTGACAGAATGGTTAGTGACATTAGAAATAGGATGAGAATGAAGAGTTTGGATCATCAAATCTATGTCACGGTTACGATCATTTCGAGCATGAGTCAGGAATTCAAGCATCTTTTCACAATTCATTGGTTCATCATTTTGTTGAAAAGATGAAGAATTGTTTTGGAATTGGTGATGAAATTGTGAGTCAAAACTGTGTGGTGATGGAAGAGTGGACTCACACAAGAAATCATTACTCGTTTCCATGACAAATGGTTGTTCATTAGGAAAAGGTGGAACTGAGTAAGACTCTTGAAAATACTGTGGAATTGGAGGGGCAAATGTTTCGTGAAATTGTTGCTCGACCCTTTGAAGATTAGCTTCTATACTCCTGAGTAACTCAGATTTTTCTTCAATTGGTGGTTCAGAAAAAGGAGTATATGAAGCGGATTCTGGAAATGAATATTGTGGATATTGTGGACTCGGTGAATATGGTGGACAAGGAGGTTGATAATTAAACTCGGGGGACTGGAATCCCCAATTACTCGGTGAAGAGTTGAAATTATTATGGAAATTATAGTTATTAGATGGGGGGTATGGGTCATATTGATTCGGATAAGGCCAACCCGGTGTATTTGGTTGGTGCATATTGTAAAACACCGGGTTGGAATTATCCGAATATGGAGATGGTGTGAAATATGGATTATTATTAGGATGGAAAGAATTGTAATTGTAAGCCATATCACACAATCAAAAACAAACAAACAAACAAAAGAAAGAAAAATTCTAACCTAAGTTAGGGTAGACTTAGGACCTAGACGACTCCTAACTGATAGACTGTCCACGGGAGGTTTAGTGTAGATTCTAACCACAAGCTAATCAGCCAGGGAAGGGTAAGGTTGGTGGGAGGTTTTCCGTCAGAGACGTTCCTTAATTAAGTAACCAGCAACCTTCGGGCTTTCGGCCCTCAACCCCTTTCCTAGACACTGATTTTGCAAGAGTTAAATTCCAACACTTTTCCCCCTTAGGATAATCTCCTAAATGAGTCCGAGATGTCCCTAGGGCCAACGTCTACTTTTTTATTAAATTAGGCTTGGGTTAGTGAGTGCTTGAGATTGTGGTTTTCGGGCTAAGGAAAGGGTAATGAACTCCCCCACCTTATCTTATTTACGGGTATGCCCTTAAAATTGAATTGTGCAAGTGTACAAGAAATATCACTAAGATTCACTCGAAGCATGAAAATCAAGCAAGAGATGATTCCTAGTCTATATGCAATGCGAAACGTACCTTGCCTCCAGCACTCTTCAACAGTAAAAGTAAAGAATTGAAAGACACGTGCGTAGAATGCAAATGTCTAAACAATTTTTAACAATTTCAACCAACTTTTTACTGTTTTTAATTAAGCAGGAATAAGGTGAAGAATACAGAATTTCAGGTATATCAGCAGCTGTGTTTTGCAGAACCAGAGGCCCTGCAGAAATTTTATCAGAAGTTCACTCCTTATTGCCGCAAATCTGCGGCAAAATCCCAGAAATTGCGGCAATTTGGAGGGATCCTGGTCTCTGCTTTCGAGAGCAGAGGCCCAGGTCCACTTGTATGTCACTGCAATGCAAGATTTTCTGTTTCTTCAACCTGTAACCTGCAACAGAGAAGAAGAATCGTTTAGTACTTCACTTTAAACCAAAAAAAACGTTGCTCTCCCCGGCAACGGCGCCATTTTGATTAGACTAAGAAGGTATACGTATTATGAGTATAAAAATGTATTTTATGTACCCTTTCTTGTCTCCGCTATAGTATAGGACTATACCGAGTCGAATCTCAGGGAGAGCTCGCGATGGAAGCTTTGACGAGTGGTAGTGAAGTTATAAAACGAGAATTCTTCTATGTCTTATAAAATAATGAATCAAATGAAAAAGAAACTAAAGAAAGGATGGATATGTTCATGGTAGAAAAGTCGGAAAAGAAATCAATAGTGGATTTGGTATTCACAAGAAAGAAAAGGAAACTTAAAGAAGAAGTATTCCATGACTAGCTTCCTTACTACCTTACCAATACTTACTAAACTCCGTGATAGTGAAGGCTTGCCTCATGTTGTCACTCCATCGGCGTGGATTCGTCTCGCGTGTTGATCTAATTACTTTCTCACTTGTCGAATGAGTGGTTTAACCCATCGGAGAAGAGAAGACCATACAACTTGCAAGATGAACAAAAGCAATCACCCATGAGTTAGTGAAGATGGCAAGGCTAGTGGTTAGCTAGTACATGGAGAAAGAGTTAGCTACAAGCCATAACAAAAGAAAAACAAAGCATGAAGTAAATTTGCAAGGAATTAAAGAAAGCAATAAAGAAAGCAATTAAAGAAAGCACATAAACTAGAACCAAGCTCAAGTAGAGGAAGGAGAATGGATTAATCCTTGTTGCTTCAAGTGTCACCCTTGATTACACAAGCTCTCTCTCTCGCAATCACTCTCTTTTACAATGAATTCTAGGGAAGAAGAAGAGGGATCTAAGAACTAAACCTAGAGAAAAACTAAACAAAATTACAACAACTAATGAATTTTCCTCTCTTCTCCATTCTCTCTGCTCGCAGGTCTAAGGTCCCATATTTATAGCCCCAGGTGAAGGATCTAGAAGCTAGTTCGTTGGCGCAAATCTGGATCTCAACTGACTCAGGATTGCCGCGCCCTTGCCGCGGATCGCGGCTCAATCCTGGCCGTTGAGCCAGATCTTTCTGTTGGGATTAGTTTGTTAGGTGGTTATCCACGTGGCATATCTAGATTCTTCATTGGGCGCGCGGATCTTTCTGGATCTGGGATTCAAATTTGGCTTTATCTTTAATCTTGGATTAATCACTTTAATTATTGCTAATTAAAGTGATTATTGGATTATCTCTCCCTTAGAGTGTGTACCTGCAAATATATAGAGAAGATGAGTAAAAATCATATATTTATTACAAAAATGCATGGGAATTATGTGGTAAAATATGCACATTTGCGTCACAATCAATCACCGCGAAGAAGCACTTGAAGCGTCAACCGGTCCAGAGCCTAGAGGACGCCAAAGAAGCGGCTGCCATTCGAAGGAAATCCCCCAAATTCTATTATAATGCGATTACGCGAACATTGTATCGTCGATCGCATGACGGGATCTTACTCCGGTGCCTCTCACCAAACGAAGCACAAGAAGTATTGAAAGAGGCCCACGACGGTATGTGTGGAGCCCATCAACCTGGCCCAAAACTGGCACATCGACTCTAAAGATTGGGTTACTATTGGCCTAAGATGATTGCCGATGCCGTCACTTATACCAAGAAATGTCACGCCTGCCAAGTGCATGGCGACTTTATCCATCAAGCGCCAGGCTATCTCCACTCCACGGCCTCTACCTGGCCATTCGAAATGTGGGGCATGGACGTGGTTGGTCCTATCAGTCCGCCATCATCAAAAGGACATCGGTGCATTCTGGCGATAACCGATTACTTCTCCAAATGGGCTGAAGCCATCCCTTTGAAGGAGGTCAAGTCGTCGAACGTGATCAAGTTCGTGAAACATCACGTTATTTACCGTTTCAGCGTACCTCGGCGAATTGTCCATGACAATGGACCCCAGTTCATCAGCCAGGCTTTCCAGAGATTCTGCGCTAAGTTCAGAATCCAGAGTGTGTCCTCAACGGCATACTATCCTGCCGCCAATGGCCTCGCAGAAGCTTTCAACAAGACTATTAGCAAGCTTCTCAAAAAGTTCGTCTCGAAAAGTCAACGAGACTGGGACGACAAGTTGGGTGAATGCTTATGGGCTTACCGCACAACTGTGCGAACCCCGACTAAGGCCACGCCGTTTTCCTTGATATACGGATGTGAAGCCGTGCTTCCTCTAGAGATCCAAATTCCATCTCTACGCGTCGCCTTGACAGCGGAGATGACGACAGAGGAGAAGCATCGACAGCGACTCCAAGAACTGGAGGCCTTAGACGACAAGCGTCTGCAAGCCCAACAGCAAATCGAGCTCTACCAGGCTCGAATCACCAGAGCCTTCAACAAGAAAGTTAAAGTGCGAACTTTCAAGAAAGGCGACCTAGTCTTAGCCGTCAGAAGACCCATGGTAATGACGCACAAGACAAAAGGAAAATTCCAACCCAAATGGGAAGGACCATTTGTAGTAGAGTCAGTCTACTCAAATGGATCATATCGCCTCATAACCTCGAATGGCGATACACTCATGATGCCTATTAACGGCAGGTTCCTGAAGAAGTACTATCCCTAGATGGTATCCTTCCGCCGATCAAGTTAAAAGTACACCTCTGATCAAAACATCCGACGCCTCCGACGACTAAGGATAGAGGAAAATGTTGGCTTTTAAGCCCAACATCAGTCTTCGACAACTCATCATGCTGAGGGGAATAGCATGGCAAGCCCAACTCAAACGGTAGTTGGTAAAGGCATATCAAACCCGTTGACAGCTGAGGATTTGCTAAAAATCCTAAGGGACATGTTCCCATTTGATCCGACGCCTCTGACGGCTAAGGATAGAGGAAAATGTTGGCTTCTAAGCCCAACATCAGTCTTCGACAACTCATCATGCTGAGGGGACTAGCATGGCAAGCCCAACTCAAACGGTAGTTGGTAAAGGCATATCAAACCCGTTGACAGCTGAGGATTTGCTAAAAATCCTAAGGGACATGTTCCCATTTGATCCGACGCCTCCGACGGCTAAGGATAGAGGAAAATGTTGGCTTTTAAGCCCAACATCAGTTTTCGACAACTCATCATGCTGAGGGGAATAGCATGGCAAGCCCAACTCAAACGGTAGTTGGTAAAGGCACCTCAAATCCGTTGATAGCTGAGGGTTTGCTAAAAATCCTAAGTGGACTTGGCTCCACTCTTTCCACCAAAATCCCCTACCAATTCTCATCCACAGAATGATAGGTCTACAAAATACACCCATTACTAAGTTAACACTACACCTCTGGTAATGGAAACTTTTTAATATTCCTTGTCGAGTACAAATTTTGCTTGTCAACTCTACACGGAGTACCAAATTTCCAAATTTGCCAAGTTAACACTACACCTCTGGCACTTCAAATTTTCACTTGTCAATTCTCACCAATAGAATGACAGGTCCTCAAAATTGCTCTTATCATGAGTCAATCTTTGTCAAGTTAACATCACACCTCTGACAAATTGCTGTTAAAGTTCAACACCACACCTCTAAACAGTAATCAAGTTTCTGCCAGGTTTAATATTACACCTCTGACAGTCACTCTTCTTCAGACTTCCATATCGAAGCTGAAATGGATGATGCTAAGTTAACACCACACCTCTAGCATCCAAGTCATTGCTAAGTTCAACAATACACCTATAGCCATGACTTTCCCTCGGACTTCCTTATCCAAGCTGAGATGACCAATGCTAAGTTCAATATTACACCTCTAGCATTCCCTCATTGTCAAGTTAAACATTACACCTATGACAGTGACACTTCTGAGTTAAGTTAATATCACACCTCTGACTCACATCCTTGTCAAGTTAACATTACACTTCTGACAAGACCACTTCCAACCCGTTAAGTTAATATCACACCTCTGACGGTAACAAACTTTCCTAGATTCCCCACGAGTCTAGTCCCACTTGTTATTCTCTTCAGCAGAATAACAAGTCTACCTAAAAACATTGTTAGGTTAATACTACACCATCAACAGTGTTCCCCTCAAATCCCCAGTTGAGCTCAATCAAGTTAATCCCAAACACTTGATAAAAGTTCACCCTCCCTGGGGGTACCAATTCTACTTGTCGCTTTCTCTTATAAAGTGGCAGGTCCATCAAAAATTATTTCATCTCTGTCAAGTTAATATTACACCTCTGACAGTACTGTGAGAGTTCCTGAAATAGGATCTTTCCCTCCAAAGCTTGACTTGTTGAGATTATCATCATAATTTTGACAAAGTCAGAGATTCTTTGCTTCTATGGGTCTAAGACAAAAAGTTCAAGACAAGGAAAGAGGCAAAAAGAAAAGTGTCGCTTTTATTTATTTCCAAACATATGAAAGTGATACAAAACGCTCTCTTATACAATAAGATTGAGTGTTACAATTAAGGAGTACAAAGAAGTCCCTCTCTCTCTCTTAGAGGTTGCACTCACTCCTCATAAGCCGCGTCTGATTCCAAGTGTGCGATGTTTTGTGGCTACAATAGAAGCTGGTTACACCACGATGCATGATGTAAACATCGAAAGCGCCCTAGCTGACTAAGCTAAGAGCAATGGTGTTCTTGAGGTCCGGTGGCAGCAGAAAGTCCTGCAACCCTTCGTTCATGAACATCTCTTCCCCCAGCAGACCATCCAGCAGACATGACGAGTCCTTGATGTGACTTCTGGAGTGGGAGAGGAAGAGGATCTTGTCCGCCACCGCAACCGCCGGAACCCTCATCGCCGTCATGCATAGCCTGACCATCTCTTGCCAGCAGGCATGAATGGCGAAGCAGATCAGAAGAGACCTTGGCGAGGGTTGGGTCCTCGTCAGAGATGTAATATACTCTCTTATAGGTGACGAGGACCATAATATACTCTCTTATAGGTGAACATCGAACAAGTTCGCCAGCCAAAGCATCCTTCCAGGGGCCCAGCAAACCAGCAAGTCTACCTGCAAGGAATGAAACAAAAGGAATCAGAACAATCTGCAACTTAGCATGCTGCAACAGAGAAAAACTAAGTCAGCCAAGCAGACGCGGGAATGATCCACGCAGTCAGCCAAGCAGACGCGGGAATGATCCACGCAGTCAGCCAAGCAGACGCGGGAATGACCCGCGCGGTGAGCCAAACTGCTGCGTCAGCAGAGACAAACGCGAATCAAAACGCGGTCTCATTCCACGCCCAAGTCGAAAGCACAGACGCCTAAAAGCACAGACGCAGAAAGTTGCCATCTCCTTGTTGAGTGAACAAGAGTTGCAAGACTCGGGTCTGAAACCTTTTTGGGAATTCGTCCAAGGCAGTGGCTATAAAACGCGCTAAGGCAATAGCCATAAAACGCGCCAAGACAGTGGCTTTGAAACGCAAGCTTTGTGAACAAAGCCAGCGCCAAGTGCCAAAGACCCCGCACTCGCGTCCAGAGAAGTTTAAATCTGTGGCGCAAATTCCAGAAGGAATGCACCAACACAGACTTCGTGAGGGGGTCCAGATAATGGTGATGCCAAGGTGCAGGCCGTGGTAGATTAAAATATCATGGCTAATTGGGACGGCGTACCAACAGAGGCCTCTACCAAGAGTCGGGCTCTCTGCATCCAAACGCGGACGTGCAAAATGATCAGAGAGACACTCTGCCCCGAAGAGACCAAACAGGAGCATACAAGCCCTAGGTCATCTTCATCTACAGAGCCATCCTCATCCATGGAGACAATACTCTGAAGAAGATGAAGGTTCTCAGAGCGCTCGCTCTCAAAAAGAAAACAGTCCAAAGATTGGATTGAAGGAAGAGGGTTAGCCCTATTTATAGGCAGACCCTAATAACTGCTACTAATGGTGCATCAATCAGAACCGTCGCGCACGACTGTCAAAGCCCAATGGAGGACTGACGCGTGGAGCGTCGCTTTGGGAACCGTCGCAGACACCGGTTTCCAACCGCCAGCGCCGGTTTTGCATTAAAGAGCGTTAAAACGCCCAAGTCAAATAAAAAATTGACGCGTGGACAACCGCCTTGGAAAACAACGGATGACCCGGTTTCCCAAACGTCGGTGAAGACTTGACGTCCAATCGTCAGTGAAAACTTGATGGTCAAAGATCCCACAAAATCTTTAAGTCAGGCTGCATCAAACGCAGACAGCAAAGTCGCGTCCGGCTGCATTAAACGCAGATGGGAAAGCCGCGTCTAAGAATCCGCGTCATCGTTCTCAAATTAAAAGGCATTCACCCGCGCTTTAAAGGAGCGTCTACGTGACTCAAAATCGCGCCCTTTCAGCAAACAATGCTGCGTCCCTCGCGTCTGCCCTATCTGCGTCTTACTCAGCGAGACCAATTCGAGGATCACTCTGTGATTGACGCTGCGTCTCATCAAAAGGACTTAGTGAAAGTTAAGTTCCTATGGAATGATGACCGCGTCTCACCCTGTGATTGACGCCGCGTCTCAGCAAAAGGACTTAGTTCTATCTAAGTTCCTACGGAATGCTGACCGCGTTTCACTCTGTGGATCAGTGCCGCGTCTCATCAGGAAGCCGCGTCTCATTGAAAGAACTTAGTCTCGCCTAAGTTCAATCTTCACAACCAGTGATCAAGAAGTTGGATTCATCCACAGCTAAACAAAGAAGATGGAACAAAAAAATGTCCTTTTTATATCAAAAGTGGATACAAACACTCTGATAAACAGAGTGTCCTTTTCTTTACAAAAAAAAAGAAAAGAAGGCTAAATGTCCTGGCTCGCCAAGGAACGGATTCGCTCCCTGAGATGATGCATCTTGATCTGACGCGCCTTCTCAGCCTCCATCATGGCTTGGACCCGCAGCTCCTCTTCAGATAGGAAGGGTTTTGCAGCCAGCTGCGCTCGCAGAGACTCCACCCTGGAAGAATGTAGAGACAGACTCTCTTCAGCTCGCGCCTTAGCAGTCTGTTGCTCTGCAAGCTCCTCTTTGATGGCAACAAGCTTCTTCTCATTGATCGCAAGCACAGCTTCTGCCTTGGCAATGGTGTCCCGAGCCTTGGCAATGGTGTCCCGAGCGCTGATGATGACGTGCTCCGTGCTCTGCATGACAATCTCGGATTCCCTTGAATCGTCAGTTAGTTTCTGACATTCAGCCTGGGAACATTCGAGGCTGCCGATCTCTGCATCTATTTGTGCCTCTGCCTCCTGTCGCTCTCGTTCTTGAGCAGCTAAGAGCCGGGCTAGAGTGGCCTGGGCCTCACCAGAAGAGCTGGCATTTTCCAAAGACTTCAGCTCGTGCAGGTCGTCTCCCAGTTGCTCCACCACCCGCAGACACGCCTGGGCAAGTGTGGGGCCTCCGGTTAACTCGACGTTCTCGGCCAGATTTCTGAGAAGCGTCCGGGCAAAATTGAAGGAGCTGCTTCCACGTAAGATGAGATCAATACATGATCCCATCGAAGCAAAGAATTGTTGCACCATCTGGCGTGCCAGTTCCCCCATATTGTCACCACCTGGGAAGCTTCCCGACCCCTTTTCTGTCATGGTGCAAGCCGGCTCTTTTTGCGCAAGAGTCGTGCTGACCGTCGATACATCAAGAGCGAGACCGACCACTGGCGCTTCCGGGGATGTTATCTTTACAGGAACCTCCACAGCTAATGATGGCGCAACCTCTTCAGAAGCTTCAGCCGAGACCTGAGATGCGTGGCCTTCTGGAAAGGTACCGACCGTCGGACTCTCCATTTGAGCCCCCTCAGTTCTCTCTGCAAGTTATTGTGACATTAGCCACAAAGGAGAAAAGCGAAACATTTAATATATCAGAACTTCCTTACCATCTGGGAGGTCCAGAGACGCCGAATCCTTGGGCAAGTCCTGCGGAGTGGAAGTCTCCCTAGCTCCAATGGCTACCCCTTCATCCTGCAGAATGGGTTCTTCCCCGGCCTTAGGGGTTGCCTCCTCTTCCGGCAAAGGAGAAGCCTCCCCGGCATCAGTAGTTACCCCCGCTGGAGTTATCTCGGCAACTAAAGCCGTAACCCCTTCTGGCTGGGTCAACTCTTGTACCATCTCCTCGATCTGCGAGGAGGATGCGGCATCGACGTTCTCAGCCAATCCTGCAACATAAAAGGGAGAATGTTAAGGTCTCTTCTTCAAAATTAAAAGGGAAAGCAGGTCAAAAGGTGAAAAGAGTACCTCCCACGGGAATAATCGTCAGCTGTGATACCGTTGACGGCTCTCCCCCATATAGTTCTTCCTCTGAAATATGGGAGAACTTACTCGGATCAGGAAAAGTGGGTTCATCACCGTAATCAACATCGTCTTCAAACTCGCTTTCCCCTGAGAGTGAGGAAGACGATAGTGCCTCGCGCGAAACCCCTACAGGTGGAGCCTTGTCTCCAACTACCCCAGTGGTAGGGCTGGGGTCAGCCATCCGAGGACTGGAAATGAAGACAGAAGGAGACCCGGGCTGTTGAGCTGAGGAAGACTCGGGCTGAGCTGAGATCCCAGGGATCTTGACATTACCCCCGCTCATTATATCAACCTCTAACTGCTCATCCTCGTCAGTGGCGGCGGATCGATTAACGAGCTCCCCTTCCTCCGCAGACCCGTGGCCTCTGCTAAGTGACCTGGGAGCACGGACTAGAGGAGTTTCTTCTTCAGCTATCTCTTCCTCCCTCAGTGCCTCAACGACAGCAGGGATCTCTTCAGATCTAGAGACTTCGGTTGTCAAGTCCCTTCGAACCTTCTTCGGAGTGGGTTCAGCAGTGGGAGTAGAGCCTTGACGACGCTTGCTCACCGCCTGTCGAGACTTAGTTGCTTGCGGCTCTGCCCTAGACGCTTGTGGCTCCGCCCTTGGTGGTCGTGGCTCCATGGCTCGTGGCTCCCTTCTCATTCTTCGCCCGACCTCCTTTTGGGCCTTCAGGTACTGTTCTACGAGTTTCGTCGGCTTACTAGAATCCGTCCTTGCCTCGAGACTTGCATTGATGCTCTCGATGCATGAAGACGCCGGAAAAAAGTCTGGTGTTTGGATGGCCTGGGAGTACCAAGTGCAGAAGCTGAAGCTCGTACGGCACTTGGGCCCTTCGAGAGGTAGACGGAAAGTTACTCCCGTCCCTCCAGCCACACTATAGTACCAGGCCCGAGCACCCTCGAACAGGTTCCCTTCGAAGGCGAGTCGAGCATTGGGGTTCCCGACATAGAGCTGATCATAGCCGAACTGTCGAGCGAAGCGATTTGGCATGTACGGCTCAATGGTGCATGACGTCCCTTGTCGGAAAAGCACATATCCGGGCCGGATATTGAGCAACCACCAGAAGGCTCCCGCGGATAACCTCGTGAAGTCATCTGGGCCAACAGAATCAACAAGTAGATCCCCGGGAGATGCACCAGGGATCTGGGGAGGCAGCGATTGAGCTGGTAGTTCGCAGGGTCGGAAAGGCACTTCCGGACGTAATATATATAAGGATCACGCCATTTCGAACCCTCCAATCGCTGTACAAAAGGGACAGAACTCTCCCTCCAACGCACCGCCATCATCAAGGAAGGGCAATGCATCACGTACCAAGCCATGAGGTACGTGTAAGGCAGCTCGACACGAGGGTTGGGACGCTTCACCGTCGGACTCCCCTCTGAGTCAACATACGGCTTTCCCTCGGAGTCTGCAGTTTTCGGTGGCTCGCAGAAACTCTTAGTGAGCGCCCGCAGCCCGCTCTGAATACCAGCCGCCACGGCCGGGAGAAGGGCTATGGGGTTGCCATGAGCCAGGAGCACCGCCGGGTACACCACGTCAGCAACAATGACTTCATGTGGCAGCGTGGGCACCACACAGCGCTTCAGCCACAGCATCAGAAAGCCCGCCAACAGCGCCCGATCGGAGATAGGGGTCCGGGCTTGATGGTGAAAGCTCTCAAAAATCAAGTCAGGGTCGAAACCGTCCTCATTCGACTCCGTGGTGTAGAAACTGTCAGGAGCCTGGTCGATCCTGTCTTCAATCTCCCTGTCGGAGCTGGGAGCCAATCGGGTTATCAGATGGTCTTTGGTGTTGACGTTGTTGAACAAGTAACTGGCCCAAGACAGTTGCTTGACTCCCTGCGACCGCCATTTGGTTATTTGGCCGCAAATGTGGAAGTGACATAGCACTTCCCAGTAGGTCTCATATATGAGGGGAAACTCCTCCTTCAAATAGTGAAGCTCCACCGTGGTCGGGACATATTCCTCATAGGGAATGTCCCCTGTCGACAGCCCCGAGACCTCATGCAGCTCGTGCAGAGCAAGGCCCATCTCCCCGACCGGAGTGAAGAACGTCCCCGTCAAAGAATTATTACGCTCTAGAATCCCGAAGAAGTTCTGAGAGCTTTGAGGGATCCCCCACTGCACGGCTCTGACCGCTGGGTACAGTCCCACACGCTTTAGCAGATCCCCGAGCTCGGTGAGACAAAGCCGACCATCCTGCCCCACCAATAGTTCTCCGTGGAACGGACCCACCCCGGTGCACGGAACCCAACGGGATAATCACCCTCCGCTTCCATGAATGCGTTGAGGAAGGTAGTGCCAAGTTGTGGTATCTCCCCAGCCGGAACATCAGACTTGCGCGACCCAGGGAAAAGGCCGATAACTGACCTGTCATGGCTATCATGACGGTACACTTTGTGGGAGCCCAAATCACCGAGAGTAATCTCAGGGACATATCGAGAGAGGTCCCATTCCATCTTCCGAGGGACGGACATGTGCTGGAAGTAGGACAGCGGGAACATCCTCTCCATGTTTGGAAGAAAGAATCTTCCACCCCTTATTTGACGGAGCCATTTGTAAGTCCCGTCATATACGCGATAGCCGCCATCGTGGATACGATCTCCGAAGAAGAAGGCAGGCTTCTCCAGTTTGATGCCAGCATCCGTTGCAAATGCTGCATCAGTCATAAGCACCCGAAGAGTCCTCATGTCAACATTTGAGAGCCTCTCCCCACGAGCCTGCGACTTGTCAGCTGTCACAGGAACAGTCCTTTGTAACACAAAGGTCAAGTCCCGGTCAGCACCCCCTATATGTCCAAAGTGGCGCTTCTTGGCGAGTGAAGTAGCAGGGCGTGGCGCTGCAAAAAGAAAAGAACACTTAGTTAGATACTCTATCAAAAGCAAGAAAAAAAAAATGCTAAGTGTTCATAATCCGCACGCAGAAGAGACACTGGACGCAGGAATTATCAAATTCGCATCCAGACCTGCGCATCCACGCAGAAGAGGCACTGGACGCAGGAATTATCAAATCCGCGTCCAGACCTACGGGATCGGCGTCTCCACAACATTCTCCTTGATGTCACTTCTGAGGTGCGAAAAGAAGGGAGTTATCCACCTTAACCCTTCCACCACCATAATCGCCAGAAGTTAAGGAGGGTAACTCCCTTCCTTTCATATCCCCAGATGTCAAAGTGCTTGGACTCGGGTGCCAGATTCATCAAAATCAACAGCTGATGAAACAGAACGCAAGGATCAAATCCGCGTTCTGTAAACTAAGTCCGCGTCTGAACCCTTCACAATTAGAAAATTCATCTAAGTGAAGAATCTGAAGCTCAGGACCCAATGGCGCGAGGGTCCAAACCCGCGTCATGGTTATCAACCCAAAGACTGCGTCTGGGAATCAAACACGATTTAAATTCGTGTGTTAAGGGTTCTTAAAAGGTTCTTGGAACTTCCTTTAATGGCGAAACTTCCGCCTAAAAGGCATTTACCTTGGAGACCTTGAAGAACAACATCCTGCGCAGAGGAGGAACTGCCCCTCCGGGCATCGGCGACGGTCGCCTTTGAAGAAGAAGCAATCGGCTTGGTCTTGGGAGCCATGGCTAATTCGATCCAAGGTTCAAGAAGATGAACTGAAGAGGAAGTTTTCTTTCTTAATCTTATCAACGAGTGCGTTCGGAGAAGAAGAGGAATCCTCCCAACTGTGGCCTTTTATAGGCACAAGGATTCGCGAAGATACGCGGCGTATGGCTCGATGAATTCCGCGGCGAATCTCTGTTCGACGCGTGGAACAAAATCACTTTAACGCACAGAGAAGATCATGCGCCACAACTCTACACGAACCGTCGCTCGACACGTGGCACGGATCATTTAATGCGCCAGGAAATCCGCGTGCCAAAAGGCGAAATCCCTTCGGTTCCCCAGGCCAACTGGCAGAGCAATCATGACGTGGCACGCACCCGACGGCCATGTCTCTTCGATGGCTATGCCCCGTCAGCATCGCCATAAATGCGCCCAGACAATCGCATCTATATTCAAAAGATGCGTCTCTCCGGAGTTCGCGTCTTCAGCTGAACATCGCGTTTGCCTTATGAAGATCAGTCGCGTCTCCATTGCCAAAGGACGCACGTTACAGAAATCGCGCCTTTACAGCAGTACCATCTCTGCTTTTTGAAAAAGAACCTGCGTTTGGCCTCCTGCTTCTGCAAAATCAGTTCAACAGTACACTGACGCAAGCAGACGACCAACCACTCCTGGCTTAAAGAGCGCCAGTGACAGACTAAAAGCAATCGGGAGGTTTAGACTGTGCATCTAGACACTCAACATGATCAACTCTGGGGGCTTCAAAGAGTTCAACAGTACACTCACGAAGACCAACTCCAGATAAGATTAAACCCGGAGCATCAACAGTCTAGTCATGAAGGCGAACTCAGCTAGAGTCCAAAGTATTTCGAAATCCGTCCCAGCTAACTGCGGAATGTCGAAAACTTTGGAGGGGGTTCTGTAGGCTGTCTAAAAATCACAAAGACAAGCCACCAAAACGCAGAGATTCAAGATCAAGGCGCGTTGGCTCAACGCCCGCGTCTCAGCATCAAGGCGCGTTGGCTCAACGCCCGCGTCTCCGCATCAAGGCGCGTTGGCTCAACGCCCGCGTCTTAGCATCAAGGCGCGTTGGCTCAACGCCCGCGTCTCCGCATCAAGGCGCGTTGGCTCAACGCCCGCGTCTCAGCATCAAGGCGCGTTGGCTCAACGCCCGCGTCTCAGCAACAAGGTGCCCCCTCCTTGGTTGTAACCACCCCGATTATGGCGCCATCCACCGCCCATGTAGCGGGGAAGTTGGCCCTCATCGTGGAGCACTTTTAGGGGGCACGATCACCCCCTAAAAACCCTATAAATAGTCCCGTCACTATTGAAGAGGGGAGGATTTTCGAGAAGGAAAAAAAGGAGAGATCATCGACAGAGAGAGAGAGCTCGACTCTTCAAGCCAGCTTGCTGCGTACAAGTTGCTCTTCGCCTACCTTCTCTTTTAGAGTTTTGGTGGACGGGGCTGAGTTACTCCTTCTACCTGCCAAGGAGAAGATCCCTCGAAGGTATTGACGGTCATCTGGTCAACGGAGAACAAGATTCACTCTCCACCGCCACACGAAGAACCCAGCATTAAACAAAGGGGGAATTCAAGATTCAATATTCTCCCTCCCTTGTAACCGAAAGATTAGCCTGTTGTAACCTTTTCATCTGATTCAAGGAAAAGTTGCTCCAGTCCGCTCATCGACAGTCTTCCGCGTCCAACAGATAAGGTTGGAGATAAGATTGAAGATAAGGACAAAATCACTTGCCCATCATAAAAAATCTTCTGATAATATCTCTTTTGATCTCTAAATTTTGACAATATCCTTTTTATTCTTTAAGCTAACCAACTTGATTCTTTTAATTCTGATTTTAATTGTATTTATTTGGCTTTATCTTCAGTTAACTAAATAGATCCAATTAAATCAGAATTTAACTCTCTTTTATTTTTGCTCTTATCTTCTCTCCCTTCATTAAGACAAACTTACAAAATAAGATATTATGATAAGAAATTAGTAGAATTTATTACAAGATAGATGTAGGAATGTAATAATAGACATGCAATAAATGTGTACAATCAATAACCATGAAGGTTAAAGCTTGAGCATAAGATTGCTGAACACACTTTGTGTTGGAGGAGAAAACTCTAAATACTTGTTAAATTTAAATTGAGTTTCTAATCTCTTTGAGATTTTAGCTACTGATTAAGGTTTCATAGCTGACCAATGTGCTTCCAACAAGAGCAAAAAGATTCAAAGATCAACCTTCTGGTTCGGCTCGTCAATGAAGAACAAGAATCACTCTCCACCGCTACATCAAGAATCTAGCATTAAACAAAGGGGAGATTCAATCAAAACTCTTTCCTCTTTTGTAATCGGAGATTTTGATCTGCAGTAATCTTTTTTGCAATCATTTAAAGATTTTACACACATCAATTTTTTCGGAACACTTGCGAATGTCTCATGCCTTTTGTATGCTAGGTCATCATCTCCAAAGTCGTCATACTGATAATTGGGGTTATTGAACTCCTCATCAGAGAATTCATTAATTTGGGAATGTCATAGAGGGTAGTTCAGTGGTGTAGGGTATTGATATAGATGATAGGGGGTAGTTGATTTGGATATGGTGAATATAAGGGTGGTTGATATGGGGATGATAGTAGTAAGGGTGGTTGAACTAGTAGTGGATAACTGAAGGTGGTTAGTTTGCTGGTGGAGGTTATGGGTGAGGATTGTTTGAAGGAGGTGGAGGTTGTGGGTGAGAATTACCTGATGAAGGTTGAGGTGGTGGAGAAAGATTGTTCGATGAGCGTTCACGCCCGCTTCAGTATGCACCATCGGCAAGGGTTCGATCATCGAATTTGAGAGATGACTTCCTGATTTCTTAGACCATACTATCCATGGTCGATTCAACAGCGACAAGTCTCCCTTCAACAGTGTCCACTCTCATGGAGAGGCTATACTGCTCGTCGTCATCTCCTGCCATCGTCAGAGCATTTGCCCGAAGCTCTGATACCACTTGACGCAGGAAGCGACAAAAATGATTGATACAGGCTAGATCTCATTCTAGCACTGACAAACCCTGAAGAAGCCTTCAGATAGGGATAAATACTCAACTCCACGAGCAAGGATGACCCGAATCCAAAAGCCAAAGAGAACAACTCGAATCCACGAGAAAATATGGGGAAAACTCAAAATATATTGATTAAAATTTGAATAATAAAAACTTAGGATACAATAGCTTTTATATAGGCAAGTAAAATAAGAGTATTTCTCTAACTAGGAAACTAAAATAAAGAAACAAAAAATAAAATAAATTGAAATTCAAAACTGACCCAGAAAATAACTCCTACATAAACTAAGATACCCTGATATGCAAAGGCCTATCAACAGGTTTGTAATCTTCTGACTTACTATAAAAACTTGTCGACAGGCCAAAAGGATGCTGTCAACAGGTCTAAAAATTCCTATCTCTCGGGAAAAGGCTGTCGACAGTCTAAACGAAGGCTGTCGACATGTCAAGTATTTTTGGACTGCTATTTGTCTTACTTTACTCTTTAATATCCTACATCAATATGGAAGTTGACCATAGAACTTTTTGCAATCTATTCCCAGAATTTACCACCTAAGCTAGGTCTTAAGAGTTGGCACTAAGGCATCCAAAACAACATAAATTTTATGCTAACTCAAATCCAAAAAAACTTAATGTTGACACATACGAATCTGACTCATGCATGTTATTTTATATGATATAAATTAAGGAATTTAAGTTAATGTGTCTTACGTAGGACATAAGTCTCAATACATCACATAAATATAGTACTTTTAATGAGCATGAGAATAAAAGGTGCTATGAAGTAATAAAAGAAAAAAGTCGATAAATAAATTTGTAAGTAAATAAGAGAATTTTTTGAAATATAGGCCATAGCTGGGACTCGAACCCGGGACTCGCATAACTAACTCCCATCTCTTTACCAGTGAGTGCACTAAAATAAGAGAATTAATTTATGAGAAGTCCCTGATAGAAAAGACAGATAAATAAATATTATTTCAATAATTGAAAACTATAATAAAACTCGAGAAATTATAATATTGAGACAAAGAATTCTAGAGATAGTAGAAAGAGAAATTCTTATTGATTTCTGAAGTTTATATTAAAATGAATTAAGAATGGTCTATTTATAGAAAAACTTTGAGTTACTATGCGTCAATAATAACCACCTTTATTATTGGTGGTTGGTGGCTAGAGAATAGAGGATGGTAGATGGACATATTCATAACACTCCCCCTTGGTTGTCCACCATTCATGATGTCTCATTAAAAATCTTGTTAGAAAAATCCAGTGAGATAAAATCATAGCGAAGGAAAAAAGAGTACACCATCTTTGTATATGTGTTCTATACTACCTCATTAAAAATCTTACTAGGAAAACCCTGTGGGATAAAAACATAGAAATAAAAACTGAGTACATCTATGTAAGCTCTTCTTCAAGTTGGTATAAGTAGTTCTTCTTCATAAATCTCACAAATGACGCATCTCAATATCACGAATTTGCTTTCTGAGAGTTGTAACGGGAAATGCCTTGTGAAAAAATCTGTCACATTATCATTTGATCGGATATATTGAATATTAATTTTCTTATTCTTTTCAAGCTCTTGACTGAATGAGAAAAACTTTGGGGGTATGTGCTTGGTTCAGTCGCTTTTGATGTGTCCTTCCTTCATTTGAGCGACGCATGCAACATTGTCTTCAAACGGTGTTGTTAGATCTCTATCTACCGATAATCCATAAGTTATTTGGATGTGTTGAATTACGACCCTAACCATACACATTCTCGACTTGCTTCATAGAGCGCAATGACTTTGGCATGATTAGAAGAAGTGACAATAAGTGTCTATTTTTGTGAATGTAAGAGATCATCGTACCTCCACATGTGAACACATATCCTGTTTGAGATCTGGTTAATATAGATTTGACAGGTAGCCTTCATCTGATAACTAATCATTTCTTATTTTGATCCTCTGATAATCAATCATTTCTTATTTTGATCCTCTTGAATAAAACAAACTAAAATTAGTTGTTCCTCGAAGATAACAAAATACATGTTTAATTCTATTCCAATGTCTCCGTGTAGAAGATGAGCTAAATCTTACTAATAAATTAGTAGCTAATGCTATATCTGGTCGGGTATAATTAGTAAGATACACAAGAGTTTCAATTGCACTTAGGTATGATACTTCAGGTCAAGAACCTCTTCATTATCTTTGCGATGGGGAAATGGATCCTTTTTTATATTCAATGATTTAAAAACTATTGGAGTACTTAAAGGATTTATTTTATCCATACTAAAGCGTTTCAAAATCTTTTCAATATAATTTGATTGATACAAAAGTATTCCACTTTGAAGGTTCTCAATCTGCAAACCAATACAATATTTGATTTCATCAAGGTCTTTCATTTCAAATTCATTTTTAAGTACATCATTGCTTCTAGGATTTCTTTATGAGTCCCAATGATGATTAAATCATCAAAATAAATATCAATGATAATTAATCCAGATATTGTTTTCTTTATAAAAATACAAGGGCATATAGGATTGTTTACATATCCTTCCTTTAACAAATACTCGCTTAAGCGATTATATCATATGCGCCCTAATTGCTTTAACCCATATAACGATCTTTGTAATTTGATCAAATATAATTCTTTGGATTTTGAACTTGATGTTTCAGACATCTTAAATCCTTCATACATTTTTATATAAATATCGCTCTCAAGCTATCCATATAAATAAGCTATAACAACATCCATAAGTCACATTTTTTAAATTTTTAGAAACTGTTAGGATGATTAAATATCTAAATATAATTGCATTCATTAATAGAAAATATATTTCTTCATAATCAATTTCAGGTTTTTGTGAAAAATCTTGGTGCAACAAGTCAAGCTTTGTACCTCACACTTTCGTTTTTCTCATCCGCTTTCACACAAAAACCCATTTCCTACTGGTCTTACGGCTTCAAGTGTGAGGACAATAGGTCCAAATATTTTATGCTTATTAAGCGAATTTAATTCAGCCTGTATAGTATATTTCTATTTAATCTAACCATGTCTATTTTGATATTTAGTGACGGATCTTGGTTCAGGATCCTTACGTTACAATATCACATACTACGGAATAAGAAAATATTTCATCCATATTTTTCGTCTCGTTTTGATTCCATAATCCTCCTATATTGACATAATCAATAGAGATCTCATGATTTTCTGTACCTTTACGGTTTTTTATCTCTTGATTTGACTTATTCTATGTTTTTTCTAGAACACATTCTCCATATTGGGGTCATTATGCTTATCTTTTTCTTTTTTGAGAATTTTTATCTTTGAACCGATTGGTCTACCATACTTCAGGCATGTCTTACACTCATTAGTGACTTCACTTTTAGATTATTTTTTTGCGATTTTAATCCGAGTAGGAGCATTTACAGCTGGTATGTATGATTTAGTCACTCTTTTTATATCAATGAATGCATCTGGTAATTGATTTATTATTTCTTATAAATGCATAATCTTTTGCACTTCTGACATATTATTTTGTGTGAGGATCAAGATGCAATAAAGATGGTTCACTCCATATAATCTCTCTTTCAGCTGTTTCTTTTCTCCCCCTTATGTTAGAAAAATTGCCTCATTGAAATGGCAGTCAGCAAAATGAGCCATAAAAACATCACCGATTTTAGGTTCAAGATATCTTATGATAGAAGGAGATTCATACCCAACATATATGCCCAATATTTTTTGAGGACCTATCTTTATACGTTATGGTGGAGTAATCGGTACATATACTGCACAACCAAAAATTTTGAGATGGAAATATTTAGTTATTGACCAAATGCTAATTGTAATGGAGAGCACTCATGATATGCACTTGGTCTAATGCGAATACCGCAACATATAAAATTGCATAACCCCATATAAAAAAATATAAAGATTTGTTCTCATTATTAATAGTCTAGTAATAAGTTGGAGGTGCTTAGTGAGTAATTCAGTCAAACAATTTTGTATATATAAACGGGCAACAGGATGTTCAACAGCTATCCCAATTGACATACAATAATCATTAAATATTTGAGACGAAAACTCACCAGTATTATCAAATCTAACTTTCTTGATTGTATAATCAAAAAATTGTGTTCATAATCTAATTATCTGAGAAAAAAATCTCGTAAATGTCACAGTATGAATTGATAATTGACAAACGTATGACCTTCTACTAGAGACATCTATCAATACCATAAAATATCAAAATGGTCCACACAGTGGGTGAATAAACCCACATATATTACCTTGAATACGTTCAAAAAATGCAGGTGATTCAGTTTTTATTTTAACTGGTGATGATCTCATGATTAATTTTTCAAGAGAACAAGTCTCACATGAAATTTTACTAGTTTGAAGGATCTTCTGGCCCTTTATGATATGTCCATGTGATTTTTCAATAATTCTTTGCATCATTATTAAACCAAGATGACCTAAAAAGTCATGTCACAGAGTTGATGTCTATGTATCTTCTTTAACTATCATATGTGACTCAATTACATTTATATACGTGTAATGCAATCCTGAGGAAAGCTTTGATAGTTCTTCTAATATGTACTTCTTTTCTGACATATAAATAGTAAGATACATATATTTTATATTTTCTTCAGTTGCTGACTGAGTATTATATCCATGAAGATATATGTTATTAAAACTCAATAAATTTCTTTTGGACTTTGGTGAAAACAAAACATATTTTATGAAAAACTTTGTTCCATTTGGCAATATGAAGCTAGTTTCACCAGTTTCTTCAATCAAGTCTACAGGTCCTAATATTATATTGATAATTACTTTTGTTGGTTTTAAATCAGAGAACTACCTCTTATATTTTAGAATTGTGTGTGTTGTACTACTATCTAGTATGCACATATCACTGGTATTGAATTTGGCTCCATCATTAGTTTAATTTATATCAAGTTTCATGCAAAAATAAATCATTTAGTGAGAATAAAATTTCAAAACATATTATTATAAATGAAATATTATATTCGAAGATAATTTGACAAATATAAATAACAAAATGATGGTAATACATTCATGTTTCGAGTTATCACCATTATCCGTAAAATCACAATGAGTTGAAAGATCAATAAAATCATCATTAAAATCTGAAGCATCAAGATGAGTTGAATCATCCATAGGATCATAATATTCAGTAAATTTTACTTTTTTTTCCTTTTCCTTTTAAGAATGCCTTATAAAACTCACAAAGATGGTCAGTTGTTCGACAAACTTGAGACTAGTGCCTTTTGAAACCATATTTATAACAGGAATCTTCAGGATTCAGAAGAGAATTTTCACGAATATCTTTTTCTTTATCATGTCTTTTCACATGATGCTTCTTGTGAATCTTGTTACTTTGTGAAGGGTTGTAATAATCACTTCAATCGCGTCCACGATCACGACCACGTTCACGGTCGTACGGCTACGACCATGACTATATCCTCATCCATAATTTTTAGAAAATACAACATTTGCTTTTGAAAATACTGCTGAACCAGTAGGACGAGACTGATGATTCTTTACCAAAAGTTCATTGTTTTTCTTTGCCACAAGAAGAGATCAAATTAATTCAGGATATTTCTTAAAACTACACAACCGATATTGCTGCTGCAGTGTTATATAGATGCATGAAATATGAAGTAAATTTTCTCCAGCATTTCTTCATTTGTGATATTCATCTCAAAGAAATTCAATTGAGAGACTATTCTGAACATTACAGAGTTACAATCACTGACATTCTTGAAGTCTTGGAACGCAAAGCGTTTCATTCATCACTTGTGGCAGGAAGTACTTCTTTTGATGATCAAATCTTTCTTTGAGATTTTTTTCACAAAACACTTGGGTCTCTTACTGTGAGATATTCACATTTTAAGCACTCGGCAAGATGTCTACGTATGAATATTGTCGCTTTTGTCTTATCTTGCGATAACTTAGAATTCATCTTATTTATTTTCTCAGTGAGACCCATTGATTTGAGATGCATTTCTATGTAATGATCCAAGATATATAATTCCTTCCTGTGATATCAAGTGGAATGAACGCAAACTTTACAAAGTTTGACATAGTGATTATTATAACAAAATACACAAATAATTAGATTCACAATATTTTTATTTCACAACAAAATAGTAAAACTTACATCTCAATCATAATAGCGACAAACAAAAGAGAAAAATAGATATTAAAAGTTAAAAGTTTAGTTGAAATTACTTAGAGACATATCTCCAACAAAAATTTAATAATATTGATGATGATGACGATAATAATAAACTTTAAAAATGGACTAAACATCTTGCGAAAATTTTAACTGAAAAACTTATAGAGATGATGAAGAAATTTGAGAATGAAGAGATATTGTGAAATGAATTATGGGGTTTAGAATTCACCAATTTAAAGAGTAAAAACTAGCCACTTATAGCTATTATATAGCCATTGAAGGAGAGAGAAAAGCAATTTGAATTTAATACAATTAAATGTTATAATAAAGAAGATGGTAAGATAAATACATGATAGTACATATATTTATGAGCTATAATATAGGCACATCACTCTACTTGTTGGATGTTTATGCAGACATAATCAATGAAGTAATAAACATTGAAATAAATATTGGCACACTATACTACTCGGTAAACCTTTCAGTGGGTGTTTATACTGATTGAAATTGAGAATTAAAAAGAAAAAGATTAAAGTTAGGATTCTCAGTCTCAATGCTATCCGCTGCAGCAAGGGCCAAAGCGGGTCGATCCACAGGGAAGGATGCGATGCAAGCTTTTCGAACGATTTCTATGTATGCTTCAAATAAGACAAAGGAGAGATTAGATTTGAAATATATATGATTAAAGAGGTATGGTTTTACTGATCTTCTACCACAACCCACAATGCAAGTCGGGATGTTGAATGTCATCTTGAGATACATATGATTTACCCGAGGTTTATTAAAAAAGATTCACGTAAGAAAAGATGATATTAGAATCTACTAGTTTGCATTACCAAAAACTCAAAAAAGATTCATCCTAACTTCTAAGTACAGCATAAGAAAAGTGTTATCTTAAAGTTATGCTGTCTAAGTATTTAAGTATGAAGTTATGAAGAGTTGTTTAAGTGTGCAATCTACATTAAGAAATCTAGCTATCAATTTAACCTTCAAGAAAGGCAATCTTAGGCCTAGGGTTTCTAAAAATTGATCATCAATCTATTCAATTCCTAAACTGCCCTAGGGTTGCTTAAGAGATCAGCAAACCACACTAAGAATTAGTTAGTCATCATTTTTTATTTTTTTATTATTATTTTTTATTTTACTTAATGAGAAGAATTGTGAAAGAAGGAAAAACAAAACGAATCAAGAGATCACAGATCAAAAACTAAAATCAAGAGATCACATTAAAAGAAACAAAATTAACTGACAAGAATTAAATGGCAAAAGAGGTAACCTTTATTCGAAAAAATGTCTTCTAATACAAAGCTCCTTCTTCTCCACAATGTGCTTAAAACGAAATTACAAATCACAGAAATTTAAGGAAAAGCTAAAGAAAACCCTAATCTCCTCGTCTCTGGATGCCCCTCTCTATTGCGTCTGCAGGGGTATTTATAGGCTCAGAAGGAAGTAGAGTCCCGGTGAAACACAACCTCAAAATCTGGTTGTCATCCTCATCCATACGGCTGCGGAAACGCGGCTCTGGCCGTGTTTCCGCGGCCAAAGCATTATCCCTAGCCGCGAGCTTTCGCACGTGGCCTCATCTGGTCCGTCCACCTGGGCATATCTGTCTGGATCTGACATCTCGACTCTTTAATTTGAGATTTCGGGATAACTTGGAAATCAAGTTACCCTAAATCCAAATCTCTTCCAAAACGAATTTCATCCTTGCACTCTTATTTATCCTCATCCACCAAGTATTTAGGGTTGAATAGAATTCTATCCTTTCCCTCTTTCTAGTATTTGCAACATTTGCACTTTGTATTTGCACTTTTGACATTTTGTAATTGTACTTTTGCACTTGGGCTTGGACATGGGCTTGGACATGGGCTTTTGGGCTTCATTTAGTCTTTTATTCTTTATTTAAAAACACTCAAGGCCTGCACACATTAAATAACAAAATATTAGTAATAGTGCATGATTATATGAATAAATATGAAAATGTGATAGTAAATGTGATGACAATTATGCATTTTTTACTACCTATCATATACAGATATAAATAGCATAGCAATAAAATATATAGTATTGGTAACTTGGGTTTTATTCTACTCAAGCATCAATTAAGAGGTTAGTAAAAATAATAACAAGAAATATTATTAGATTATCATAATCACATTACTTTACTATAAATAGGTGGCAGAGCATCCTTTCATATATAGGTGTTATATGAATACAATGAGTATAATAATCTAACTTTTTGTAATCACATCAGATTACTATAAATAGGTGGCAGAGTTTCCTTTCATGTATAGTAGGGATGTTATACGAGTATTATGAGTAGAATAACTTATTATTTTTATCTTGAGATAGTAGAGGTAGAGGCTAAGGCTTATGATAGGACTTTTCTTTGAGCCAATGGAGGTAGAGGCTCATGACAAGACTTTTATCTTGAACTAATAAAGATAGAGTCTTGTGATAAAACTTTTTCCCTGAACTGATGGAGGTAGAGGCTGATGATAGAACTAGAGAGCTCATACTGATACCGTATATATAACCCCTAAAAGATATAACACTGAGACAGAGAATTTTAGAGAGAGTAGAAGGAAAAATTCTTATTGATTTCTGAAGTGTACATTGAAATGAATCGGAAGGGTTTACTTATAGAAAAACTTTGGGTTACTATGCAGTCAATAGTAATCACCTTTATTATGGGTGGTTCATGGTTGGAGGATGGAGGATGGTGGATGTCTATATTCATAACAAAAACAATAAAGTTATGGAGTTTTAAAACTTTCTTTTATTGGAAAAGTTTGTAGTTATATCCTTAATTTTTTTTTTTTTGCATTCAAATTATATTTTAACTTATTTTTATCGTATATACTGATTTAGATCATTTTTCTTTTTCTCCATAATGATTCTGATGTGAAACTAGATACCAAATAAAGAATTTAGGATTTTGGATATGATCACAGGTCGCAACCTGAATCTCGACTTCACCACCGATTGAAATAATCAAATATAAACTGAATCAAAATAAAAAGCATAGCTTATATCCAAATATTGATTAATTTCTCTATTTGTCAATTGAGTCGTTTAAATAGACTCTTACAGAGAAAAGTTTTATCACATAATCGATATGGTACTAAATACTGAACTCATAAAGCAATACAAAATAAAAAAGACTCGATAAACTAGACCTAATCAGGACTCCTCAAACTGACTCAAATGAAGTCCGATTGGACTCAAATGAAACGCAATGAACAGAATAAAATATGAACTACATGATTCTCCAATAGTAATGACTGAATCATAAAAGACTAGAGCTCAAAACCAAGCCCAAAGTGGTTCTGATGTTACATGACGACGACGATGCTGACATGTACGTGAGGAACAGGTATGATGCCCCCATCAGTACTCTTGGGGTGAAAAGAACTCGACTCTGTCGAGTATGGCTCCAAATGACTCTCATAAAACTCCAACAAATCTAGGTCCAAGCGCTGCAGGTCTTCTCAGGTAATTCATGTATCATCATATTCTGGACAACCTTTCCAATATACTAGGTACCTTCTACAACCACCATCCCTAGTAGAGATGATCTGATCATCTTTTATACTATCAATTTGTTCTGCTATAAATGGGTCAATTATTGTTGGTAATGGGGGAAAGTGGGGTCCCTCAAATAAAGGCTGAGGGGTAGGCTCATCAAGATCTACAAGGGGATTGGCAAGGTTAAAAGGAGGAGCTTTATAAGCTACCAAGTCTGATATATTAAATGTCAAACTAATCCCAAAATCTGGAGGTAAATCAATTACATAGGCATTTGAATTAAGTTTCTTAATGATTTTAAAAGGACCAGCACTACGAGCAGTTAATTTCTTGACAGCTCCAGGTGGGAACCGTTCTAGACGAATCCGGATCATTACATAATCACCCTCTTTAAATTCAAGGTGCCTACGGTGCAAATCAGCATAGGATTTATACTGAGCATTACTTTTCTGAATTTTCTTCCTGATTTCTTTATGCAAATCATGTATATGCGATGCAGATGCTAATTCAGACACTCTAAGATGTTGTGTCATGGGGGCAAAATCTATAGGCTTTGTAGTTTTGTAATTGTGTATTACCTCAAATGAACTCATGCCTATTGACCTATTACATGAACTGTTATATGCAAATTCAGTAGTGGGTAAGGTGAGATCCCAATTTCGCAAATGTTCATCATCTAGACATCGTAAAAGATTTCCTAAGCTCGTGTTAACCACCTCAGTTTGACCATCTGTTTGGGGATAAAAAGTAGTATTTGAGATTAGTCCCTATCTTGTGCCATAGAGTTTTTCAAAAGTAACTCATGAACTTGACATCTCTATCCGACACAATAGTTTTGGGTAAACCATGCATCTTAAATACTCCGTCGAAGTATATCTGAGCATTTTTTGAAAAACGATCCACAACCACAAATATAGAATCGTGCTTCCTGATAGTCTTTGGAAGTCCAAGCATGAAATCCATACTTACATCTTGCCAGGGGCGGTCTCGCACCAGTAGAGCGAAATACAGGCCAATTTTCTGTTTTCACTGCTTGGCCAATTGGCAGGTGCGATTGTCCTGTTAACCTTACAACATCCTGTTTTAAGCTTGGCCAGTAAAAATAATTTTCTACCGCATCTATGGTCTTTTCTCATCTGAAGCAAGACCCCCAATATGCAGTTCCCAAACAAGATAGTCTCAAAGTGAGGTACGGGGAATGCATAACGTGCGTAATCAAAATAGATAGTTATCATGTAGTAGAAAACCATCTATCTCTTGTGTCACACCTTACTTCAAAGCACCAAAATCTCTCCAAAATCGGGGCAGAACAAGTACTCTTCCTTAATTCGCTCGAAACCTACTACCTCAGTGTTCAGTTGTTTAAGCACACAGGTGCATCAACTGAGCGCATACGCTATCTTATTCTCAACTCCAGATGTATGCTTCAAAGTGTAAGTGTAGTCTTGCATAAACTCAATCCATCTTTCGTGTCTATCACTGAGCTTTTTCTGTGAGTTAAGGTACCATAAGGCTTCATGGTCCGAATAAAGAACAAATTATTGCGGTAAGAGCTAATGTCGCAATGGCGTAATGATTGTACACCACATAGAATTGTTTGTCATATGTAGAGTAATTAAGTTTAGCTCTGTATAATTTTTCACTGAAGAAGGCAATTGGTTGTTTTTCTTGACTGAGTACACCTATGCCAATACTTGAAGCATTGCATATGACTTCGAATGCCTTAGAGAAATCAGGAAGTCTCATTATAGGAGCTTCAGTCATTCATTGTTCGATCTGAAAATACACCTAGAGGGGGTGAATAGGTGAATGGCTAATCTAATGACAAATGATGCGAAATTAAGAACTAATTGCAACACACTTAGTGTAACCAAAGAGTGTAACCGAATTCCCGGTGAAGGGCTCTGGACTAACTCCTCTAAATTCTTCTAAATAAGAGTTGAGGTGCTATGTAAAGCTCTCTTGGTTCACATTAGTGTGGGACACAAACAATATCAAGCATATAAGTATGATATGAGCAATATGAATCAATGCAAGATATAAGAGAGAGAGTTAGAGATAGTGTATTAATCGCAAACACAAAGATATGTTTTGAGGTTCGAGCCACTGCTCGTCTCCGCCTTCACACAGAAGGATTTCCACTAATGCGTCCACACAGGACTTCCCACACAGGGAACCTCCACTGAGGATTTAGGTAATACAAACTTGGAGTATACAATTCCTCTTTTAAACAACAACAACATCTACACAAGAGGCAAGACACTAAGCCACACAAGATTAACCTCTCAATAAAGGGATAGGCACAAAGCCAACACAATCGCCTCTCACTAGAGGGACAAGGCACAAAGCCAAAACTCTAATCTCAATCACCTCTACACTTAGAGGGATAAAATAAACTCAAACTCCTCCACAATCACCTCTACACAAGAGGGATATCCACAAACTCAAAGCAAAGTGATTTACAACACTTGGTGGTCTCAATAACCACAAACCAATTTTCCTCACAAAACAAGATCCTTTAGATAGGATAGATATGATAGCTCAAGTGTAAGAAAATAAAGTGTTTGAAGGAAAATAACAAAGAAAAACTCTTGAAAAAAATACTAGATAGATATTGAAATAAAGATCCAAAAATCAATCTCCCAAAGATTCTCTTTTTCTTTGATTTTTAAACACTTAAAAACAAATAAAGAATAAATCTTTTGGCACAAAAACTCTTTTAAACTCTTACTAAAAATTACTTGAAAGATAGAAAATTTTCTATTCAAAAATCTTGTCTAAAACAGCTCAAGAGAAGGCATATATATAGCCTCTCAAAAATCTGCCCGTTGGCAGTCTAAAAAGGTCAAAAATGACCTTCCGGTCGACCGCCCGATCGACCGGCGCAACGGTAATATTTATGATCGTTGTGCCTCCAGTCGACCGGCCTTCATGGCTGGCTATGTGCACGTCCCTTGTGCACATCGGTCGACCGTTCCGGTCGATCAACCACTGGTCCGGTTGACCGCCAGTCAGTCTGGCTGAGATTTTACGGTATAGAAAACTTATCATTTTAACTTCTATAAAATCCAATAAAATCACATAAATTTTACAAAAATAAGTTCTTGTAAGATATTTGAATACCAAACATGTGTGACCAAAAATAAACACATATTACAAATTATTTGAACCATTTTGTGATATTGAAATTTGGCTTAAACACAAAACCTGTATTTTTCAAAACTTGGATTTTTGAAATAAAAAACTGTTTTCTCCAAAACTAATGTAAATACAAAAACATGATATTGAACCAAATTTTAAGCATATTGCATATGGATAGAATCTAATATACATAAAAGATATATATCTATGTTTTTGACATAAAATCCAAATCAGTTAAACCGAAAACTAAAACCAATAAACTTTAAACTTGTGTGTGTGAACTTGAGCATATCAATACTATCTACCTTTACACAAGATCTAAACAAACTTAACTAAACACAAACCGAAGTCTTCTTGTCTCCAAGCCGACTTGATCCAAACGCAATCCAACGAGCTTGACTCCAACCGAGTGCTAGATGTGATCATGACGCGCAAGCTCTTGAATCAACACGTGTAAGCTCGAAAACTTCTTTGTTGAAGCTAAACACCTACTAATATTTTGGTCAATCATTGAAACTATTTAAACACAAGATTATTAGTAAACTATAACTACATGAGTTAATTATCATCAAAACTAGAGTGATGGGCCTCTAGGCAACAATCTCCCCCTTTTTTATGATGACAAAACTCAAGGAGTTATATATGCATGGATTAAAGTTAAGCTTCATAAAAGTTCCCCCTTAACTCATGCATAGCAATAAATAATAATGATATTTAATGAATGCATAAACCAAACAGCACATATATGCATAAATGAGGAAATAAACATAAATAAACTCTCCAAATACTTCTCCCCTTTTTTGCATAAATACTCTCCCCCTTTCTGCGTAAGATAAAAACATATATGAATTAAACAATAAAACATATATAAACTCTCAAAATTCTTCTCCCCCTTTTTGTCAATTCATCAATAAAGGGTGAAAACAAATCAAACAATAAAAATATATATGTGATATACATTCAAGAAGAGGAGAGACGTAAAGTTAACTCCCCTTGCATACATGCATTACATGAAAAAGAGATGACTAAACCATAATCACATAACGCATAATATACAATGTATAAAAGGAGATGTGAAGCTCCCTCTACACACGTGTACTACATACCAAAGAGAGGTCAATCACTTCAATATGAAATACACTCAACATGAATCTATATATAGAGAAGATGTTAAGCTTCCCTTGCATATAAGCAATACATATCAAAATATTATGAAATCTCTTAAAAAAAATTTATGATACCAATTAAAAATATACCAATTTATGATAAAGGTATATATTGAAACATCATGATACCAATTTATGATACCAATTGAAAATAAACAAAATTTTTAAGATGCCAATTAAAAATATCTTGTAAATTTTTGATACAAATAGAAAATAAAATATTGTACGTTTTTTATATCAATTGAAATATATATTGTAAATTTTGATACCAATTGAAAATAAAAACCAATTGAAGATACAAACCAAATTTTTGGGTAAATACAACTCATTTTACAATAAGGATACCAAATTTAGAATAATACCAATTTAAGATTATTGATATCAATATTGAAAATGTTAGCATGTACCACAACAAAGTACTTTTCATCATAAAGAATGAGAGTAAGATACCAATTGAAAATAAAATCGATTGAAAGATAAAATAGGAATTTTGCTCCCCCTTCAATATGAAATACACTCAACATGAATCTATATATAGAGAAGATGTTAAGCTTCCCTTGCATATAAGCAATACATATCAAAATATTATGAAATCTCTTTAAAAAAAATTTATGATACCAATTAAAAATATACCAATTTATGATAAAGGTATATATTGAAACATCATGATACCAATTTATGATACCAATTGAAAATAAACAAAATTTTTAAGATGCCGATTAAAAATATCTTGTAAATTTTTGATACAAATAGAAAATAAAACATTGTACGTTTTTTATATCAATTGAAATATATATTGTAAATTTTGATACCAATTGAAAATAAAAACCAATTGAAGATACAAACCAAATTTTTGGGTAAATACAACTCATTTTACAATAAGGATACCAAATTTAGAATAATACCAATTTAAGATTATTGATATCAATATTAAAAATGTTAGCATGTACCACAACAAAGTACTTTTCATCATAAAGAATGAGAGTAAGATACCAATTGAAAATAAAATCGATTGAAAGATAAAATAGGAATTTTGCTCCCCCTTCATGAAATACCAATAAAAATAATGCATAAGCTTGTATTGGATTCCAATTGAAAAATAATTGACATTAAGGAGTAAATCAAGCTTAGCATAAACATAATTTGTGCTTTAAAATATAAAGATATTGTAAGCACAATCAAATCACATATATATGTATGAAAATGTAAATACCAATCGAAATTGATACTATTTGAAGTTTTAAGCATACATATATAGAAAACACATATGAGTATACAAACATGAAAATATCAATTGTGATACCAATTGAATATATAATGAGGATCAAATGTATAACTCATAATTACCTCCCTATTCATGTACATGTTAAAAAGATATTCAATTAGATCATACAAGGCATGGTCGCCCATCCAACCGCCCTTGAAGGAAGGGGTTTTCAAAATATGAATTTGAAAATAATTTAGCATAATTGAAAACTCTTCCAAATGAAGAATACGAACTAGTTTTATGATAATCTTGTAAACTAGTACGAAGTCCTTCAAGTAAGAAATAAAACAAGGATATATCTATGAAAACATGAAAATCATCAAAACCAAATAGGCTTCAAGGTATATGTATGTTTTTGCTAAACTAAAAGTATACATACATATCCAAACACAAATGAGTTCATAATAAAAATTTGCATGAAAACCAAGTGACTCAAGTGTACACATGTATATCTAAAGTTTTAAACAAAATTAACATATACATGAAGCTAAACACTTTATCATGGAAAATATGTACAAAATAGGGAATACAAGTTGAAATACAAGAATAATCAAAACTAGGCAATACTAGTACATCTAATGAGTACAAATGAGCAACATAGCACAAACATATAAAATTCAAATGTGGCTCATTAGTTGTACAAGTATATACACAAGTTTTAATGAAAACTACATCTAAACATGTAATCAAAACCATGAAGTGCAAAATCATAAACAAAAGCCAATATGATCATCATGTAAATGCACATGTCTTAGAACTAGGATATACACAATAGTTAAATTATAGTGAGAACATAAAATATGGATCCATATGAACATGGGTGTATCTCAATTACTATACATGTATGTCATAAGTCTAATTAAGTATGACATTTATCATAATAATTATGAAAAACAAAACATGCTAAAAATTATCAATGAAAGCATGTAAACAAAATGGGAGTTAGAGATAGTTATCAAAACTATTAAGGCTAATCTCTAAGTCTCCAAACCATGGTGGTCCTCTCACCGAACTCCCTTGACAGTGATGCATCCAAAATTGTCACCATTTGGCTCGGAACGCATCCACCATCAAGGCACCAATAGCCTCAAGTCAAGTGAGAGCCCACACCTACATCAAATACAACAGGGGTGAATTTTGATACCTATGCTTTATTGGGTCCATGGGGGTTAGTACCTTTCCTAACCCAAACAAATTTATTTGCGAAATTTAAAGTATTTAATCTATCATAACAAAATTTTGTAAGGTGGCCCTTACGTCCACAATGTGTACAAGTGTACACATGAACATACATAGAATCATGCATGATGAGCATGATGAGCATGTGTATGTCGTGGTTTGTGTGCATGTATATGTGGAGTATGTTTCTTTCGAAACATACATTCCAAACGTGTGTGGTTCATAGCACATTGGCTCAAAATGGAGCCCAAACAAGCAACACTCTTCTTTAACATACATATATCATTTTTAATAATAGAAGAAAAGGTAGAGCATGCAATAGGTACACTAGATGGTGAAGGTATAGTAGCATGACAAACATGAGAATCTAAATTATTTTTCAAAAAAATATTTTCCTTAGATACCAAATCCAATTTCTTTGAAATTAAAACAATTTTATTTTTCAAAGATTCATTTTCTTTTAAAACAAAGTCAAGTTTTGAAGACAAAGCCTCATTTTTCTTCAAAATTTCATCACAATTATTTTTACTTTTTAAAATTTTGTTTTCATTTAGGGCAAGATCAAGTTGAGATTTCAATAAGTCCCTTTCATTAGAATTCTCATCCCTTTCTTACAAAATAATATCAAGTTTAAAAGACAAATTCTAATTTTCTTCTTTTATTTTAAAAGTTTTCGTTTTCAAAACTTGGTATTTTTCAAGCAAGTTTTCACAAACAATGGAAAGCTCTTCATTTAATGCATAGGCGTCCATACTATCATAATCATCATTAGAAGAGCTAGCACAATCATCTAGATGAGTTTTCGAATTTACCTCAAGGGAGTCATTCTCTTGGACCATGTAGCAAGTTTTTTCTTACTCATCCACCAAGAGTTCCTTCTCTACATAGTTTGTCGTTTGAAGGTTGGAGAGGTCAAAGTGTTCCACACTGCAAAAGCAGAATCACAATGAGAAACCAACATAAGATATTCTTTACTTAGAGTGCGCCTAAGTACCTCTACGGCTTGTGCATTGGCCTCTATATGCTTGTTATTACCAAGATAGGATTTATTGGTAGTAGCAAGGAAAACATGCATTCCTAGGGTTTTAAGGTATATACTCATCTTATATTTTCATATGTCAATGTTGAAAACATCATACATGGGAGGGGTCAAGAAATCCATGAGTGTGTGTAAACAAATATGTATGCAAATGCAAAACTAGATTAGCTTGCCAAGATCTCACTCCTAGTGGTTAAACCTAATATCAGGAGCGTAGGCTCTGATACCAATTGAAAATACACCTAGAGGGAGGGTGAATAGGTGTATGGCTAATCTAATGACAAATGATGCGGAATTAAGAACTAATTGCAACACACTTAGTGTAACCAAAGAGTGTAGCCGAATTCTCGGTGAAGGGCTCTGGACTAACTCCTCTAAAATCCTCTAAATAAGAGTTGAGGTGCTATGTAAAGCTCTCTTGGTTCAACACTAGTGAGGCACACAAACAATACCAAGCATATAAGTATGATATGAGCAATATGAATCAATGCAAGATATAATAGAGAGAGAATTAGAGATAGTGGATCAATCGCAAACACAAAGATATGTTTCGAGGTTCGAGCCACTGCTCTACGTTCTCGCCTTCACAAAGAAGGATTTTCACTAATGCGCCCACACAGGACTTCCCACACAGGGAACCTCCACTTTGGATTTGGGTAATACAAACTTGGAGTACACAACTCCTCTCTCAAATAACAACAATCTGTACACAAGAGGCAAGGTACTAAGCCACACAAGATCAACCTCTCAATAGAGGGATAGGCACAAAGCCAACACAATCACCTCTCACTAGAGGGACAAGGCACAAAGCCAAAACTCCAACTTCAATCACCTCTACACTTAGAGGGATAACAACTAACTCAAACTCCTCCATAATCACCTCTACACAAGAGTGATATCCACAAACTCAAAACAAATTGATTTACAACACTTAGTGGTCTCAATATCCACAAACCAATTTTTCTCACAAATAAGATCTTATAGATAGGATAGATATGATAGCTCAAGTGTGAGAAAATAAAGTGTTTGGAATGAAAATAAAAAAGAAAAACTCTTGGGAAAAATACTAGATAGATATTGAAATAAAAATCCAAAAACAATCTCCCAAAGACTCTCTTTTTCTTTGATTTTCCAACACGTTAAAACAAATAAAGAATAAATCTTTTGGCATAAAAACTTTTTTAAACTCTTGCTGAAAAACACTTAAAAGATAGAAAATTTTCTCTTCAAAAATCTTATCTAAAATAGCTCAAGAGAAGGTATATATATAGTCTCTCAAAAATATGCCCGTTGGCAGTCTGGAAAGGTCAAAAATGACCTTCTGGTCGACCATCCGGTCGACCGGTGCAACGATCATATTTATGACCGTTGTGCCTCCGGTCTACCGCCCGTCGACCGGCCAAAGCCATCGGTCGACCGCCCGGTCGACTGGCCAGCACCTGAGAGTTGGGTGCTCTCAGTCGATCGACCGCGCGGTCAACCGGACTTCATGGCTGGCTATGTGCACATCTCTTGTGCACATCGGTCGACCGTTCCAGTCGACCGACCATTGGTCCGGTCGACCGCCAGTCAGTCTGGCTGGGATTTTGGGGTATAGAAAACTTAACTTTTTAACTTCTATAAAGTCCCATAAAATAACATAAATTTCACAAAAATAAGTTCTTATAAGATCTTTAAATGCCAAATATGTGTGATCAAAAATCAACACATATTACAAACTATTTGAACCATTTTTGTGATATTGAAATTTAGCTTAAATACAAAATCTGTATTTTTCAAAACTTGAATTTTTGAAATGAAAACCGTTTTCTCCAAAACTCATGTAAATACAAAAACATGATATTGAACCAAATTTGAAGAATATTGTATATGGATAGAATCAAATATACATAAAAGATATATATCTATGTTTTGACATGAAATCCAAAATCGGTAAACCGAAAACCAAAACCAATAAACTTTAAATTTGTGTGCGTGTAAACTTGAGCATATCAATACTATCTACGTTCACACAAAATCTAAACAAACTAAACTAAACACAAACAAAAGTCTTCTTGTCTCCAAGCCGACTCGATCCAAACGCGATCCAACGAGTTTGACTCCAACCGAGTGCTAGATGCGATCATGACGCGGGAGCTCTTGACTCAACACGTGTAAGCTCGAAAACTCCTTTATTGAAGCTAATACCTACTAATATCTTGGTCAATCACTGAAACTATTTAAACATAAGATTATTAGTAAACTATAACTACATGAGTTAATCATCATCAAAACGAGAGTGATGGGCCTTTGGGCCAATATGATCTCCTTGAATGCTTGGGCAGTAGTAGTGGTCCACTGGAACTCTTTTTTCTTCAGACAATCTGTAATTGGGGCCATCATAGTTCTTAACCCCTTTATGAATCACCTATAGAATATTGCTAGCTCATGAAAACTTCTTACCTCTCTGATATTCTTAGGCTTTGGCCATTCTGTAATTGCCTGAATTTTCTGAGGGTCAGCGAAACCCCTTGAGCGGATACAACAAACTCCTAGAATACGACTTTACTGGTCATGAACACACATTTCTTAGGATTTGTGTACAATTGCTCAATTCGCAACGCAAGACAAACTTTCCTGAGATGACCCACACGATACTTTGGTGTCTTACTGCAAATCAAAATATCATCAAAGAAGACGACGAAGAATTTGCCCATAAAGGGCCTTAATACTTGTGTCATCATTCACATGAAAGTGTTGGGAGCATTAGTGTAACCAAAAGGCATGACCATTCACTCGTATAGGCCATCTTTGATCTTGAAAGCGGTTTCCATTCATCTCCTAGACGAACCCAAATTTGATGGTAGCCACTTTTCAAATCCATTTTTGAGAAGATGGTGGCTCCAGACATCATATCCAACATGCCATCCAGTCTGGGGATAGGGAACTGATATTTTGACGGTGATCTTATTGATTGCACGACTATCCACACACATTCTCCTCGACCTGTCTTTTTTTGGGCTTAGCAATGCTGGCACAACACATGTACTCATACTTTCTTTAATGAATCCCTTATTCAGAGTTCATTAACTTGCCTTTTGAGTTCAGCGTGTTCAGCTGGATTCATTATGTAGTGAGGTAAGTTGGGGAGAGAAAATCTCGAAACCAAATCTATGGCGTGTTGGATGTCACCATAGGATGCAGACTATTCGGGAGTTCCTTTGGAAAAATATTAGCAAATTCCTTCAGTAAGGGGAGTGCTACCGGAGGAATCTGCTCCGGAGAATCATCATTGACCTCCTAGCACAAAGTTCATAACTGTTGATGCCAAGAGCATAACTGTGGATCCCTTGGCAATCTCCTTATAATTAAGCTTGGGGCTGGTCAGTGTTAATACCTTCTTGCCGTTAGTTGATTCAGCCTGTTTAGTCTAGCTGCAAGCTGAGTGGGACGCAACGGGGCCAATTTGATCTTTTTCCCATCATGAACAAATGAATATTAGTTTGGACGTCTATAGATAGTGACATCTTGGTCATATAACCAAGGTCGTCCCAAAATGATATGGCCCACGTCCATGGTGACTACATCACACCAAATTTTGTCCGAATAATGTGGCAAATAGGATCTGAATAAGTCACATATCTTTAACATCAATGGACGTGGATTTACCCATGACACCTTGTATGGTTGAGGATGGGGAACGATCTTCAGCCCAAGTTTAGTCACCATCCTGAGGCGACGGCGTTGACGCAACTGCCACTGTCAATGATGACCTGGCAATTCTTATCACTAATTTTGGTGAGACTTTGAAAAATTGAAGTTCTATGCCAGTCATCATTTTCTTTAGGTTTAGCCAGGGCACACCTCACCACATTCAGATGACGTGCAATTTTATCTACATCATCAACCGAAGGAAAGTGCATACTCAAAATACATCCCAAGGTGCCTGATCAACATCAAAATCATCTTCCTAAATATCTCCTTCAGGGTCATAGACAATTTCATCTAAATCATCCTGATCGCTGTCTGATTGGGTTTCAATAATTAACGCTCTTGACTTACTCGGATATTGTGCTGAGATGTAACCATACCCTCAACATTTGAAATATTGAGTCTGTTGAATGGATCTAGACGACTCACCCACGAGTCCTTTGCCTTTGTCTTCGCTCTTCGAATTGGAGCTGCTAGGTCCAAAATGAGGCTGAGATTGGGTTGGATTAGGTTGATATTTAACAATGTTCCTGTTGAGATTGTCCGTATAATCAATGTGTTTAGGGAAAGAGGAAGCCTGGAATTGATTTAACTCTTGGACAACCTGAATAATTTGCTCTAAGGTAGAGATATCTCTAATAATTAGCTCACGTCTAAGCTTATCTAGATAAGATTATGGCATCAAATTCTTCCTCACAACATCTTTCTAAAAATTGATCAAACTTCTTAATATACTCCGATATTGGTCAATTGCCTTAAGTCAAACATTACCACTGGTCAAGCATACGTTGTTTGTATAACACAGACATGTACTTCTCTTGAAGTTTCAGTTTCATCTCATCCCAAGTTTGAATAGCTTCATGATGTCCGAGTCTCATCAGTTTCTCAACATTCGTTCAGTATTGCCTAGCCTGACCCATTAGTTTCATTTTGGCAAACCGAATTCTCCACTGGTCGGACATATCATACCAATCAAAATAGTGGTCCATGTCAGAAATCCAAACGAGAAAGATTTGGGGATCCAACTGACCATCGAAAGTGGGTGCTTCAAGTTTTATGTTCTTAAAGTTCGCTCCCACAAAGTCATTTGGACATTATTCCTTGGGTGGTGAGGTCCAGCATGAAGTCCATTATTACTAACATTGTCGGTGGTTTCTCGTCCCCTAATGTTTCTCAATTCTTACTCCATGTTATCCATCCGAGAGTTTAACCTTTCTATAATTTTGGTGAGGTTGTCTAGTGTGGATTCCATCTCAGGAGTTGGATCGTAGGAGTGGTACTGTGTTCCATAACGGGCGGTCATACAACAGGATAATCAAAAAATTGATGTGCGACGGATGGTGAATTTAGAGTTTTGTGGTGGGATTTTGTACCGGATCTTGGCTTCACCACTGGTTCGATTAATCCATGAAATTAAAGTAAAGAACACAAAATTTTCATAGTGAAATAATTTTTAAGTAAATAATCATTAATTTTCAAAGTCCACTACAAGGCTATATATAGGCTACAAAACATGCACCACAGGTGAAATTATTGATAGGATCAAATCTAACCAAATTTAGATTTAAATAACTCCTAAATCTTAACAAAATTTATCAAAATCTAAATTATATAAAAATCTAAATCATTTCAAATCAAATCAAATCATCTTCAAATCTAAATCCAAATTTAAATTCTAAATCTAAATAAATAATAGTAAATCTGAGCTATCTGATTCCCATCAAATTCTTTCTTGTGCATCTATTTTTATTTTTACACTGATATTTGCCTTTTCAAAATAATCATTTATTTAATATTTATTCAGTTTAAATTCATTTATACAAAGCTCTTTTGTTGTGTGTGTATTTATAGAGAAGAGTGAGAGAGAGAGAGAGAGAGAGAGAGAGAGAGAGAGATGATTTGACATTTTCATAGAAAGAGAGAGGGAGAGAGACCTACGAGACGCAGGGCTGCCCTCCACCAACTTGGTGTTTCCCCTTTCGACGCACATGTTGTTTATGGTCCATAATGTGCAACACGCGCAATGTAGTACAAGGCCATTTAGGTCCCTTGAACCCCACACTTCATGTGAGTTTGAAAGGGGGTCACCTCAAGAGATACACGAGGGAATGGTGCACATGGCCTCTGCTCAAGGTTTTCCAAGTATACGCCCCCACCAGCGCCAACTCATTCCTTAATGTATTTAAGCTGAACTTGTGATTTCCCCGGCCACTGATGATATCTATGTGTGAATGAGTTTTGTCAATGTACATGCATGCTTTGATGGAGGGTTGGATGTAGGTTCTGTCTTTGTCACGCTAACGAAGGAACCGCCATTTACGAGGGGAACCTTCGTGCAACCTTCATGCATGCTTTGTGAATTATGAATATGGACTCATTTGAAAGTCAGTGTCACTGTAGAACATGGCATAGTGATAAATCTCTTTGCGGTGAAAAAAATGTACGGAGCCCAATGAGATTTGGCTCACTGGTAAAAGAGTGAGAATGAGTTGTGTCAAGCACCAACTACCGCTTATGTATCAAAAAGACATTCATGATTCACATACAAATTCTAGTTGATTAGTTTTGAATTTGGGTTACATAAATTTAAGGTAGAGCAGCATCTAGATGCAACATTGCTTGAATTTGTATATGCAATGGTCATATGGTAAGGTACAATCACTATTTTAAGTTGTTATTAATTATATGCTGTTTTAAAGTCAGCCTAAAGATCTCGTATTAGATGTCTTTTTGAGTATTTAAGGGCAAAACAAATGTCCACCTTCCCTTTTTATTTCAGATTTGGTGGTTGGAAATTGGAATAGAAGCACATCACTCGTTTGCTCATAGTTTATTTGTTACTACAATTTGATCTAGTTAAAGATTAATATCCGTTGACAATTAGCTTCTTTTTTCTTTTTTCTCTATTTTTTTTTTTTTTTTGATGCACTAAGCTGAGAACAGATCAATCAATTGGATTTTTGAATTCCCTTGAGGGCTTGTTTGTTCACAAAGAAATGAGCTAGAAATAAGGCAAAGTGCCATTGGGACTAGTGTGATGCAAGCATTGGCGGGCCTTAAAAGCCCATCTATTCAGCCTACTCAATTAATCAAAGGTCTGTCATAAGAGGCCCAAACACTGAGAAAGGAAAAGAGGTGACCCATTCCCCAGGTAAAATAACCATACTGTTCCTCCATGTACCTTTATACTATATAAAGAAGCCCTTACCCTATATAAAGAAGTCCTTGCTCTCCAAGAAAGATGTGTTGTATCCTTTGTTACTTAATAAATATTTACTTTCTGCGTTTTACTGCTCATACACCGTAGGGGAGAGCATTGGTTCGGAGAAACCGAACAAACCAACCGAACCGAACCGAACTGAACGGTTCGGTTTGGTTTTAGAAGCAATTAGTTTCGCTTCAAAAAATTTTGGAATTCTGTAAATCGAATCAAACCAAATTCTACCCCCACCCCCCTCCTTTTCTCTTCTAGTTTTTCTTTTCTTTTCTAGCCCAATACAAAGCCCAGTCATTTCCAATTTCCTTTTTTATTCTCTCTTTTATTTATTAAAACTGAACCCATAAGCCTAAGTCCGTTGCTACCTGTTTTCTTTCTTTTTTTCCATTTTATTCCAAGCCAAACCCAACTATATATCACTCATAACTCATCTCCTTCCTCAATTTCACCCCTGAACCGAAACCCATTCTGCACTATCTCCCTCCTCCCCTCCGACCTCAACCCATTCTGCACTATCTCCCTCCCACCCTCCGACCTCTCTCTCTCTCCCTCTCTCTGAACCGCCAAAGCTCGGGGACGACCGGAGGACGACGAGATTTCGATTGAAACCAAACCAAACCAAACCGAAAATATCGGTTTGGTTTCGGTTCAATTGCCACGAGAGATCGGTGCTGCGTGGTTTTGATTTTTTTTGGCAAAACTCGCACCCCACTGCACCGATGTTCACTCCTAATACCCTAGATTCTGACCTGATTGCGGAAGGGGTTTTTAGATGGAACCTAGACCCGACCCCCTATTCATTTCGGACATCCGAGACACTTCAACCCCCTACCTCAAAATACCAGAGCTATAGCCGGACCCAGACCCGGACCCGGATCCGGACCCGGTTGTCCGAGACCCATTTTCTGATAATTCATCACTCTCTCACTTTGATGTGAAAGCTCATGTGTTTTATATGGCAAGATCAGCATAATACACCTGGGAAGAACTCTTACTGTTATTGGAGGGACAAAGATCATTGGTCGGCCAAAATGTCATTAACCATAAGGACTTCACTTTGCCATCAAGGAAGCGTCCTAATTCAGACTCCCCCTTAATTTGAAAGCTACTATTTGATTACTTGTCATCAACAATGAACTCTTTGCTAAATTACAATGCATTCTTTAACTAGATAATTACTGAGTGAAGTTAATTATGCTCCTGTGACATAGTAGGGTCAAATCAGCCACTCTTCCTTTTGTTGGGATCTGCATTAATCTGGATTCAGTCCATGTGTGTGAGACACATACATTATAAGAGACTCAATCTCGCGTTAACATATGGATAAGATATCGGGTTTCAAATGGACAAAAATTATAAGCCTTTTGACCTCTTATAATGTTGTGCGCACCGACAACAACCAATAGAGGATCCAACAGATCTCAACCACAAAGAACACCCAAATCACAGAAATCACAAGAGAAGAACACACAATCACAAAACACACGATTTAACGAGGTTCGGCCTGAATGCCTACGTCCTCGGGGCAATCAATGGAGAGATTATTACTTTTAAGGAGAATTACAACTTGCTAGTAACCTCTTTGAATGCAAGAGAGATGCAGCCTTCCTTTTCCCGCAGCCTTTGTGATTGCTTACAAACCCTAGAAACCAAAACAGCCTTAAATACCCAAATCTGCGGAGCAGCAGATTTTCGCCCAAACCCGTCTGTCGGTCGACCGGCCGGTCGACCGACTACCTGCTTCCTCTTCCGGTCGACCGGAACGGTCGACCCAGAAAACCCGAGAGTTGGGTTCCTGCAGACAGGGCCACTCCGGTCGACCGGGCGGTCGACCGAGAGAACCCGAGAGTTGGGGTTCCTGCAGACAGAGGGTTGCGGTCGACTGGCCGGTCGACCGCCCAATTCCTGTGCACGCTGTGCACGTCGGTCGACCGGACCGGTCGACCGAACACTGCCAGATACTGCTGTTGCTGCTGTTTTCTGCTGTTTCTTCCATCGTCTCTTGTCGCCGACTTCCTCGACGATCCCTTGACGGTCCGGGTCAACTCCCTCAGTAAAAATCTCTCTCTTTCCAACAATTCTCCACCTCGGCGAAGATTCCAAAATCTGAGCCGACATCCAACGAACCCCAGTCTATCACTTGGCGAAATCGACACACGATCTCGGCGAAATCGACACACGATCTCGGCTTGCGCGCACCGGACGAAATCGACACACGATCTCGGCGAAATCGACACACGATCTCGGCTTGGAATCTTTAGCTCAGCTATCCACTGGAATGCACCACATATGCTTTCCCTATACTTCACCTTAGGAGAATTTCTACACCTGCCGATGACCAACCCGTGGCTCCTTCTCCGCAACTTCACGACCTCATGAAGACTTCCACATGAGTCAACACTGACTCTCCAATTGACCAGCTCTATCTAGTCTACCTGTCTTCCACTAACGGTCCAACCAAGTCTGCGTAGAGCACACCAAATATCATCGGCTTCAAACTGGATGCACACCACTCCTTATGCAAGCTCAACATCTTCTCACCGGAAGATAAACCTGTTCATCGAGATCACACCATCTCACCACTGCGTGAGTTCCAACTGGCCACACCCCTTCACCTCTACATGAAGTCTCTTCACCTCTACGTGAAGTCTCTCCATCTCTACGTGAAGCTTCAATAGGCCACAACTCTTCACCTCTACGTGAAGATCCAAAATAACATCTCGAGAACCCAATTAGCTTCATAAGAGTTGCATCACCAAATGGCTGCGCCTTTACGGCTGCCTACGTACCTTTGCCCAAAAGGATCAAGCCAACCTTAGTTCATTTAAATGAGCTTCAGCAAGCTCAAATAATGGTACCTGTATCTGCAGCAATGAACCTGTCAGACTGAGTCATATGAACCTCTTCCCGACCATCATGGAGAGCAACGGCCTTCAACTTGAGCTTGTCGCGTTCACAAGCTTGAGATTCATGCTTCTTTAACCACGAGAGTGGTTTCACCTTGGTTCCAATGGCTACAAATAACTTGACATCCTCAACAATGTCGTCAACCTGTTCAGCATCACCTTTGATATCATGAACTCCACCTGGTGTCACCTCCGCTGAAGTATCCTTTGATGCCGAACCAACTGGAGATGATGGAGTAGCATCAACCTCCACCCGCTGCAATCCTTCCTTGGTCTCTGTCCTCTCCACCTGCTGAGAGACAGTGGACTTCACTACTGAAGCCTCTCCAAATATGACATGTCTGCTCATCATGATTTTCTTATCTTCAGGGTCCCACAACCTGTAGCTGTTTCCCTTGACGCCCAAGTAGACAAACCTCTTTGCCCGCGGATTCACTTTGCCACTCTTGGCACTGAAGTAAGCCGGACTTCCAAATTCCCGCAGCATATCATGATCTTGAGCAAATTTTCTAGACCAAGTTCCCAATGGAGCTTTACTTCCTATTGCAGTCGATCTGTTCTTGAGATGGCTAGCATACTCAGTCGCCTCAGTCCAAAGCGACTTGTCCAATCCTGAATTAGACAATAACTTCCGAACCTCCTCCAGCAAGGAACGGACTATCTTTTTAGCCAACCCATCTGTACCTGTTGAGAAGTGAGTAGCAATCCCTGTGTTCTGGCCAAACTGTAGGAATTGGTCAATGTCTATTCCAACATTACCGATGTAGAGCTCCTTTATCTTCCTACCTACCTGCCTCTCCATTTTTCTTCTCCACTTCATCAACACATCTAGGGCTTCACCCCTTTGTCTCATTGGATATATCCAAACCTGCCTAGATGAATCATCAATAAACGAGACAAAGTACCTGTGACCTCCAAGCGATGTCGTCTTAGCAGGTCCCCATATGCTCATGTGAACACGATTAAGAAGACCTTCATTGTGGTGAGTATTGGTGCTGAATCTCACCGTCTTCTTGTCCAGAACGCTGTGTCCACCTTCCAACTTGCAGGTAGCAGCACCTTCCATGGATTCCTTCTTTGCAGGAACTTGCAAAGACCTTCCATCTTCGTGTCCGACCTTTCCCTGCCAGTCCTCCGGGTCAACATCATCTGAAGAACTTGAAGTCTCCACCTGATCTGTAATCGTACTACCCTTCAAGTAGTAGAGATTGCCTCGGCGGACGCCCTTCATCACCACTATCGAGCCCTTGATCATCCTGAGATCGCCATCTCGAACAGATATCACCATGCCCGATGCTTCCAAAGTTCCCACAGAGATTAGATTTCTCTTCAACTGAGGTACATACCTCACTCCTTTCAGCTCCCTTTCCATCCCATCAAACATCCTGATTCGGATTGTACCTACACCCTCCACGCTACATGGGTGATCGTCGCCCATAACGACCGAACACCCCTCCAGCTGCTCAAAGTTGGAAAACCAGCCCCGATTAGGGCACGCATGGTATGTTGTACCTGTATCCAGAATCCTCTCATCTTTCAATGAGTTACCAATAATGGGAGAACTGACTGAAAACGAGAAACCTGACGAGTCCGAATCTGCTCCATCCGCCTGTGACCTGCTCCTCTGAGTATTCGTCACTTTTGCAAGATTTGTTTCAGCCTTCGACTCCTTCTTCTTCCCCTTGAACTTTGGACAGTCTACTTTCCAGTGCCCTATCTCTCGGCAGAAAATGTACTGATCCTTCCTCAGATCCCTATAACCCGACCTGGACTTTGATCTTCCTCTCACCTTCTTGCCCTTCCGCGATGAACCTCTGCTTCTTACTTCCAAAGCCTCCGCCACTGAGCTCGACTGAGAAGGATGCATCTCCTTCTTCCTTGTCTCATAACTCATCAGTGCAGATGACACTTCATCATACACCAAGGTCTGCCTTCCATTGATAAACGTCATAGTGAATGTCTCATACTCCTCCGGTGGGAGTGAGTTCAGAAGAATGACGGCCTTGTCTTCCTCTCCTACCACGACATCCACGTTTATCAAATCTGTAAGAAGCTTTGTGAATCGGTTGATGTGCTCATTGACTGTGCTCCCCTTCTTCATCCTGAACTGATACAGCTTACTCTTAAGCTGCAACCTGGACTTTACACTCTTCTTCAGGTACTTCTTTTCAAGAGTTTCCCACAGTTTCTTTGCTGACGTCTCATGTTGCACAAGGTATTTTATGTCTTGTGACAAACATGAACGTATCAAGCCACATGCCGATCTATTCATCTTCGCCCACTCTTCATCAGTGGTCGTGTTCTTCTTCTTCTCCACTAAGAACGTGTCCTCGAGGTTCGATGCATTCAGTGCATCCATAACCTCACACCTCCACATCCCGAAATTATTAGTTCCATTGAACTTAATAACTTCAATCCTTGGGTGATTGTTCATTGTCTTAACAGCTGCAGTTTCTTCTGCCATTGAGGTCTTCTTTTGATTCTCTATTTATGCGGAAGAATAACCAAATTGGAATAAATCTCTACTCAGATAAAAATGGGATTTTTACCTGCCTCTTGAAACCCTAGATCGAGTTTCTCACCAGATCTACTCCACCACGGATTCAAAGAGTCCTCCTTGAGTCCTTCTGAGATCGACACACGATCTCCTTGAACACCCAATACCTCAGATCTGAGATCGACACACGATCTCCACCGGATCCGATCTCGAGCCCTTCCGAATCCTCAGAAATCCCAAAGAGCAACCTGGATGCTCTGATACCACTTGTTGTGCGCACCGACAACAACCAATAGAGGATCCAACAGATCTCAACCACAAAGAACACCCAAATCACAGAAATCACAAGAGAAGAACACACAATCACAAAACACACGATTTAACGAGGTTCGGCCTGAATGCCTACGTCCTCGGGGCAATCAATGGAGAGATTATTACTTTTAAGGAGGATTACAACTTGCTAGCAACCTCTTTGAATGCAAGAGAGATGCAGCCTTCCTTTTCCCGCAGCCTTTGTGATTGCTTACAAACCCTAGAAACCAAAACAGCCTTAAATACCCAAATCTGCGGAGCAGCAGATTTTCGCCCAAACCCGTCTGTCGGTCGACCGGCCGGTCGACCGACTACCTGCTTCCTCTTCCGGTCGACCGGAACGGTCGACCTAGAAAACCCGAGAGTTGGGTTCCTGCAGACAGGGCCACTCCGGTCGATCGGGCGGTCGACCCAGAGAACCCGAGAGTTGGGGTTCCTGCAGACAGAGGGTTGCGGTCGACTGGCCGGTCGACCGCCCAATTCCTGTGCACGCTGTGCACGTCGGTCGACCATACCGGTCGACCGAACACTGCCAGATATTGCTGTTGCTGCTGTTTTCTGCTGTTTCTTCCATCGTCTCTTGTCGCCGACTTCCTCGACAATCCCTTGACGGTCCGGGTCAACTCCCTCAGTAAAAATCTCTCTCTTTCCAACATATAATATTATAAGAGGGCCAATCTCCCTCATCCTTATGAAAATGATTCGATTCTACATTGGGATAGGAAGATTAAAAGATGATGAAGAAATTCAGACTTTTATTTTCAATTGGAGATTTTTTTTTTCGGAGCAAGGGTATTCTTTTATTTCTTTTGTTTGTCATCTCACATTTTTTTTCACTTATTCTTTGTTGTGAGAAGGAAATTTGACGTTCAAATTCTATTTTTCCTTTTTTTTAAAAAAAAAGTGAAAACACTTTTTGTTTCACTATAGATAGATTAATGAAACATACAAAATAAGGACACGCATCGTTCAAATTCTTTCTCGAGAGTAAATCAGGGAAAAAATACACAACAACACATCAAACAACTGTCAGTATCGAATATCTGAGACATGAGAAAAAAGCAACCGTCAATACCGAAATATTTGAATCATTATATATTATTTGAGAAAATAAATTGATTTAAGACCTTAATTCTGTGAAATGTGAAACTGAAACCTTAGGCTAGCATATTAAGATGCACATCTTAGAGCATAATAGAACTGAGTCAGAAAACTTGTTGGGGTAGGACTAGGGCGTAATATAGTGAGGATTGAGTTGAGGCTTAGTGTGTTAAATCCAAAGCCAAAGTCGGTGTAAGAGCCTAAAGTTTTAGTACCGAAGACAATTTACCTTAGGGGTGCCTAGGCCTAATCCAAAATAGACGTAATCCAACATGGGTTTAGAATTCAGAAATCCAAACCCTAATCACCTTAAAAACTAGTTTTTTGGTCAGATCAGGTTAAGTTTCAGTTGGTTTGTTGTGTTAGAATTCAGAAATCCAAAACAGACCTTTCACGTCGGTTCTTTATAGAACGGGCATGAAAGCCGTCCTTTCACGTCCGTTATTTTATATAACCGAAACGAAAGGTAACCGATGCGAAAGGACGGCCTTTCACGTCGGTTCTGTAGAAACTACGAGAAATGTCTCCTTTCTTGTCGGTTATATATAATTATCAACGCATAAAGTGAGTTTTTTTAAATAAATAATTAAAATCAATACAAAAATCACTGTACATTCAAATAGTTTATACACATCCGACATGTACGTTCATCAAATTTACATATTCTGCTTGTACGTTCATACAATACATACCAATATATATCTAAATACACATTGACATCCAATGCATGCAATATATATTCCGAATACAAATCGATTTATATATCTGAATACAAATCCCCAATACTACTTAGGGCACTTAAGAAACATGCGCCAGAAATTAAAACATGCATGCACTGAAATGAGAGCTAAAACAACATGCATCAAATTAAAACATGCACAAAAAGAAACATGCATGAACCAAAATGAGAGTGAAGCTAACTGTACAAGCACCAAAGTATTTTTTTTCCTTGCACTTTAACATCCTTAAATTTTATTATAAAATATGAGTTATAATTGGACACACACATTGCATATTTGTTATCACTTTACTACATGTAATCGGGTAATAAATCTTGTAATTAACTTGTCTTAATATATAATTTATGCAGGATATGATGAGAGAAGATAATCACAAATCCAAACTAACTAAATCAGATTCTTAGGGATTTACAACTGAAAATCAGAATGTATGAAGAGGATAATTCCAAATCTAGTTCAGTTAAAACGGATTTTTGAAGATCAGGTTGGTTAGCTAAAAAAACAACGAAGATAACGTCAAATTAGAGCTCCAACCGAATAACCAATTGAAAATAGAAACAAATAGGCGATCAACGAACCAGAGCCCCCTGGATCTGGCCCTGTGCCCAAATCTTGGCCGCGGAAATGCGGAGCCGCGTTTTCGCGGTAGGATATGGTTTGTTGGGGGAGCGTTTACTCCCCTTATCTTCAGACGCTCTGCCTGTTACCTCTTGCCTTTAAATCTATCATTTCTGAAGAAGAATATACACTGGAGGGCTGAAAAGGCTATGTTAAAGAGAGCAGTTTGTGTGTTGAGTTGTAATGCGAGTTTAGAGAGAAATAAGAGAATTATAATTGTAACACCCCGCTCCCGGAATACGTACTTAGTTGCGTATTCGTATTTTTCGATCATATTTTTCGATTTACTTCCTATATTTGTTTTGCTTCATGAATTATTTATAAGATTATTTTGTCTTGGATTGGGATTCGTGGACTCGGAGTCAGCCCTAATCTGAACCGGGAACCCGATCTTAGTAAATTGCTTGATTTGGTCTTTTCGCTATTCCGATTTGACCGATTTTAGTTTTAAACATCGTTTTCCAATATTTTAGATTTCTATGATTTTCTGGAATTTTCCTGAATTAAATTGAAAATCTTCAAAACAGGGGTCGACCAATTCTGCTGCTCGATTTTCAGATTTTTAATTTACAAACGGAGTAGAATTTCTAAAAACAGTTTTCACATTATTTCTTAAAATTATATTTTCTATCTAAATACTTTTTCTGAGATTTTTCAGAATTTATCAAAATCCGGCCGACCCGGTATAGACAGGTATTGACAGTTGACTTCAGGATTTTTATTTCGAAAATGAGATTGAATTTCTGAAAAACGATTTCACCAAAAATCTTTATATAATATTTATTATTTTTGAGAATTTTTGGGAAGCTTTCCAAACTACTTTATTTTTGGACTTTTCCGGGGTTTTTCGGTGTTTTCCCAAATACTGGAATTTTATCCAGATATTTTACTCTTCTCTTTTCTCTCTCCTCGCTAGACGCGAGTTTTACCAACCTGGATTCATCATTAAATGCAAAGATCCTCTCCATATTGCATTTAATGCATTTCAGATCAACTCCAATCAAGTCAAATCTGACTTTTGTCCTTTCTGTAAACGCAGAATTCGCGTTTTTCCCAAAGGCGAGTTTTCATCCTCGCGTCTGGGCAATTGCCAGACGCGAGTCCTTGTTGCATGGGGACGCAGCCTTTTTAATTTGCAAGAGACGCAAGTCTCATTGCATATAAGAAATCCCAATGGCAACTTGTAATAATCTCCAAACTCCTTTATATATATACCCCACTTTCCTTCTCTCTCTTTCATTCATTTTATTCTCCTCCTCCTCCCTTGTTTCCAGCAAGCTTGCAGAGAACGAAAATGGCTCCTTGCCCTTCCCATGGCCGGCCTTGCTCCACTTCTCCACCTCCATTTCCACCACCAATTCCACCATCTTTTTCTCCTCCATCTCCTCCTCCATTCCAACAACAACAACAACACCACCACCTCCACCATCTTCTTCTTCCTCTTCTTTTCCATCAAATAACCCATTTCCACCACCACCTTCTCCACCTTCTCCACCACTACCTACTCCATCTTGGCCACCAATGACCATGTCATCTTCCTCTCCTCGTCGTGCTCTTTCCGACGAGCTATTGCTTCGCTCCTGTAACACCCCGCTCCCAGAATACGTACTTAGTTGCTTATTCAGATTTTTCAATCGTATTTTTCGATTTACTTCCTGTATTTGTTTTGCATTATGAATTATTTATATGATCGTTTTGTCTTGGATCTGGATTCGCGGACTCGGAGTCAGCCCTAGTCTGAACCGGGGACCCGATCCTAGGGTATTACTCGATTTGGTCTTTCTGGTAATTAGATTTGACCAATTTTAGTTTCAAACATCATTTTCCAATATTTTAGATTTTCTATGATTTTCTGGAATTTTTCAGAATTAAGTTGTAAATCTTCAAAACCGGTGCCGACCAACATCGCTGACTGATTCCTAGATTTTTAATTTACAAACAGATTGGAATTACTAGAAGTGTCTTTTTACATTATTTCTTAAAATCACATTTTCTATCTAAATACTTTTTCTGAGGATTTTGTGAATTTATCAAAATCTACCGGATTCGGTGTCAGCCAGTATCGCTGGTTGATTCCAGGATTTTTAGTTTACAATAGGAATTGAATTTCTGAATTCTGCTTTCACTTTACTTCTTAAAATCATATTTTATTCTTTAATACATTTTCTGAGATTTTTCAGAATTTATCAAAATCCGGCCGACCCGGTGTAGACCGGATCGGCGGTTGACTTCCGGATTTTTAATTTGAAAATGAGATTTTATTTCTTGAAACCGATTTCATATTATTCCTCAGGATGATGTTTTCTACCTCTGGGTATTTTTGGGGATTTTTCGGGAACAGTCGATTTTTTGGATCTTATTATAATATTATATTTTTTTCCGAATCCTTCCTTTCAATCTTTCTTTCTTTTCTTTTCTTTTCCCACCGACTCCAGCGCCGACCCAGCCCACATGGGCCGGTCCCATCACTCACCTCCCCCTTCCCATCAATCCATCTCTCTTTTTCTTTTTTCTTTTCTTTTTCTTTTCCTTTATTTTCTTTCTCCCTTATCTTTCTTCTCTTCTCTCTTCTTCTTTTTCTTCTTCTCCATGGTGGCCGACGCCCAAGCGAGCCCACCACCGGCCTCCGGCCACGTCGTCGGCGAGGAGTGTCCCCCAACTCCGATCATCTCTTTTCCCCCTTCTCCAACAACAAACTTCAACACCACCAACTCCATCTTCTTCTTCTTCTTTTTCTTCTTCTCCTTCTTCTTCTTCATCATCATCTTCAAATTAACCACCACCACCTTCTCCTCCACCCAAACACCACCCCCACAACACCATCTCCTCCACCACCACCCAAAATCACCAAAATCACCATTTCCACTCTCCACCACCAAGAAAAAACCCCATTTCCTCACCCTTCTCCCCCTCCTTGGGTGGCCGCGCGCCACCCCCTTCTCCGGCGGCGCCCGGCGCCGCCCTGGGCGCCGCTGCCGGCGCCTGGCTACGGCCAAAGCCCGGCCAGGCCACGGCCTGGCAGAGCCAGGCCGTGCCTAGGGGGGCTGCTGCCCCCAACTCTATTCTCTTCTCTCTGATGGGCCGCAGGCGGCCAGGGCCGCCGCCGGCAGCCGCCTGGCCTGCCACAGAGGCTGGCAAGCCTCTCCTTCTCTCTCTCTCCTTGTTTCTCTCTTCATATCTCTCCTGTTCTCTTTCTCTCTCTCCTGTCTCCACTCTCTCTCTCCTGTCCTCTCTCTCCTGAACCTTCTCTCTCTTTCTCTCTCCCTCAGATTATCCTTCTCTCTCTCTCTCTCTCTCCAGATTATCTCCTTCTCACTCTCTTTAGATTATCTCTCTCTCACTCTAGTCCTCTCTCTCTCTTGAATTCTCTTTCCTCTCCCTAATCTCTCTATCTAGATCTCCCTCCTCTTTGTAAATTGCTGACGAGGATCTCACCCCCGCGTCCAGGCAACTCCTTAACGCGAGTCTTCGCGTTCTTGACATCTATTTAACGCGGCCTTCGCGTTATTGTATCGACGCGACGCGGAGTCCATGCCCGCGTCTGTGTCCTTCTCGTGTCAACATGACGCGGAGCTAATGCCCGCGTCTGTGTTCTTCCTGTGCTAACGTGACGCGGAACCCACGTCCGCGTTCTCCTCGTGTCCTGACTTGAACGCGGGTGTCGAACCCCGCGTTTGTGGCTTCTACGCGACGCGACTCCCGCGTCTGCGACTCCCGCGTCTCACTCTCAAAAACCCGTGTCTACCTGTGCACTCTCTCTTCCCATATGCTTCTCTCTCTAGGTTTCACTCTCTTTCTCTCTAACTCTTTCTCTCTCCTCTTCACTTTCTCTCTCTAATATTTATATTTTATTATATTTTATGGCGCGTGTGCAAGTTTCGGGATTTCAGAGTTTCAGCCTTTCCAGAGATTTAGGCGAGTGTCCTCGCCTTCATTTGGGTTTCCCCGCTTTGTCGGGTCGACATGTATTATATTCCATGTTTAAATGTATTTCGTATTGGGCTGGGTCCCTATATTTGTGTATGGTCGAGTGCCAATGACTGGACATGTATTGCTCTGTGACGAATGCTTGTATTAGGGTAGTTTAATTCTTGTACATATATCATGCCTGTGATGTATTTTACTGCTTTATACCATGCATGGCCGACCCTTCGTGGTCGTTGAACTCTGAGTTTCTGCCCACTCCTGGGATGGCTGGTAGCCACCGAGAGTGCGCTTAAACCCCGAGCGTTCTTGGTCCCTCAGCCTTCAGCCTCCGGTCTCTCACTATCTCATAAGGGAAGTGATTGGGACCGTCAGGTCTCTCCGTCCTTCAGCCTCTGGTCTCTCACTATCTCGAAAGGGAAGTGATTGGGACCGTCAGGTCTCTCAGCCCTTCAGCCTCCGGTCTCTCACTATTTCGAAAGGGAAGGGAGTTGAGACCGTCAGGTTTCTCAGCCTCCGGTCTCTCACTATCTCGAAAGAGAAGTGAGTTGAGACCGTCAGGTCTCTCAGCTCCGCCTGGTTATCATGATCAGCGTTCAGCGCTTTATCACTAGATTCGTCTAGGCGAGATGCTGCCGGATTTTCTACTCGCACTTTAAGTCGAGTTGTCCGGTAACCTTGCCAGACGCTCCAGTGTTAAATACTGTTTGCTGTCTGTGCCTCCAGCTTGCTCAGGTCCGCTTGGTTGTGCTCAGCTGCTACTCTATCACATGCCATGTATTTACCTGTTATGTTAACACCCGACATGCTACTACTTGGCAAATGCCCCTTGTTATGTCATGACTTGCCACCGGACTAATATCAATCTCTTGACATGATTGGTCACCTGCCGAATATCATCCTCCTGTCATGCTATCACTTGACACCCGGCATGATATACTTGCCTCTTGGCATATTAATACTTGACCTGTGATTAATTACGGGAATACTATACTTGTTATCCTGCATGACATGCAGTGACTTGAATCTTGTACTTGTTATCCTGTATTATATATACAGTGACCTGAATCTACAGTACTCATGTACTCCTGAATTCCTGATCATGTCCTGTTCTTGTTATTTTCCCGTAAAATGATAATTACATAACAAATTCTAATAAGACAACTTGCACCCGGTTTGGGGGAAACTGATGGGCCCTAATTAATCATGTTTATGGTGGTCTTATCGAGCCGCGCGTGGTCACATACTTGAGGGATCACCTGGCGGCCACCAGGGATTCCGTGGGGTGTGCTGGCACCCCTACTCCTATTTATTCTTGCCGGGTATGCACACGCCCTAGGCCTATTTCTATGGGATCTGCGATACTCTATTCCTGTTCGGGCGTAAATAAGTCCCGGTACCTAGCGGTACGTTCCGGCTCAGCACCGGATACTCCTGAACCGTTGTCCCGGGCATGTACGGGGCCCATCCGAAACATGATTCATCAATCTTTATCAGTTTCCAAATAACTTGCTCTATAAGTTGTGAGTGGAAGTATGTGGAATGGGACACATACTGAAGCCTAGAACTTAGACGGCCCCAATTATAATAAGAGGCTAATATACAATTTGTTGTGCCGTTTTGTAACTCAGGTTGTACGCGCTTGGATTACGGTAACATGGGATAAAGGTATATAGATGAGGGTTTCCATGTTTGGATTATTCCTTCGAGGTACTAATCTCATGGAGCCGTGGACTAAACCTGTACTATTGGATTTGCTCGTAATCGGTTTTATTCGGTTTTATGTTAGCTTAGGAGATAACTGGTGTTGCCCTATCTACTTTACTTCTCATCTTGTTACCTCCCCTTATCTTATCATACCATGAGTATTCCCTACTTGACATCACTTATTTTATATCTACTCGCTCCTGCATGCTTATGCTCACAACACGGTTTTCAATGCATGATTATGATTCGATTTTATCGATACACATGTGCTTATCTTTGCTCGCCACTTGGCATTCGTATCTCCACTCGCCTGGGGAGTTCTATCTGACTCCCCTGGATCCTCATGTCCAGGTCATGGAGCTTGGAGCGTGTGGATTCCCCCAGTTGCTGATCAGAGTGGCGCAGCGGTAGCGTGGATCTCCAGCAGACCGTTCAGAGCCTTATCCTTCCAGGCCCCCTGTGCGCCTCTCAAGTTTTCCTTTTGTAAACTCGTGAGTGCCTTTTATACTGTTCACTCTTGTACATCCCTTTGTATTCTCGCATTTGCGCATATCGGTAATGTAATATTATTGTAATATTTGTAACCTCTGGTGATAACTTTGTAATTGTACTCATATGTTGGAATGTATAATGCACCATTTGCTTCCGTACTCTGATTCTTGCCTGTATTGATGCTTAGCGTATATACGTGAGGGTATTTCTGACTTCGTATATACGTCGCAGTAACGTCTCCGTACCCGCAGGATCGGGGCGTTACAGGGTGGTATCAGAGCCTAGGCTCTCACATCCTCAGTACGTCCAGACGACAAATTAATGGTAAAGAAATTTGCAACTGGAATGCATGAGTCCTGGTTATACACTCCAACTACAAGTGCAGAGTTATCTATTCTTTCTTGATCGTTCTTCCTTTGATTCCTAATCCCTTCCATCCTTCCCCTGTTTTGATTTTTCGAAGCCTTTATACCAACTTAAGATATGAATAGACTAGAGAGGTAGCGGCTGGTTCTGAATGAAGCGATTATATGATCTCTTTGGCCAACTCTATGAAGCTCGGATATTCTTAGGATTAATCCATGATCGAGTTATCTTTCAGAAGTCAGTAGTCGGAATTCTCTATGGATATTCTACATTCTCGGCTTTATCTTTCAGAGTGATTAATGCCTGGTATTCAGAATTCTCAATTATCGGTCTTCTTTATTATGCTCAGGACTATCAGGGTTTTCTTTATCTTCAGTATTCTGGCTCATTCTTGGAGCGACATTAAGTATGCAGTATAGCGGGAATTCTATTGCAAAGCTATGTTATCAGTCAGTATTATTCGGCATCGTTCGAAGATTTATATAGCCGGAAGTGCAGAGGATGTCTATGTTCTGATTATTGTTCAGTCAACTTGAGAGCCCTACCTATAGTGCTTCATATCTTAATTGATATAATTCCCGTCCATGTCCCCTTTGTGTTCAATTTACCCCTTATCGAAATTGCGAGGACGCAATTTTTTGTAAGGTGGATGGATTGTAACACCTCGCTCCCAGAATACGTACTTAGTTGCGTATTCAGATTTTTTGATCGTATTTTTCGATTTACTTCCTGTATTTGTTTTGTATTATGAATTATTTATATGATCGTTTTGTCTTGGATCCGGATTCGCGGACTCGGAGTCAGCCCTAGTCTGAACCGGGGACCCGATCCTAGGGTATTACTCGATTTGGTCTTTTTGGTAATTAGATTTGACCGATTTCAGTTTCAAATATCATTTTCCAATATTTTAGATTTTCTATGATTTTCTGGAATTTTTCAGAATTAAGTTGTAAATCTTCAAAACCGGTGCCGACCAACACTGCTGACCGATTCCCAGATTTTTAATTTACAAACAGATTGGAATTACTAGAAGTGTCTTTTTACATTATTTCTTAAAATCATATTTCCTATCTAAATACTTTTTCTGAGGATTTTATGAATTTATCAAAATCTACCGGATTCGGTGTCAGCTAGTATCGCCGGTTGATTCCAGGATTTTTAGTTTACAATTGGAATTGAATTTCTAAATTCTGCTTTCACTTTACTTCTTAAAATCATATTTTATTCTTTAATACATTTTCTAAGATTTTTCAGAATTTATCAAAATCCGGCCGACCCGGTGTAGACTAATATCGGCGGTTGACTTCCGGATTTTTAATTTGAAAATGGGATTTTATTTCTGGAAACCGATTTCATATTATTCCTCAGGATGATGTTTTCTACCTCTGGGTATTTTTGGGGATTTTTCGGGAACAGTCGATTTTTCGGATCTTATTATAATATTATATTTTTTTCCGAATCCTTCCTTTCAATCTTTCATTCTTTTCTTTTGTTTTCTCACCGACTCCAGCGCCGACCCAGCCCACATGGGCCGGTCCCATCACTCACCTCCCCCTTCCCATCAATCCATCTCTCTTTTTCTTTTTTCTTTTCTTTTTCTTTTCCTTTATTTTCTTTCTCCCTTATCTTTCTTCTCTTCTCTCTTCTTCTTCTTTTTCTTCTTCTCCATGGTGGCCAACGCCCAATCGAGCCCACCACCGGCCTCCGGCCACGTCGCCGGCGAGGAGTCTCCCCCAACTCTGATCATCTCTTTTCCCCCTTCTCCAACAACAAACTTCAACACCACCAACTCCATCTTCTTCTTCTTCTTCTTCTTCTTCTTCTCCTTCTTCTTCATCTTCAAATTAACCACCACCACCTTCTTCTCCACCCAAACACCACCCCCACAATACCATCTCCTCCACCACCACCCAAAATCACCAAAATCACCATTTCCACTCTCCACCACAAAGAAAAAACCCCATTTCCTCACCCTTCTCCCCCTCCTTGGGGTGGCCGCGCGCCACCCCTTCTCTGGCGGCGCCCGACGGCGCCCTGGGCGCCGCTGCCGGCGCCTGGCCGCGGCCAAAGCCCGGCCAGGCCACGGCCTCGCAGAGCCAGGCCGTGCCTTGGGGGCTGCTGCTGCCCCCACTCTATTCTCTTCTCTCTGATGGGCCGCAGGCGGCCAGGGCCGCCGCCGGCAGCCGCCTGGCCGGCCAGCCTCTCCTTCTCTCTCTCCTTGTTTCTCTCTTCAATCTCTCCTGTTCTCTTTCTCTTTCTCTCTCTCTCTCTCTCTCCTGTCTCCACTCTCTCTCTCCTGTCCTCTCTCTCTCCTGAACCTTCTCTCTCTTTCTCTCTCCCTCAGATTATCCTTCTCTCTCTCTCTCTCTCCAGATTATCTCCTTCTCTCTCTCTTCAGATTATCTCTCTCTCACTCTAGTCCTCTCTCTCTTGAATTCTCTTTCCTCTCCCTAATCTCTCTATCTAGATCTCCCTCCTCTTTGTAATTGCTGACGCGGATCTCACCCCCGCGTCCAGGCAACTCCTTAACGCGAGTCTTTGCGTTCTTGACATCTATTTAACGCGGCCTTCGCGTTATTGTATCGACGCGACGTGGAGTCTATGCCCGCGTCTGTGTCCCTCTCGTGTCAACACGACGGGGAGCTAATGCCCGCGTCTGTGTTCTTCCTGTGCTAGCGCGACGCGGAACCCACGTCCGCGTCCGCGTTCTCCTCGTGTCCTAACTTGAACGCGGGTGTCGAACCCCGTGTTTGTGGCTTCTACGCGACGCGACTCTCGCGTCTGCGACTCCCGCGTCTCACTCTCAAAAACCCGCATCTACCTGTGCACTCTCTCTTTCCATATGCTTCTCTCTCTAGGTTTCTCTCTCTTTCTCTCTCTAACTCTTTCTCTATCCTCTTCACTTTCTCTCTCTAATATTTATATTTTATTATATTTTATGGCGCGTGTGCAAGTTTCGGGATTTCGGAGTTTCGGCCTTTCCAGAGATTTAGGCGAGTGTCCTCGCCTTCATTTGGGTTTCCCCGCTTTGTCGGGTCGACATGTATTCTATTCCATGTTTAAATGTATTTCGTATTAGGCTGGGTCCCTATATTTGTGTATGGCCGAGTGCCAATGACTGGACATGTATTGCTCTGTGACGAATGCTTGTATTAGGGTAGTTTAATTCTTGTACATATATCATGCCTGTGATGTATTTTACTGCTTTATACCATGCGTGGCCGACCCTTCGTGGTCGTTGAACTCTGGGTTTCTGCCCACTCCTGGGATGGTTGGTAGCCACCGAGAGTGCGCTTAAACCCCGAGCGTTCTTGGTCCCTCAGCTTTCAGCCTCCGGTCTCTCACTATTTCGTAAGGGAAGTGATTGGGACCGTCAGGTCTCTCCGTCCTTCAGCCTCCGGTCTCTCACTATCTCGAAAGGGAAGTGATTGGGACCGTCAGGTCTCTCAGCCCTTCAGCCTCCGGTCTCTCACTATCTCGAATGGGAAGTGAGTTGAGACCGTCAGATTTCTCAGCCTCCGGTCTCTCACTATCTCGAAAGAGAAGTGAGTTGAGACCGTCAGGTCTCTCAGCTCCGCCTGGTTATCATGATCAGCGTTCAGCGCTTTATCACTAGATTCGTCTAGGCGAGATGCTGCCGGATTTTCTACTCGCACTTTAAGTCGAGTTGTCCCGGTAACCTTGCCAGACGCTCCAGTGTTAAATACTGTTTGCTGTCTGTGCCTCCAGCTTGCTCAGCTCCGCTTGGTTGTGCTCAGCTACTACTCTATCACATGCTATGTATTTACCTGTTATGTTAACACCCGACATGCTACTACTTAGCAAATGCCCCTTGTTATGTCATGACTTGCCACCGGACTAATATCAATCTCTTGACATGATTGGTCACCTGCAAAATATCATCCTTCTGTCATGCTATCACTTGACACCCGGCATGATATACTTGGCTCTTGGCATATTAATACTTGACCTGTGATTATCACATTTACGGGAATACTATACTTGTTATCCTGCATGACATGCAGTGACTTGAACCTTGTACTTGTTATCCTGTATTATATATACAGTGACCTGAATCTACAGTACTCATGTACTCCTGAATTCTTGATCATGTCCTGTTCTTGTTATTTTCCCGTAAATTGATAATTACATAACAAATTCTAATAAGACAACTTGCACCCAGTTTGGGGGAAACTGATGGGCCCTGATTAATCATGTTTATGGTGGTCTTATCGAGTCGCGCGTGGCCACATACTTGAGGGATCACCTGGCGGCCACCAGGGATTCCGTGGGGTGTGCTGGCATCCCTACTCCTGTTTATTCTTGCCGGGTATGCACACGCCCTAGGCCTATTTCTATGGGATCTGCGATACTCTATTCCTGTTCGGGCGTAATAAGTCCCGGTACCTAGCGGTACGTTCCGGCTCAGCACCGGATACTCCTGAACCGTTGTCCGGGCATGTACGGGGCCCATCCGAAACATGATTCATCGATCTTTATCAGTTTCCAAATAACTTGATCTATAAGTTGTGAGTGGAAGTATGTGGAATGGGACACATACTGAAGCCTAGAACTTAGACGGCGCCAATTATAATAAGAGGCTAATATACAATTTGTTGTGCCGTTTTGTAACTCAGGTTGTACGCGCTTAGATTACGGTAACATGGGATAAAGATATAAAGATGAGGGTTTCCTTGTTTGGATTATTCCTTCGAGGTACTAATTTCATGGAGCCGTGGCCTAAACCTGTACAATCGGATTTGCTCGTAATCGGTTTTATTCGGTTTTATCGGTTTTATGTTATCTTAGGAGATAACTGGTGTTGCCCTATCTACTTTACTTCTCATCTTGTTACCTCCCCTTATCTTATCATACCATGAGTATTCCCTGTTTGACATCACTTATTATATATCTACTCGCTCCTGCATGCTTATGCTCACAACACAGTTTTCAATGCATGATTATGATTCGGTTTTATCGATACACATGTGCTTATCTTTGCTCGCCACTTGGCATTCGTATCACCACTCGCCTGGGGAGTTCTATCTGACTCCCCTGGATCCTCATGTCCAAGTCATGGAGCTTGGAGCGTGTGGATTCCCCCAGTTGCTGATCAGAGTGGCGCAGCGGTAGCGTGGATCTCCAGCAGACCGTTCAGAGCCTTATCCTTCCAGGCCCCCTGTGCGCCTCTCGAGTTTTCCTTTTGTAAACTCGTGAGTGCCTTTTATACTGTTCACTCTTGTACATCCCTTTGTATTCTCGCATTTGTGCATATCGGTGATGTAATATTATTGTAATATTTGTCACCTCTGGTGATAACTTTGTAATTGTACTCATATGTTGGAATGTATAATGCACCATTTGCTTCCGTACTCTGATTCTTGCCTGTACTGATGCTTAGAGTATATACGTGAGGGTATTTCTGACCTGCGTATATACGTCGCAGTAACGTCTCCGTACCCGCAGGATCGGGGCGTTACAGCTCCCCGAAATCCCTTTCACAAAACTCCATTTTCACCATATAAACTAGACTTGCACCCCACTAATGGTTTGGATGTGGAGCTTTGGCCACCTTTTCCGGCCACTTCCGGCCACCTCCGGCCGCCGCCGGTAACCGCCGGCCATCGCCGGCCACCAACCCCCTTCCCTTCTATTCTTTCCTTTCCTTCTTTCTTTCTTTTCCTTCTTTCTTTCTTTCCTTTCTTTTTCATTTCATTTCCATTCCTTTTCATTTTCCTTGTCTTCTCTGATTTTCCTCCCAAAACTTGGGGAGACCAAAAACTGGCGTTTCCCCTTTTCTCCCAAAAACCTGCGTCCCACTTTCCCTTTTAATTCCTTGTCTCTCTCTCCTTCTCTGTTAATTGCTGACGCGGATCTCACCCCCACGTCTAGGAAATTTCTTAACGCGAATCTTCGCGTTCTTGATACTTGTATAACGTGGCCTTCGCGTTCCTGTATCGACGCGGCGCGGAGCTCATGCCCGCGTCTGTGTCATTCTCGTGTCAACACGACGCGGAGCTTTTGCCCGCGTCAGTGTTCTTCTCGTGTTAACGCGACGCGGAACCCAGAACCGCGTCCGCGTTCTCCTCGTGTCCTGACTTGAATGTGGGTCTCGAACCCCGCGTTTGTAACGTCCCTGCAACGCTATTTCCCGCGTCTGCTATTTCTCGCGTCTGCTTTTCCCGCGTCTCCATTCTCTCTCCTCTTGGTTCTTTCTCTCTCCTCTCTCTCATTCTCTTTCTCTCTCTTGATTTCCTCCTCTCTCTATCACTTTCTCTCTAACGCACTGACGCGTTGATTTCCTGGATTCCGGAGATCGGGGATTTCACTATGTTTTCTAAGGATTTAGGCGAGTGTCCTCGCCTCCATTCGATTTTTCCCTTTTATCGGATCAACTTATATTTGCATTATGTATCACTTAACAACTGATGTGTTATCATTTACCATGCTACTGCTGGATACCTGCTTCTTTTATATTATCTCTTATCACTTATTTCTTGTTATGACATGACTTCCTACCTGTCACCTGCCCGATCACTTGTCACTGTCATGATTAAAATCTGATACATGTTATGATTAACTCTCGACTCATGATTATCACATTACGGGAATGTAGAACTTGATCTCTTGTTATGAACTCCTGTTATGCTTGTTACGTACTCTTGTTATGACCAGTTATGATCCTACTCATTCCCGTAATCCGATAATTATGTTAATAAGCCATAAAGAGGATAACTTGCATGGGGAATGAGAGGAAGTGATGGATGCCGGTATGATGCCTTGCGTATAGTAATGGAATACAAAACTGACGATTCGTGTTAGGGGGATTTCAGGCCCCCAGAAGATGCGTGTTAGGGGGATTTAAGGCCCCTAATGGCTGTGTCCCAGGAGGACGGGAACTACTATAAGTATGAGCTATCAGTTCTTCATCAGCTTCCAATAACCAACCTCGACTTACTTATATATGGATGTATGTATGTTGAGATGTACACCAGGACACATACCAAGATATATGGGTAAGACGAGTAATAATAATAACAAAAGATGCCAACTATGGATCTGTAGTATACCTTGCCATGTTTGCTTGCATCGGGCTTTACTTCGGATTTCGAGTTTTATGATTATTATACTATACCTGTTCATATTATGCTCTCTACTTGTATTCTATCCTGCCTATCTCTTGCTCTTATCTGATCATACTATGAGTCTTCCCTACTTGATATCATTTGCTGTATATCTACATGCTCCTGTATGCTTGTGCCTACGGCACGGTTTTCATGTTTATAATCCAGATTTATCATTACACATGTGCTTACCCATGCTCGCCATCTAGCTTTTGCATCACCACTCGCCGGGGAGTTCTGACTCCTCTGGATCCTCATGTCCAGGTTTTGGAGCTTGGAGCGCGTGGATTCCCCCAGTTGCTGATCAGAGTGGCGCAGCGGTAGCGTGGATTTCCAGCAGACCGTTCAGAGCCCTATCCTTCCAGGCCCCCCTGTGTGCCTCTCGAGTTTTCCTTTTGTAAACTCGTGAGTGCCTTTGATACTGTTCACTCTTGTACATCCCTTTGTATTCTCGCATTTGCGCCTATCGGTGATGTAATATTATTGTAATATTTGTCACCTCTGGTGATAACTTTGTAATTGTACTCATGTGTGGGAATGTATAATGCACCACGTGCTTCCGTACTCTGATTCTTGCCTGTACTGATGCTTAGCGTATATAGGTGAGGGTATTTCTGACCTGCGTATATACGTCGCAGTAACGTCTCCGTAACCACAGGATCGGGGCGTTACAGGGTGGTATCAGAGCCTAGGCTCTATATCCTCAGTACGTCCAGACGGCAAATTAATGGTAAAGAAATTTGCAACTGGAATGCATGAGTCCTTGTTATACACTCCAACTACAAGTACAGAGTTATCTATTTTTCTTGATCATCCTTCCTTTAATCCCTAATCTCTTTCATATATCCACTATTTTGGTTTTCGCCCTTATACCAACTTAAGATATGGTTATACTAGAAAGGTAGTGGCTGGTTCTGAATGAAGCTACTTATGATCTCTTCGGCCAACTCTATGGTGCTCGGGCATTCTCGACATTGATCAACGATCGAGTTATCTTTCAGAAAGCGGTATCCGGATTTTCTACTGTTCTTCTATATTCTCGGCTATATCTTTCAGAGTGATCGATGCCTGGTATTCGGAATTCTCAACTATTGGTCTTCTTTATTATGCTCAGTACTATCAGGGTTTCCTTTATCTTCAGTATTCTGGCTTATTCTCGGATAACTATCAAGTATGCAGTACAGTGGGAGTTCTATTACATGGCAAAGATATTAGATCAGTATCATTTGGTATCGTTCAAAGACTTATACAGCCGGAAGTGCAAAAGATGCCTATATTCTGATTATTGTTCAGTCGACTTGAGAGCCCTACCTGCAGTGATACATATCTTAATTGGTATAATTCCTGCCCCTATCCCTTTTGTGTTCATTTTACCCCTTATCGAAATTGCGAGGACGCAATTTTTTTGTAAGGTGGATGGAATGTAACACCCCGCTCCCGGAATACGTACTTAGTTGCGTATTCCTATTTTTCGATCATATTTTTCAATTTACTTCCTGTATTTGTTTTGCTTCATGAATTATTTATACGATTATTTTGTCTTGGATTGGGATTCGTGGACTCGGAGTCAGCCCTAATCTGAACCGGGAACCCGATCCTAGTGAATTGCTTGATTTGGTCTTTTCACTATTCCGATTTGATCGATTTCATTTTTAAACATCATTTTCTAATATTTTAGATTTTTTATGATTTTCTAGAATTTTTCTGAATTAAACTGAAAATCTTTAAAACCGGGGTCGACCAATTCTGCTGCTCGATTTTCGGATTTTTAATTTACAAACGGAGTAGAATTTCTAAAAATAGCTTTCACATTATTTCTTAAAATCATATTTTCTATCTAAATACTTTTTCTGAGATTTTTCAGAATTTATCAAAATCCGGCCGACCCGGTATAGACCGGTATTGACAGTTGACTTCAGAATTTTTATTTCGAAAATGGAATTGAATTTCTGAAAACTGATTTCACCAAAAATCTTTATATAATATTTATTATTTTTGAGAATTTTTGAAAAGCTTTCCAAACTACTTTATTTTTTGGACTTTTTCAGGGTTTTCGGTGTTTTCCCAGATACCGGAATTTTATCCAGATATTTTACTCTTCTCTTTTCTCTCTCCTCACTAGACGCGAGTTTCACCAACCTGGATTCATCATTAAATGCAGAGATCCTCTCCATACTGCATTTAATGCATTTCAGATCAACTCCAATCAAGTCAAATCTGACTTTTGTCCTTTCTGTAAACGCAGAATTCGCGTTTTTCCCAAACGCGAGTTTTCATCCTCGCGTCTGGGCAATTGCCAGACGCGAGTCCTTGTTGCATGGGAACGCAGCCTTTTTAATTTGCAAGAGACGCAAGTCTCATTGCATATAAGAAATCCCAATGGCAACTTGTAATAATCTCCAAACTCCTTTATATATATACCCCACTTTCCTTCTCTCTCTTTCATTCATTTTATTCTTCTCCTCCTCCCTTGTTTCCAGCAAGCTTGCAGAGAACGGAAATGGCTCCTTGCCCTTCCCATGGCCGGCCTTGCCCCACTTCTCCACCTCCATTTCCACCACCAATTCCACCATCTTTTTCTCCTCCATCTCCTCCTCCATTCCAACAACAACAACAACAACAACACCTACACCATCTTCTTCTTCCTCTTCTTTTCAATCAAATAACCCATTTCCACCACCACCTTCTCCACCTTCTCCACCACTACCTACTCCATCTTGGCCACCAACGACCATGTCATCTTCCTCTCCTCGTCGTGCTCTTTCTGATGAGCTATTGCTTCGCTCCCCGAAATCTCTTTCACAAAACTCCATTTTCACCATATGAACTAGACTTGCACCCCACTAATGGTTTGGATGTGGAGCTTTGGCCACCTTTTCCGGCCATCTCCGGCCACTTCCGGCCACCTCCGGCCGCCGCCGGTAACCGCCAGCCATCGCCGGCCACCAACCCCCTTCCCTTCTTTTCTTTCCTTTCCTTCTTTCTTTCTTTTCCTTCTTTCTTTCTTTCCTTTCTTTTTCATTTCATTTCCTTTCCTTTTCATTTTCCTTGTCTTCTCTGATTTTCCTCCCAAAACTTGGGGAGACAAAAAACTGGCGTTTCCCCTTTTCTCCCAAAAACCTGCGTCCCACTTTCCTTTTTAATTCCTTGTCTCTCTCTCCTTCTCTGTTAATTGCTGACGCGGATCTCACCCCCGCGTCTAGGCAATTCCTTAACGCGAATCTTCGCGTTCTTGATACTTGTATAACGCGGCCTTCGCGTTCCTGTATTGACGCGGCGTGGAGCTCATGCCCTCGTCTGTGTCATTCTCGTGTCAACACGACGCGGAGCTTATGCCCGCGTCCGTGTTCTTCTTGTGTTAACGCGACACGGAATCCAGAACCGCATCCGCGTTCTCCTCGTGTCCTGACTTGAATGCGGGTCTCGAATCCCGCGTTTGTAATGTCCCTGCAACGCTATTTCCCGCGTCTGCTATTTCTCGCGTCTGCTTTTCCCGCGTCTCCATTCTCTCTCCTCTTGGTTCTTTCTCTCTCCTCTCTCTCATTCTCTTTCTCTCTCTTGATTTCCTCCTCTCTCTATCACTTTCTCTCTAACGCACTGATGCGTTGATTTTCTGAATTCCGGAGATTGGGGATTTCACTATGTTTTCTAAGGATTTAGGCGAGTGTCCTCGCCTCCATTCGATTTTCCCCTTTTATCGGATCAACTTATATTTGCATTATGTATCACTTGACAACTGATGTGTTATCATTTACCATGCTACTGCTGGATACCTGCTTCTTTTATATTATCTCTTATCACTTGTTCCTTGTTATGACATGACTTCCTAGCTGTCACCTGCCCGATCACTTGTCACTGTCATGATTAAAATCTGATACATGTTATGATTAACTCTCTACTCATGATTATCACATTACGGGAATGTAGAACTTGATCTCTTGTTATGAACTCCTGTTATGCTTGTTACATACTCTTGTTATGACCAGTTATGATCCTACTCATTCCCGTAATCCGATTATTATGTTAATAAGCCATAAAGAGGATAACTTGCATGGGAAATGGGAGGAAGTGATGGATGCTGGTATGATGCCTTGCGTATAGTAATGGAATACAAAACTGACGATTCGTGTTAGGGAGATTTCAGGCCCCCAGAAGATGCGTGTTAGGGGGATTTAAGGCCCCCAATGGCTGTATCCCGGGAGGACGGGAACTACTATAAGTATGAGCTATCAGTTCTTCATCAGCTTCCAATAACCAACCTCGACTTACTTATATATGGATGTATGTGTGTTGAGATGTACACCAGGACACATACCAAGATATATGGGTAAGACGAGTAATAATAATAATAAAAGATGCCAACTATGGATCTGTATTATACCTTGCCATGTTTGCTTGCATCGGGCTTTACTTCGGATTTCCACTTTTATGATTATTATACTATACCTGTTCAAATTATGCTCTCTACTTGTATTCTATCCTGCCTATATCTTGCTCTTATCTGATCATACTATGAGTCTTCCCTACTTGATATCATTTGCTGTATATCTACATGCTCCTGTATGCTTGTGCCTACGGCACGGTTTTCATGTTTATGATCCAGATTTATCATTACACATGTGCTTACCCATGCTCGCCAACTGGCTTTTGCATCACCACTCGCCGGGGAGTTCTGACTCCTCTGGATCCTCATGTCCAGGTTTTGGAGCTTGGAGCGCGTGGATTCCCCCAGTTGCTGATCAGAGTGGCGCAGCGGTAGCGTGGATTTCCAGCAGACCGTTCAGAGCCCTATCCTTCTAGGCCCCCCTGTGTGCCTCTCGAGTTTTCCTTTTGTAAACTCGTGAGTGCCTTTGATACTGTTCACTCTTGTACATCCCTTTGTATTCTCGCATTTGCGCCTATCGGTGATGTAATATTATTGTAATATTTGTCACCTCTGGTGATAACTTTGTAATGGTACTCATGTGTTGGATGTTGGCCCAAGAGGTTACACTCTCCAATTGTTTTGTGTTTTGATGATGAAAAACCAAATTAGTGCTATTTGGTACTAATCATTTGATCAAGATGAGTTTCAGGTTTTGTACCATGTTTAGAGTCCATTCGCTTAGCTATTGCAAGAACTTCTAAGTTCCACAAAGCAAGGAAGGCAAATTACACATCAAGGAAGGATCAAAGAAGAGAAGGCTCTAGCAAGGCATTGGATGGCTCAAAGACTTGAAGACAGCACAAGAAGTCTTCATGTAATTTGTTTTTCAGTTTATAGTATGTTAAAGAATAGTGGATAGGTTTGAAGCTCTATCACACACGTTTTTGCGCACATGCTCATTCCAAAATTATTTCTTATTAATTATACAAAAATATTTTGCATACAAGATTTTGCCTACAGATATATATTTATGTTTTATACTAATCCCTGTTCAAAAGTATTTTTGTTAAAATCAAAATCCTCTTTGTTTTCTTTTTAAAATTGACTTTTTGACCTGATCCGGTCGACCGGGTCGGTCGACCGAGTCTGTGTCAGTCTGGTCCGGTCGACCGGACCAGTCGACCGAAGTCCTGGCAGAGGCACGTATCCGTGTGCACGTCTGTCGGTCGACCGGTGCGGTCGACCGGACTATTATTTTTGCTCACAGGTTTTATCAGTCGACTGGGTCGGTCGACCGCTCGCCTGTAACGGTCAAATTTTTGTATTACCGGTCGACCGGCCCGGTCGACCGATCCGACCGTTTGAACAGTAACGGGCATATTTTTAAGAGCTGTTTATTTTTGTCTTTTGTGTTTAAAAATTCGTTTAAAGATTTATTTTGAATCTAATATTATTTAATTAGCCTTAAGTTTATTTTATCTCTTAACCTAGCCCTCTCCTATAAATAGGGGTGTTTAGGAAGAGATTCATCACAACATTTTTATTGCTAGAAAATTCAAAAGTTTAAGGCTTTCAAGAGAGACTTGTTTCTTGGTTTTTGTGCTGAATTTCTCACTGATTTTCTGAAGGGTTTTTCAAATTCTCTCTGATTTAATTCTCTTTTCTTCACTTACAACAAGAGCTTCATTCCTACTCAATATTCTCTAAGGACCTTTGTAAGGGAAGAGATATTTGAAAGAGAGAGTTTGTGGTCTTTTGACTACCAAGGAAATTACTTGTTCTTGAAATTGTAGGAGTTGGGTACTCCATTGTAATTGTTCTTTGTGATAGTGGAAGTTGCTAGAATCCTTCTGGGGAAGGCGGGGAGTAGAGCTGGGTGCTCGAACCTCGATAACATATCCTTGTATTTGCGATTGGTTTACATTCTTGCAATCCTTACTCTTTTTACTTGCACTTATTACTTGCTCATCATATTCATTGTCATACTTACTTGCTTGCATTCATCTTGTGATTGTTGTAGCTTTAAATTTTTTATTTGCCCCTTGATTAGCATTGTCACCTATTCACCCCCCTCTAGGTGACTTTTCAATTGGTATCAGAGCTTGGACTCTAGGTTTGGCTTAACATCCATAGAGAGATCCTTAAAATATTGCTAATCAACATTTTCATTCATCCATTCATACACTAGTAAACATGGCCGATAACATCAAAACCCCTCCTAAATTTGATGGACTTAATTTCCCAATTTGGAAGGTTAGGATGACTATATTTTTGCAATCTTTGGGTAGCTTAGTGGCCAAGTCCTTGACTAAACCCTATGTAGCACCCGATAGTGATGAGAGCACTTGGACCGACCTTGACTTTAAACTATATGAGGCTAACTCCAAAGCCCAAAATTCCCTATTAACCGCCTTGAATGAGGATGACCTTACACGGGTAATTCATTGCCAATCCGCCTATGAGATTTGGCAACACTTATTGGTCACACACGAGGGGACTTCTCAAGTCAAGAGAGCTAAGATAGATCTCTTGAGGTCCCAATATGAGTCATTTAAAATGCTTGATGATGAGTCTATTGATAGTATGGCTACAAGGTTTACTAAAATCACTAATGGTCTTTCTTCATTAGGTGATGACATCTCCAACGATCAAAAGGTGCGGAAAGTAATTCGGGCTCTTCCTTCATCATGGGAGATCAAGGCCACCACCTTGAAGGAGTTGAACGACAAGGACGAGATGGACCTCATTAGTCTCATTGGGAACCTAAAGACCCATGAGATGGAGAAGAAGGCGAGAGAAGAGGCCACTACTTCAAAGAAGAAATCCATAGCCTTCAAGACTTCATCCACCAATGATGACGATGAAGATGACGAAGAAGAAGATGAGGAGCTTACTCTACTTGTTCGCAACGTCAAGAGGATGTACCGGAAGAACAAGCTCAACTTCCGGAGAAAATTTGAAGGCAAAGAGGAGCGGAGGATCATATGCTACAATTGCCGTAAACCCGGACATATCATGGCGGATTGTCCGGAGTTCAAGAAGAAGATGACGTCCTCCTTCAAGCCAAAGAAGCCGGAAGAGAAGAAAGCCTACAAAGCAACATGGGATTCGGAAAGCGAGTCCGAAGAGGAGGTGGATCAAGCTAATATGTGTTTCATGGCAAACACACCTAAGGTAACCCCTCAATCCCTTGATGATGAAGATGATGAACTAAGTAAGGAAGTTCTAGTACATGCCTTTGTAGAACTTTCTGAAACTTATGATAATAAGAAACTTGAATGTTTAAAATTACAAAAAGAAGTTGCTTTTCTTAAGAATCAACTTGCCATTGTTTCTAAAGAAAAAGATGATCTTTCTTCCAATCTTGTTTCTATTCAAATGAATTTGATGCTTATAAGATTTCTTGTAAGGGTAAAACCCCTATTGTTGATAATAAAGAGATTTCTTCTTTTAAATCTAAGATGAGTGATTTTAAAAAAGTTTTAAAAGAATGTGCTTTCAATACAAAGAAGCTTGAAGAAAAATTTTCTAAAAAGAATACTTCCCATGTTAAAATTTCTCATGATAAGATTTCCCATGCTCACAACACACAGCACACACATGTTAAATCCTTTCATGCTCACAATGCTCATGCTCACAAATCACACACTCATTATGCATTTAGATATGGTAGAGTATATAGATGCACATATTGTGGTAAACATGGACATTTAGCTAAGTTTTGCTATGATCAACTAAATAGAACAAATAATCTTGTTTGGGTCAATGACACTAACCCTAGAGGACCCAAGAAAATGTGGGTACCAAAATCAAGTCTTAAATTGTTTGATGTAGGTACACACCAAAGCTCCAAGACGTAGGGAGCGGTGGTACCTTGATAGTGGTTGTTCAAGACACATGACATGGGACATCAACAATTTCACAACCCTATCAAGGTACATGTAGGGGTGAGCATCGGTCGGTTCGGTTCGGTTTTTGCTAATTTTTGTAAAACCGAACCGAACCGATTAGACTTACTAACCGAACCGAACCGAACCGACTAAGTTCGGTTCGGTTTTTCGGTTTTTTTCGGTTAGGCCAATATTTTCCCATCATTTCTTACATTTTTTAATCACCATTATATTATCATCATTTAATATTCTAATCTCAAATATTCAATACCCAAATTAAAATAAGAAAAAGAGCCTAACCTTAATGTGAATTAAAAATTTCATATTCTCAAACTTTTACGTTATATTTGGGCTCTTATATCAAAACTCACATTATTATTACTAACTTTTAATGGCAAGAATGAAAAAAAAAAGAACTATATTAATATAAATATTATTCTTAATTGTGATGGTGTACTTAACATAACTTTCACATATTCAACATAAAAAAGATGGTATTGCTAGAAGTAATGAGATAAGTTTTCACCAGTTTTTTTTATGAACTATATGATTCACTAAATTGAATTTGGGTGGGATGATATATAGGGTAAGAGATTCGGTTCGGTTCGGTCAAGTTCGGTTTTTGAAACACAAAACCGAAATCGAACCGAACTAGAGCGGTTCGGTTCGGTTCGGGTTCGGGTTTCGGTTTTTGGTCGGTTATTTCGGTTATAACCGAACTCTGCTCACCCCTAGGTACATGGAAGGTGGCTCCGTCACCTTCGGGGATGACTCCAAAGGAACTATCATCGGTATAGATAAGCAAGAATCTATAGGTGAAGTTCAAGAGGATAAGGAGGAAAGCACTCAACCGCTTCCCAAAGCTTGGAGATACGCTACAAATCATCCTAAGGAGCTCATCTTGGGTGATGCATCTAAAGGAGTCACTACGCGCTCCAAACTCCATGACCTATGTGGTAACTTTGCTTTCATTTCTCATTTTGAACCCAAAGGCATTCTCGAAGCCGAGACGGACCCATATTGGTTGCTTGCCATGCAAGAGGAACTCAATCAATTTGAGCGCAACCAAGTTTGGCACCTTGTTCCTAAGCCCCACGATAGACCAATAATTGGTACTAAGTGGATCTTTAGAAACAAGATGGATGAGTCTGGAAATGTCATTAGGAATAAAGCTAGGTTAGTGGCCCAAGGTTACACTCAAGTTGAGGGAATTGACTTTGAGGAGACCTTTGCACCCGTAGCACGGCTTGAAGCCATACGGATGACACTAGCTTTTGCATGTTTTAAAAATTTTAAACTTTTTCAAATGGATGTGAAAAGTGCATTTTTGAATGGTTTCATTAATGAAGAAGTTTATGTTTCTCAACCTCCCGGTTTTATTGATCATGTTCATCCCGATTTTATTTTTAAACTTGATAAAGCTTTGTATGGATTGAAACAAGCTCCAAGAGCTTGGTATGAAAGGCTTTCTAGTTTTCTCATTTCAAATAATTTTATTAAAGGCAAAGTAGACACAACTCTTTTTACTAAGCATGTTGATAATGATATTTTAATTGTGCAAATTTATGTTGATGATATAATTTTTGGATCTACTAATGAGCTTTTGTGCAAGGATTTTGAAAAGGTAATGCAACTAGAGTTTGAAATGTCTTCCATGGGTGAGCTTAATTTCTTCCTTGGACTCCAAATCAAGCAATTGCAAGACGGAACCTTCATTAACCAAGCCAAGTACGCAAAGGAGCTAGTAAGGAAGTTTGGGCTTGAAGGATCAAAGGCTTGCAACACTCCAATGGCAACTACAACCAAGCTTGATAAGGATGATCAAGGTAAAAATGTTGATATTAAATTATATAGAAGCATGATAGGAAGTCTTTTATATTTAACGGCAAGTAGGCCGGATATCATGTTTAGTGTGTGTCTTTGTGCTAGATTTCAATCGTGTCCTAAAGAGTCTCATCTTATTGCGGTAAAACGCATTATTCGTTATATTAAGGGCACAATTGGAATGGGTCTTTGGTATCCGAAAACTAGAGATTTTTCAATGACTAGCTATTCGGATGCCGACTATGCGGGTTGTAGAGTAGATAGAAAGAGTACTAGTGGGACATGTCAATTTCTTGGTAATTGTCTTGTTTCATGGTCCTCTAGGAAGCAAAATTCCGTAGCTCTCTCAACCGCCAAGGCGGAGTATGTTGCCGCAGGGGCTTGTTGTGCACAAGTCCTTTGGATGAAACATACTCTCCTTGATTTTGATTTGCACTTTGATCATATAAAAATATTTTGTGATAATACTAGTACTATACACATGACCAAAAATGCAAATCAACATAGTAAGACCAAGCACATTGAGATTAGATATCACTTTCTTAGAGATCATTTTGAGAAAGGTGATATAGATATTGATTATGTTTCCACGGATTTACAACTAGCCGATATTTTCACTAAACCTCTTGATTTTGCTAGATTTTCGTTTATTTGTGGAGAACTTAATGTTTGTATTATTGAATAGACATGTTTTTCATAACCTTTTTGATGTATGATAAAAAGGGGGAGAATAAGTTTACATGACAAAAATAAGTTCATTTGGTCATGGTTCCATATGAATTTATATGCTTTAAATTTTAAGATTTGTTTTATGAATTTATATGTTCTGGTATTTTTGGTATCAAGAGCAATTTTGTGTTTTATATAATTGGTGCATCCTTTCAATTATTGGTATCTAGAGCATATTTTTGTGTTTTATGTATAGCATAATTTGAGGGGGAGTTTTCTCCTCCCTATATTTTTGTTAATAGCCTATTTGTTTTGTCATCATCAAAAAGGGGGAGATTGTTGGCCCAAGAGGTTACACTCTCCAATTGTTTTGTGTTTTGATGATGACAAACCAAATTAGTGCTATTTGGTACTAATCATTTGATCAAGATGAGTTTCAGGTTTTGTACCATGTTTAGAGTCCATTCGCTTAGCTATTGCAAGAACTTCTAAGTTTCACAAAGCAAGGAAGGCAAATTACACATCAAGGAAGGATCAAAGAAGAGAAGGCTCTAGCAAGGCATTGGATGGCTCAAAGACTTGAAGACAGCACAAGAAGTCTTCATGTAATTTGTTTTTCAGTTTATAGTATGTTAAAGAATAGTGGATAGGTTTGAAGCTCTATCACACACGTTTTTGCGCACATGCTCATTCCAAAATTATTTCTTATTAATTATACAAAAATATTTTGCATACAAGATTTTGCCTACAGATATATATTTATGTTTTATACTAATCCCTGTTCAAAAGTATTTTTGTTAAAATCAAAATCCTCTTTGTTTTCTTTTTAAAATTGACTTTTTGACCTGATCCAGTCGACCGGGTCGGTCGACCGAGTCTGTGTCAGTCTGGTCCGGTCGACTGGACCAGTCGACCGAAGTCCTGGCAGAGGCACGTATCCGTGTGCACGTCTGTCGGTCGACCGGTGCGGTCGACCGGACTATTATTTTTGCTCACAGGTTTTATCAGTCGACTGGGTCGGTCGACCGCTCGCCTGTAACGGTCAAATTTTTGTATTACCGGTCGACCGGCCCGGTCGACCGATCCGACCGTTTGAACAGTAACGGGCAGATTTTTAAGAGCTGTTTATTTTTATCTTTTGTGTTTAAAAATTCGTTTAAAGATTTATTTTGAATCTAATATTATTTAATTAGCCTTAAGTTTATTTTATCTCTTAACCTAGCCCTCTCCTATAAATAGGGGTGTTTAGGGAGAGATTCATCACAACATTTTTATTGCTAGAAAATTCAAAAGTTTAAGGCTTTCAAGAGAGACTTGTTTCTTGGTTTTTGTGCTGAATTTCTCACTGATTTTCTGAAAGGTTTTTCAAATTCTCTCTGATTTAATTCTCTTTTCTTCACTTACAACAAGAGCTTCATTCCTACTCAATATTCTCTAAGGACCTTTGTAAGGGAAGAGATATTTGAAAGAGAGAGTTTGTGGTCTTTTGACTACCAAGGAAATTACTTGTTCTTGAAATTGTAGGAGTTGGGTACTCCATTGTAATTGTTCTTTGTGATAGTGGAAGTAGCTAGAATCCTTCTGGGGAAGGCGGGGAGTAGAGCTGGGCGCTCGAACCTCGATAACATATCCTTGTGTTTGCGATTGGTTTACATTCTTGCAATCCTTACTCTTTTTACTTGCACTTATTACTTGCTCATCATATTCATTGTCATACTTACTTGCTTGCATTCATCTTGTGATTGTTGTAGCTTTAAATTTTTTATTTGCCCCTTGATTAGCATTGTCACCTATTCACCCCCCCTCTAGGTGACTTTTCATTAGAATGTATAATGCACCACGTGCTTCCGTACTCTGATTCTTGCCTGTACTGATGCTTAGCGTATATAGGTGAGGGTATTTCTGACCTGCGTATATACGTCGCAGTAACGTCTCCGTAACCACAGGATCGGGGCGTTACAGGGTGGTATCAGAGCCTAGGCTCTATATCCTCAGTACGTCCAGACGGCAAATTAATGGTAAAGAAATTTGCAACTGGAATGCATGAGTCCTTGTTATACACTCCAACTACAAGTACAGAGTTATCTATTTTTCTTGATCATCCTTCCTTTAATCCCTAATCTCTTTCATATATCCACTATTTTGGTTTTCGCCCTTATACCAACTTAAGATATGGTTATACTAGAAAGGTAGTGGCTGGTTCTGAATGAAGCTACTTATGATCTCTTCGGCCAACTCTATGGTGCTCGGGCATTCTCGACATTGATCAACGATCGAGTTATCTTTCAGAAGGCGGTATCCGGATTTTCTACTGTTATTCTATATTCTCGGCTATATCTTTCAGAGTGATCGATGCCTGGTATTCGGAATTCTCAACTATTGGTCTTCTTTATTATGCTCAGTACTATCAGGGTTTCCTTTATCTTCAGTATTCTGGCTTATTCTCGGATAACTATCAAGTATGCAGTACAGTGGGAGTTCTATTACATGGCAAAGATATTAGATCAGTATCATTTGGTATCGTTCAAAGACTTATACAGCCGGAAGTGCAGAAGATGCCTATATTCTGATTATTGTTCAGTCGACTTGAGAGCCCTACCTGCAGTGATACATATCTTAATTGGTATAATTCCTGCCCCTATCCCTTTTGTGTTCATTTTACCCCTTATCGAAATTGCGAGGACGCAATTTTTTGTAAGGTGGATGGAATGTAACACCCCACTCCCGGAATACGTACTTAGTTGCGTATTCCTATTTTTCGATCATATTTTTCAATTTACTTCCTGTATTTGTTTTGCTTCATGAATTATTTATACGATTATTTTGTCTTGGATTGGGATTCGTGGACTCGGAGTCAGCCCTAATCTGAACCGGGAACCCGATCCTAGTGAATTGCTTGATTTGGTCTTTTCACTATTCCGATTTGATCGATTTCATTTTTAAACATTATTTTCCAATATTTTAGATTTTTTATGATTTTCTGGAATTTTCCTGAATTAAATTGAAAATCTTTAAAACCGGGGTCGACCAATTCTGCTGCTCGATTTTCGGATTTTTAATTTACAAACGGAGTAGAATTTCTAAAAATAGCTTTCACATTATTTCTTAAAATCATATTTTCTATCTAAATACTTTTTCTGAGATTTTTCAGAATTTATCAAAATCCGGCCGACCCGGTATAGACCGGTATTGACAGTTGACTTCAGAATTTTTATTTCAAAAATGGAATTGAATTTTTAAAAACTGATTTCACCAAAAATCTTTATATAATATTTATTATTTTTGAGAATTTTTGAAAAGCTTTCCAAACTACTTTATTTTTTGGACTTTTTCAGGGTTTTCGGTGTTTTCTCAGATACCGGAATTTTATCCAGATATTTTACTCTTCTCTTTTCTCTCTCCTCGCTAGACGCGAGTTTCACCAACCTGGATTTATCATTAAATGCAGAGATCCTCTCCATACTGCATTTAATGCATTTCAGATCAACTCCAATCAAGTCAAATCTGACTTTTGTCCTTTCTGTAAACGCAGAATTCGCGTTTTTCCCAAACGCGAGTTTTCATCCTCGCGTCTGGGCAATTGCCAGACGCGAGTCCTTGTTGCATGGGGATGCAGCCTTTTTAATTTGCAAGAGACGCAAGTCTCATTGCATATAAGAAATCCCAATGGCAACTTGTAATAATCTCCAAACTCCTTTATATATATACCCCACTTTCCTTCTCTCTCTTTCATTCATTTTATTCTTCTCCTCCTCCCTTGTTTCCAGCAAGCTTGCAGAGAACGGAAATGGCTCCTTGCCCTTCCCATGGCCGGCCTTGCTCCACTTCTCCACCTCCATTTCCACCACCAATTCCACCATCTTTTTCTCCTCCATCTCATCCTCCATTCCAACAACAACAACAACAACACCACCTCCACCATCTTCTTCTTCCTCTTCTTTTCTATCAAATAACCCATTTCCACCACCACCTTCTCTACCTTCTCCACCACTACCTACTCCATCTTGGCCACCAACGACCATGTCATCTTCCTCTCCTCGTCGTGCTCTTTCTGATGAGCTATTGCTTCGCTCCCCGAAATCTCTTTCACAAAACTCCATTTTCACCATATGAACTAGACTTGCACCCCACTAATGGTTTGGATGTGGAGCTTTGGCCACCTTTTCCGGCCATCTCCGGCCACTTCCGGCCACCTCCGGCCGCCGCCGGTAACCGCCAGCCATCGCCGGCCACCAACCCCCTTCCCTTCTTTTCTTTCCTTTCCTTGTTTCTTTCTTTTCCTTCTTTCTTTCTTTCCTTTCTTTTTCATTTCCTTTCCTTTCCTTTTCATTTTCCTTGTCTTCTCTGATTTTCCTCCCAAAACTTGGGGAGACAAAAAACTGGCGTTTCCCCTTTTCTCCCAAAAACCTGCGTCCCACTTTCCCTTTTAATTGCTTGTCTCTCTCTCCTTCTCTGTTAATTGCTGACGCGGATCTCACCCCCGCGTCTAGGCAATTCCTTAACGTGAATCTTCGCGTTCTTGATACTTGTATAACGCGGCCTTCGCGTTCCTGTATTGACGCGGCGCGGAGCTCATGCCCTCGTCTGTGTCATTCTCGTGTCAACACGACGCGGAGCTTATGCCCGCGTCCGTGTTCTTCTTGTGTTAACGCGACACGGAATCCAGAACCGCATCCGCGTTCTCCTCGTGTCCTGACTTGAATGCGGGTCTCGAACCCCGCGTTTGTAACGTCCCTGCAACGCTATTTCCCGCGTCTGCTATTTCTCGCGTCTGCTTTTCCCGCGTCTCCATTCTCTCTCCTCTTGGTTCTTTCTCTCTCCTCTCTCTCATTCTCTTTCTCTCTCTTGATTTTCTCCTCTCTCTATCACTTTCTCTCTAACGCACTGACGCGTTGATTTCCTGAATTCCGGAGATTGGGGATTTCACTATGTTTTCTAAGGATTTAGGCGAGTGTCCTCGCCTCCATTCGATTTTCCCCTTTTATCGGATCAACTTATATTTGCATTATGTATCACTTGACAACTGATGTGTTATCATTTACCATGCTACTGCTGGATACCTGCTTCTTTTATATTATCTCTTATCACTTGTTCCTTGTTATGACATGACTTCCTACCTGTCACCTGCCCGATCACTTGTCACTGTCATGATTAAAATCTGATACATGTTATGATTAACTCTCTACTCATGATTATCACATTACGGGAATGTAGAACTTGATCTCTTGTTATGAACTCCTGTTATGCTTGTTACGTACTCTTGTTATGACCAGTTATGATCCTACTCATTCCCGTAATCCGATAATTATGTTAATAAGCCATAAAGAGGATAACTTGCATGGGAAATGGGAGGAAGTGATGGATGCTGGTATGATGCCTTGCGTATAGTAATGGAATACAAAACTGACGATTCGTGTTAGGGAGATTTCAGGCCCCCAGAAGATGCGTGTTAGGGGATTTAAGGCCCCCAATGGCTGTATCCCGGGAGGACGGGAACTACTATAAGTATGAGCTATCAGTTCTTCATCAGCTTCCAATAACCAACCTCGACTTACTTATATATGGATGTATGTGTGTTGAGATGTACACCAGGACACATACCAAGATATATGGGTAAGACGAGTAATAATAATAATAAAAGATGCAACTATGGATCTGTATTATACCTTGCCATGTTTGCTTGCATCGGGCTTTACTTCGGATTTCCACTTTTATGATTATTATACTATACCTGTTCAAATTATGCTCTCTACTTGTATTCTATCCTGCCTATATCTTGCTCTTATCTGATCATACTATGAGTCTTCCCTACTTGATATCATTTGCTGTATATCTACATGCTCCTGTATGCTTGTGCCTACGGCACGGTTTTCATGTTTATGATCCAGATTTATCATTACACATGTGCTTACCCATGCTCGCCAACTGGCTTTTGCATCACCACTCGTCGGGGAGTTCTGACTCCTCTGGATCCTCATGTCCAGGTTTTGGAGCTTGGAGCGCGTGGATTCCCCCAGTTGCTGATCAGAGTGGCGCAGCGGTAGCGTGGATCTCCAGCAGACCGTTCAGAGCCCTATCCTTCCAGGCCCCCCTGTGTGCTTCTCGAGTTTTCCTTTTGTAAACTCGTGAGTGCCTTTGATACTGTTCACTCTTGTACATCCCTTTGTATTCTCGCATTTGCGCCTATCGGTGATGTAATATTATTGTAATATTTGTCACCTCTGGTGATAACTTTGTAATTGTACTCATGTGTTGGAATGTATAATGCACCACGTGCTTCCGTACTCTGATTCTTGCCTGTACTGATGCTTAGCGTATATATGTGAGGGTATTTCTGACCTGCGTATATACGTCGCAGTAACGTCTCCGTACCCGCAGGATCGGGGCATTACAGGGTGGTATCAGAGCCTAGGCTCTACATCCTCAGTACGTCCAGACGGCAAATTAATGGTAAAGAAATTTGCAACTGGAATGCATGAGTCCTTGTTATACACTCCAACTACAAGTACAGAGTTATCTATTTTTCTTGATCATCCTTCCTTTAATCCCTAATCTCTTTCATATATCCACTATTTTGGTTTTCGCCCTTATACCAACTTAAGATATGGTTATACTAGAAAGGTAGTGGCTGATTCTGAATGAAGCTACTTATGATCTCTTCGGCCAACTCTATGGTGCTCGGGCATTCTCGACATTGATCAACGATCGAGTTATCTTTCAGAAGGCGGTATCCGGATTTTCTACTGTTATTCTATATTCTCGGCTATATCTTTCAGAGTGATCGATGCCTGGTATTCGGAATTCTCAACTATTGGTCTTCTTTATTATGCTCAGTACTATCAGGATTTCCTTTATCTTCAGTATTTTGGCTTATTCTCGGACAACTATCAAGTATGCAGTACAGCGGGAGTTCTATTACATGGCAAAGATATTAGATCAGTATCATTTGGTATCGTTCAAAGACTCATACAGCCGGAAGTGCAGAAGATGCCTATATTCTGATTATTGTTCAGTCGACTTGAGAGCCCTACCTGCAGTGATACATATCTTAATTGGTATAATTCCTGCCCCCTATCCCTTTTGTGTTCATTTTACCCCTTATCGAAATTGCGAGGACGCAATTTTTTGTAAGGTGGATGGAATGTAACACCCCGCTCCTGGAATACGTACTTAGTTGCGTATTCGTATTTTTCGATCATATTTTTCGATTTACTTCCTGTATTTGTTTTGCTTCATGAATTATTTATACGATTATTTTGTCTTGGATTGGGATTCGTGGACTCGGAGTCAGCCCTAATCTGAACCGAGAACCCGATCCTAGTGATTGCTTGATTTGGTCTTTTCGCTATTCTGATTTGACCGATTTCAGTTTTAAACATCGTTTTCCAATATTTTAGATTTTTTATGATTTTCTGAAATTTTCCTGAATTAAATTGAAAATCTTCAAAACCGGGGTCGACCAATTCTGCTGCTCGATTTTCAGATTTTTAATTTACAAACGGAGTAGAATTTCTAAAATTAGCTTTCACATTATTTCTTAAAATTATATTTTCTATCTAAATACTTTTTCTGAGATTTTTCAGAATTTATCAAAATCCGGCTGACCCGGTATAGACCGGTATTGACAGTTGACTTCAGAATTTTTATTTCGAAAATGGGATTGAATTTCTGAAAACTGATTTCACCAAAAATCTTTATATAATATTTATTATTTTGAGAATTTTTGAAAAGCTTTCCAAACTACTTTATTTTTTGGACTTTTTCAGGGTTTTCGGTGTTTTCCCAGATACCGGAATTTTATCCAGATATTTTACTCTTCTCTTTTCTCTCTCCTCGCTAGACGCGAGTTTCACCAACCTGGATTCATCATTAAATGCAGAGATCCTCTCCATACTGCATTTAATGCATTTCAGATCAACTCCAATCAAGTCAAATCTGACTTTTGTCCTTTCTGTAAACGCAGAATTCGCGTTTTTCCCAAACGCGAGTTTTCATCCTCGCGTCTGGGCAATTGCCAGACGCGAGTCCTTGTTGCATGGGGACGCAGCCTTTTTAATTTGCAAGAGACGCAAGTCTCATTGCATATAAGAAATCCCAATGGCAACTTGTAATAATCTCCAAACTCCTTATATATATACCCCACTTTCCTTCTCTCTCTTTCATTCATTTTATTCTTCTCCTCCCTTGTTTCCAGCAAGCTTGCAGAGAACGAAAATGGATCGTTTCCCTTCCTATGGCCGGCCTTGCTCCACTTCTCCACCTCCATTTCCACCACCAATTCCACCATCTTTTTCTCCTCCATCTCCTCCTCCATTCCAACAACAACAACCACCACCACCTCCACCATCTTCTTCTTCCTCTTCTTTTCCATCAAATAACCCATTTTCACCACCACCTTCTCCACCTTCTCCACCACTACCTACTCCATCTTGGCCACCAACGACCATGTCATCTTCCTCTCCTCGTCGTGCTCTTTCTGACGAGCTATTGCTTCGCTCCCCGAAATCCCTTTCACAAAACTCCATTTTCACCAAATGAACTAGACTTGCACCCCACTAATGGTTTGGATGTGGAGCTTTGGCCACCTTTTTCGGCCATCTCCGGCCACTTCCGGCCCTCCGGCCGCCGCCGCTAACCGCCGGCCATCGCCGGCCACCAACCCCCTTCCCTTCTTTTCTTTCCTTTCCTTCTTTCTTTCTTTTCCTTCTTTCTTTCTTTCCTTTCTTTTCATTTCATTTCCTTTCCTTTTCATTTTCCTTGTCTTCTCTGATTTTCCTCCCAAAACTTGGGGAGACCAAAAACTGGCGTTTCCCCTTTTCTCCCAAAAACCTGCGTCCCACTTTCCCTTTTAATTCCTTGTCTCTCTCTCCTTCTCTGTTAATTGTTGACGCGGATCTCACCCCCGCGTCTAGGCAATTCCTTAACGCGAATCTTCGCGTTCTTGATACTTGTGTAACGCGGCCTTCACGTTCCTGTATTGACGCGGCGCGGAGTTCATGCCCGCGTCTGTGTCATTCTCGTGTCAACACGACGCGGAGCTTATGCCCGCGTCCGTGTTCTTCTCGTGTTAACGCGACGTGGAACCCCGAACCGCGTCCGCGTTCTCCTCATGTCCTGACTTGAATGCGGGTCTCGAACCCCGCGTTTGTAACGTCCCTGCAACGCTATTTCCCGCGTCTTCATTCTCTCTCCTCTTGGTTCTTTCTCTCTCCTCTCTCTCATTCTCTTTCTCTCTCTTGATTTCCTCCTCTCTCTATCACTTTCTCTCTAACACACTGACGCGTTGATTTCCTGGATTCCGGAGATCGGGGATTTCACTATGTTTTCTAAGGATTTAGGCGAGTGTCCTCGCCTCCATTCGATTTTCCCTTTTATCGGATCAACTTATATTTGCATTATGTATCACTTGACAACTGATGTGTTATCATTTACCATGCTACTGCTGGATACCTGCTTCTGTTATATTATCTCTTATCACTTGTTCCTTATTATGACATGACTTCCTACCTGTCACCTGCCCGATCACTTGTCACTGTCATGATTAAAATCTGATACATGTTATGATTAACTCTCTACTCATGATTATCACATTACGGGAATGTAGAACTTGATCTCTTGTTATGAACTCCTGTTATGCTTGTTACGTACTCTTGTTATGACCAGTTATGATCCTACTCATTCCCGTAATCCGATAATTATGTTAATAAGCCATAAGGAGGATAACTTGCATGGGGAATGGGAGGAAGTGATAGATGCCGGTATGATGCCTTGCTTATAGTAATGGAATACAAAACTGACGATTTGTGTTAGGGGGATTTCAGGCCCCCAGAAGATGCGTGTTAGGGGGATTTAAGGCCCCCAATGGCTGTGTCCCGGGCGGACGAGAACTACTATAAGTATGAGCTATCAGTTCTTCATCAGCTTTCAATAACCACCTCGACTTACTTATATATGGATGTATGTGTGTTGAGATGTACACCAGGACACATACCAAGATATATGGGTAAGACGAGTAATAATAATAATAAAAGATGCCAGCTATGGATCTGTAGTATACCTTGCCATGTTTGCTTGCATCGGGCTTTACTTCAGATTTCCAGTTTTATGATATTATACTATACCTGTTCATATTATGCTCTCTACTTGTATTCTATCCTGCCTATCTCTTGCTCTTATCTGATCATACTATGAGTCTTCCCTACTTGATATTATTTGCTGTATATCTACATGCTCCTGTATGCTTGTACCTACGACACGGTTTTTCATGTTTATGATCCAGATTTATCATTACACATGTGCTTACCCATGCTCGCCATCTGGATTTTGCATCACCATTCGCCGTGGAGTTCTGACTCCTCTGGATCCTCATGTCCAAGTTTTGGAGCTTGGAGCGCGTGAATTCCCCCAGTTGCTGATCAGAGTGGCGCAGCGGTAGCGTGGATCTCCAGCAGACCGTTCAGAACCCTATCCTTCCTGGCCCCCCTGTGTGCCTCTCGAGTTTTCCTTTTTGTAAACTCGTGAGTGCCTTTGATACTGTTCACTCTTGTACATCCCTTTGTATTCTCGCATTTGCGCCTATCGGTGATGTAATATTATTGTAATATTTGTCACCTCTGGTGATAACTTTGTAATTGTACTCATGTGTTGGAATGTATAATGCACCACGTGCTTCCGTTCTCTGATTCTTGCCTGTACTGATGCTTAGCGTATATACGTGAGGGTATTTCTGACCTGCGTATATACGTCGCAGTAACGTCTCCGTACCCGCAGGATCGGGGCGTTACAGTAATGGAGATTTATCAATGAAAATCAGTGTTTTACTATCAAGATCGTGCACATTTTCAGTCTAAGGCTCTTTCGATTCTTTCTTTTGATGCAATTCTATTCTCTTTATTCGTTTTTTAATATATGCTTTTATTAATGACCTCATGCATGCATTCTTCTTATTGTAGTTTATAGTGCTACTATTTTTTCTTGTTTTCAACATCATTTGGGGGATGGAGATTTCAAGGAGACATCAGCAGTAATGAATCAAGCTTTGTTTAATTCCGAGTTTCAATTGCCTCTTCCCTCCTTCTCACTTTCTCTCTCATCTCCTTTAGTTATTTAGTCTCTGATCGGTTAGTAATTTTCCTTTCTTAATCCATATTCATAACGAAGCTTAATCTTTAAAAAAAATTTTAACTATTCACTCACCAATTTTCCAACTAGACTAAAGTTAGATCTCAATTTTTAAAAATCGTATTTCCAGCAAGTCTCTGTGGTTTGACCCTCTTCTTATCACTATGCTATTCTTTTAAGAAATTCAAGCAAGATTATGTTTTTACAATTTGTACATGGTTCAAACACCGGCAGAATTCTTTATGACTTCGAATTGCAAACAAGTTACTTACACCATATTGTGACACAAAAAATAAATTCCCAGGTAAGAATCTTTGCATTGTAATTGCGATATATTTGGCCTTTGTAACTCTATCACTAGCGTTTGTACCATAGCGATAACGATAAAATTTGGACAAAAAAGTCATAATTTTGAGTTATTTTTCGTTTCCACACAAAAGTTTTAAAAAATAAAAAATATTAGAAATTATCAAATATAAAAACCTAAAAATATTAATTCCAAAAAAAATTAATAAACATTAGTTACTTAATTATGTAAATGGAAATGATAGACCCCCCTATCTCCTTTCTGAATCCGAACTGTATGATCACATGCTTATCGATGTACATCGTGTGATTATGTCCCACGATTATCTCTAGCATGAGTACTGAAATGGTGTAATCATCTTTCATCACATTCATGAATATCTCCAATGCCTTAAATTATAAGTTATCATCTTCTTCCTAGAAGACTGTAATTTGTTGGCCGACTGATATGTAGGAATGCTCCCCTGCAGCGAAGGTATACTATCTTTCTCTCATGCTTTAATTGCAGAAAAGATGTGTCTTTTTCACATACATGACATGCCTTATGTCTTTTATACTGTACCTTACAAGTCGCTGTATGCTGAAAAATCATTAATTGTCCAAAATAATATAGCTCGAAGTTGAAAAATTCTTGATAATATGAAGAAAATACTTTTATCTTTTCTTCCCACATTAAATTTAGGTCTCAAAGTAAGGTGTCAATAAACATTTATATCATTTCTCTGCTATTTGGGACCCAATATTAATAATGATAACTTTATAAACTTGAGCTTTATGCACACCCAGGGAGAAAAAATATAAATAGTCAAAACAACTGGCCCTGTACTGTGTGTGTCATGTGGGTCATTCCTTCAGTGGAAAGACTTAGCCGGAGATTTCTTGCATCACACCCAAATTCGAGAATCTTAAATCAATCATCTTCCTTTGTGGAGATCAGCCAGATGCCAGAACATATTATCAATAATCTTTCCATCTGAATACCGCGTCAAACTCTTCACATGTTTTGCATTCCTATAAATGCATCCAAATCTAGGTATTGCTAGAAAATACCATAACACCTTGCCAAGATTCTTATTTGTTTGTATTGTGACCTTTCACACGTCAGACATTCCTCTAAACTTTTGTATTCATTTTGAAGTGTGTATCTTCTCATAATCCATATACATAGAGCACAACATCTTCTTGATCTCATACACGATCCGGAAGTTTATTATCCTCAGGAAGCATATCTTTTAAAGTTAGAATATGGCCGTAAAAATTTGATCACTCCACTTATTTCTCGCTTTCAAATTGTACAATCTTAATGCTGCAGGGAACCTAGTCATGAATTTAGATCAACTAACATATAAACGTGTTTCTGCATCATTCCTCAAGCTATCCAATAGTTTGAGGCGATCTATAAAGTTTTGTTCTACATCATGTACCAGTCTTCTAATTTATTACCCTCATTACAGTCAACTTCTTCTCTTTTATTACACTTGTTCTATTTAAATTAATAGATCTTTCTTCTCTTGCAATCTCACCATGCCATATCCATCTTGTATAACCTTGATCAATCCCATTGATGAATAATTTAAACCGTAATTTTATTAACACAAGCACATCTTATGTACGGACACTTAATACTATTAGAATAATTGGCATGGTCAACAACAAACTTGATAAACTCTTCTACATCATTCTAATATTCTGGAATTAACCTATTATCTACCATCCATTTTCGATCCTTCTTTATCTAGTATAGACATAAAACAAAATAAATGAATTATTTACAACATATATACCATGTAAGAAATAAACTTACTTAATTTGTGTGCCCACTACAATATAAAAAGTCGAGCTTTTAACATCAGTTAATAATAACCGACGTAAGAACACATACAACAACTAACTCACAATTACAATCTGGAACACTAAAAATAATTTATCCAGCAAACTAGAAACTTGAGAGCACTCATGATTTCACTCTCATGTGTAACACAATACAGCTAATTGAAAATTTTTTTACAGCATGTAGTGATTACCTCGAAGCTGCGGAGAAGGAGGGTTTGTTCATGATCAGAGAGACCATGCCGGCGGGAGAGATCAACGCAACGGGAGAGATCAAAGTGGTGGAGGCATGTTCATGGTCAGCGGGGGAGATCAGGGTGGTGAGATCTAGGAGATCAGGGCATCGAGATCAAGGCGGCGAGGGCGGGAAGATTAGGGCGAAGGAGGCTCGTTCGTAGTCGTAGAGAGAGGACAGTGAGGGCCTCAAAGACGGTGGGGAAGATCAGGGTGACGAGATCAAGGCGGCGAGAGACTCGTTATCGGCGAGGATGAGGGTGACGATGGGAGATCAAGGCGGCAGAGGGCGATGCAAGGAGTGAGATCAAGGCGGAAGATGCCGCGAGAAGGGGGGAGAGAGATAGAGTTAGGGCTACTGGAGCTGTCTCCAAGGGGTCGATGTGGTCATTAGTGGGCCGAGTGGGTTTGACTTTTCACGTCAATTTTATAAAAGAATCAACACGAAAGGTCTGGGTTCGACCTTTCACATTTGTTCCATAAATGAACCGACGCGAAAGGTCAGGTTCCAACTTTTTACATCATTTTTTTTTTTATAGAACTGACGCGATAGGACAATCTTTCCTGTCAGTTTTATAAAAGAATCGATGCGAAATGTGAGTCAACACAACCGTTGACTAGGAGGGGAAATTTCGCATCGGTTATAAAAAATAACTGATGCGAAAAGTGGGACCCATATATGACACATATGTCAAGTAATTACAAAATGCCACCGACACATATATAGCGTCGTTTGTTTACTAAAACGGCACTGTAAAACCATCATTTTTTTTCAAATTTGTAGTAGTGTAGCTATCTCTGCATGCCAAAATAACCAGGTTGGTTCTTGTCCGGTCAGGTAAAAACCCGTCCGACTTGCACCCTTGAGTCAAACTATGCCAGTTACCATAATGCTCACCCTGCAAAGTGTCCCAAATGAAGGACGTGGATTGGTAATTATCTAAGAGAGTTGATAAGGATGAGAGTGAAGGCAATAATACATGTTTTAATCACACACTTGTGCTCTAGTTTTCATCCCCGGACTTGACTCCTTAGGTTTCACTCTCAATACCAATCAAAGAGGACAATCACAGATTTGGAAGTTTACAGGATAATAATACTAATTACTCATAAGAATTTCCTTGGTCTCGAAGCCTAGTACTCTTGTTATCAATTAAATATTTTGACTCAATAAGATTTTGAGGTGTGACCCCAACATTGCCAGTGCTCTCTCTTTGATGTGAAAGCTCATGAGTTTTATCTGGCAAAATCAATAGAATATAAGTGGGGGTGTGAAAATTGTATTTTGTTTCATCAAAAGAGTGTTACTGTTATTGACGTGATTAAGGATCATTGGATGTCATTAACGATAAGCCCTTCACTTTGCTATCAAGGAACCGTCCTAATTCAGACTCCTCCTTAACAATAATTAATTAAATTTCAATAATTTTAAAAAAATTATTCTTAAGAGTGAGCAACCTATATCAACTCAATTGCATTGAAGTATCAGTTCTAAAATAAAATATATAATTATAAAAAAATAGTAACAAAACAAAAAAAAAGAATAGAAAATAGTTAACTAGCACATGACACTCTTAACTACATGTTTCTTGTCACTTATCCTTCCTTTTTAATGAAAATTAAATTTTGATTTTTTGAGTTAATTAAAAATAAACTATACAAAATAAATAATTCTCAGAATCAATCATAAATAAATAAGATAAATTTAGGGAAAATTGATGAAAAGGATAGAAGTTCTAGAAGTTTGTTATTATAAAACATGATTCGGTTCTCCACTGGATAAGAAGATTCAAAGGTGAAGAAGAAATTCATTAGTGTTTAATTTCATGGAGAATTTTTTTTTGGTTTTTTATCAGGTTGTATTTCGCTATTTTGTTTTCTATGCTATCATTTTTTTTCACTTCTACAGCATAGTGGTGGAACGCTTCTCTTTAAATATCACTTCTCTTTGAGTTTCTCTCTCATAGAAAATATAACATTAATTACAGAGTTTTCAACAGTTCTTCTCTGAAACATGCTAATTAATATAATGTTCTCGTCATAATAACACATCACCAGATGGCGCAAAAAATTTAGAGGTGACCCCAATCACATTCTTGTAGTGTATGATTCTAGAGGTGGTTGTGGGAAAGAAGATGAAAAATAGAGTTTTTTAACTCAGTTGCTGCTAGAGAAAGTCAGGTCGGTCGATCGCCCGGTTGACCGATGTACACAAACGTGCACAAGAGAAAGAAAAGGAACAGAATGGTCGACCGGCCCGATCGACTGCCCACCTTAGGGTGGATTTGGCTTAGCGGTCGACCGCAAATGGCTCAAAAGACAGTCGGTCGACAGCGCCCGGTCGACCGCATATGGCACAGAAGGTAGTCAGTCGACAGTGTTCGGTCGACCAACTAATAGAGAGCAGGCATTGGAGGCATTGAGAGCACCGGACAATTTGGCCTAGTGGTCAACCGCCCGGTCACCGCTACAGTGGGTTGGTCGACCACTCGGTCGATCGACAGTTAGTTCTGGGTTGTTTCCTCTTGGATTCTAAATTCGTTTCTGATCTGATTTCAGAAGTTTTGGTTTTCTTTCCTTCATGGATTCTCTGGCTATATATTGAGGGGTGTTTACTCTAATTGTAACTAGAATTGGTGTTTTCTATTGGTGAGTTCTTGGATTAGTTTCTTGAGAGAATTCTTCTCTATTTGGATCAGTTTTGATCAGTTGGATCTTCGAATCAATTTGTAATCCTTGTAACTCTGTTGATTAAATAAGATCTTCTCTCTTCTGTTCCGAGGACGAGGCAAGTTGCTGAACCTCGTTAAATCTTGTTCATACTTTATTCTTTGTCCGTGCATTTGTGATTGTTCTCGACAACTCTGATAGTTTGCTTCTAAACCTCTGGAGGATGCAACAAGCGGTATGAAAGCTTCCCAGGTTCAATTGAGATCATGTGTCGATCCAAAAAGCATCATGGTCTGTTCTGCAGAGATCGTGTACCGATCTCAAAGCGGCATGTCTGCTCATTGGGATCAGTTTGGGTGGAGTAGATCGTTGGGAACTCTTCCAGGATTTCACTTTAAGGTAAATGTTCAATTTTTATCTTGTTTGGATCTACATTTTTGTTGGTTTTTCACATTGTAGTTGGTGTTTTCTAGAGGAGATGGCTGGGGTTATTCAGTCCATGGTTAAGACCATGATCATCTACTAGTCGATGATCGATATGGTGAAGTTCAATGGCACGAACATTTTCAGTATGTGGAGATGCGAGATGATGGATGTGCTGAACGAGCAGAACTTAAAAGACGCTGCTTTTATAAGAGAAACAAGTGGAGACTTCATAGAAGGTTGGGACAAGAGAAATCAGATAGCGTGTGACATCATCAGGTCTTGTTTGACATAAGACATTAAGTATCATGTGATGACAGAGACTTCTGCAAAGAAGATTTTGTTGGCCCAAAGGCTTTTCACCTTAGTTTTAATGATGACTAACTTATGAATATTATTTTACTAATAATCTTGTGTTTAATAAGTTTCAGATATTGATCAAGATCTTAGTAGGTGCTTAGCTTCAATAAAGGATTCAAAGTTAAGTTTTGGAGACATGTAGATTCAAGAGCTCGCACGTCAAGATCGCATCTAGTATTTGGATGAAGTCAAGCTCTATGGATCGTATTTGGATCGAGTCATCTTGGAGATGAAGATCGAAGAGAAGACTTGTATCTAGGTTTATTTAGTTTTTATTTAGATCTTATATAAGAATAATTGGTCTTGATATGCTCAAGTAAACACACACATACAAATTCAAAAGTTTATTGGTTTCAGTTTAACCATTTTGGATTTTCAAGATCATATCTTTAGTTTTCACGAATAGATATAATCAAAACATGTTTGCTTGGTTTATATGTATATTGGATTTCATTCATATACATTGATGATTCATATTGTTTAGAAAAATTTATTTTGATGATTCTAGTTCATGTGTTTCAAGTTTTGTTTTTATCAAAACTTAGTTTTGGATTTAATGTTAAAAATATAGATATAATCATATTCATGTGTATTCGATTCTATCCATACACACTATTCTTTAAATTTGTTTCTATATCATGTTTTTGTATTTATAAAAGTTTTAGAGAAAACAGATTTTCATTTCAAAATCCAAGGTTTATGAAAAATACGATTTTCGATTTAAAGCTAAATTTTCATACCTCAAAAATAATTCAAATAGTTTGTAATATGTGTTGAAGTTTTATCCCACATATTTATACTTCAAATATTTACATGAACTTATTTTTGAGAATTTCATGTGATTTTATGAGATTTTATAGGTATTTAAAAGCCAACATTTCAACCCTATTAACCTAGTTTTCTGGGTTGTTGCCGGTCTGTACCGACAGACCGACTGAAGCGTGGATCGGTCGACCGACCGGTCTATCGACGTGCACAGAAGTGCACGGGCTTTAGAGGTCGATTGAGCGGTCGATTGATCCAGAGTGTCTGCTTTCTAGATCTGGCCCCAGTCGACTGACCTAGAGAGGGAGCTCTCTGATTTTAACCTCGGTCGACGGGGCGACCGACCAATAGTGAGAAAAATATCAATGTGGCTTGAGGCGATCGACCGACCGGTCGACTGACAATCCTAACGGTCTGAAATCTGAATGTTGACGGTCGACCGGGCAGCGACTGACAGGTCATTTCTGACCTGTTCTGGACCCCAACGACTATATTTTCAGACCCCTATAAAAATGGATCTTTGAGTCCAGTTTTCGCCAAGAATTTCAAGAGCAAAATTTCTCATCTTTTCAAGTGTTTTCAAAAAGTTTTCTAAAAATTTTTTGTGCCAAAACTTTTATCTTTATTTGTTTCAAAGTTTTTGAAAAATCAAAAGAAAACAAGTCTTTGGGAATATAGTTTTCATCCTCATTTTCATATCTATCTAGAAGCTTTTCCCAAGTGTTTTCTTTATTGTTTCTTTTTCAAAATATTTTATTTTCTCACATACTTGAGCTATCATCTCAAATCTATCTTTAGAATTTTTGTATTATGAGAAAAATTATTTGTGATCCATGGAGATCACCAAGAGAGAGTTTGTGATCTTTGTGATCACTAAGTTGTATTTTTTCTTTACTTTGTGCTTGACTTTGTGTCCACCTCTTGTGTAGAGGTTTGTGTTTGAGCGAGTGGAGTTGTGTACTCTCAGTGTTGAGTTATAATTCCTCTCTGGAGGTCACTTTGTGGAAGGTCCTATGTGGACATAGTAGAAATCCTTCTGTGTGCAGGCGGGAATGTAGAGAAGTGGCTCGAATCACGAAACATATCTTTGTGTTTGCGTTTGATCAACTATCTCTCAACTCTATCTCTCTTTATATCTTGCACTGCTTTTACTGTTCATATTCATATGCTAGATATTGCTTGTGTGCCCACACTTATGGTCAACCTAGAGAGCTTTTAAAGCACCTCAACTCTTAGTCTAGAGGAATCTAGAGGAATAGTTCCAGAGCCCTTCATGAAAAATTCAGGCTCATTCTTGATTACACAATAGTGTGTTAGCAATTAATTTTTAATTCCACATCATTCATTACTAGATTAGTACTACACCTATTCACCCCCCTCTAAGTGTACTTTCAGTTGGTATCAGAGCCTACGCTCCTGATATTCGGTTTAACTACCTACGAGTGAGATCCTTCAATTGCTAATCTAATTGTTGCTTTGCACATATTTTAGTATATGTTGCCCCAGAGGCCCTTCACTCTAGTTTTGATGATGATTAACTCATGTAGTTATAGTTTACTAATAATCTTGTGATATTTAGTTTCAGATATTTGGTCAAGATATTAGTAGGTGATTAGCTTCAATAAAGGTGTTTGGAGCTTTCACATGTTGATTCAAGAGTTCGCGCGTCAAGATCGCATCTAGTACTCGGTTAGAGTCAAGCTCGGTGGATCGTGTTTGGATCGAGTCGGCTTGGAGACAAGAAGACTTTGCTTTGTGTTTTAGTTTAGTATTTAGATCTTGTATAAAGATTAGATAGTATTGATATGCTCAAGTTCACATACACACACAAGTTTAAAGTTTATTGGTTTTGCTTTTTCGGTTTAACTGGTATTGAATTTCATGTCAAAAACATAGATATAAATCTTTATATATATATTGGATTCTATCCATGTAGAATATACTTCAAAGTTGTTTCATTATCATGTTTTTATATTTATATGTGTTTTGAAGAAACGGTTTTCCATTTCAAAAAGTCACAGTTCGGAAAATACAGTTTTTGTATTTAGGCCAAATTTCATTATCATAAAAATAGTTCAAATTATTTATAGTATGTGTTAAATTTTTGTCACACATATTTGTATTTTAAAGATTTTATAAGAAATTATTTTGTGAAATTTATGTGATTTTATGGGATTTATTTGAAATTAAAAAGACAAGTTTTTCTATCCTATAAATCCCAGCCAGACACACTGGCGGTCGACCAGACCAGTAGTCAGTTGACCGAAGCGGTCGACCGATGTGCACGAGGACGTGAACATGGCTAGCCAGCTTGGCCGGTCGACCGTGCGGTCAACCGACTGAGAGCACCCCACTCTCTGGTGGGAGCCGATCGACCGGGCCGTCGACCGTTGGCTAAGGCCGGTCGACCGGAGGCACAGCGGTCAGAAAAATGACCGTTGGCAGGTCAACCGGGTGGTCGACCAGAAGGGCAATTTTGCCCTTTGCCAGACTGCCAACGGGCAGATTTGGAGAGGCTATAAATATGCCTTCTCTTGAGTTGTTTTAGACAAGTTTCTAGAGAGCAATTTTCCCACCTTTACAAGTGTTTAACAGTAAGTGTTTAAAAGAGTTTTGGGCATAAAGATTTGATCTTTATTTGTTCTAAAAGGGTTGAAAAATTCAAAGAAAAATAGAGTCGTTGGGAATTGGTTTTGATCTTCATTTCTATAGCTATTCTAAAAGTTTTCCCAAGAGTTTTTCTTTGTGATTTTGATTTTCAAACTCTTTGTTTTTCTCACACTTGAGCTATCATATCTATCCTATCTATTAGGATCTAGTTTTGTGGGAAAATTGCTTTGTGGTTGTTGATACCACCTAGAGTTGTAACCTTCTTTACTTTGTGATATCCCTCTAGTGAGAGGTGATTGTGGAGGTTGTGTTGATATCCCTCTAGTGAAAGGTGATTGTGGTGGTTGAGTTTAGTTTGGTTGGTATCCCTCTAAGTGTAGAGGTGATTGATTTTTGGAGTGTTGGCTTTGAGCCTTATCCCTCTAGTGAGAGGTGATTGTTGTAGAGTTATGGCTTTGAGCCTTATCCCTCTTGTGTGAGGTTGATCTTGTTTGGCTAAGTGCCCATTTCTCTAAGTGTAGAGGTGATTTGTGTTGTGTCTTACCTCTTGTGTAGAGGTTGTATTATTGGAGAGAGGAGTTGTGTACTCTCGGTTTGTATTACCCAAATCCTCAGTGGGGATTCCCTGTGTGGGAAGTCCTATGTGGACGATATAGTGAAAATCCTTCTGTGTGAAGGCGGGGACGTAGAGTAGTGGCTCGAACATTGAAACATATCTAGTTGTTTGCTATTAATCCACTATCTCTAAACTCTCTCTTATTTGTGCCTTACATTATTTCATATCGTTCATTAATACATATATGCTTGGTAGTGTTTGTGTGCCATACTTGTGTTCAACCAAGAGAGCTTCAAATAGCACCTCAACTCTTATTTAGAGGAATTTAGAGGAGATAGTCTAGAGCTCTTCACCGAAAATTCGGCTACACTCTTTGGTTACACTAAGTGTGTTGCAATTTATTTTTAATTCTGCATCATTTGTCATTAGATTAGCTTTACACCTATTCACCCTCCCGCTAGGTGTACTTTCAATTGGTATCAGAGCCTATGCCCCTGATATTAGGTTTAACAACCTTGGAGTGAGGTCTTAGTTAGCTAATCTAGATTTGCATTTGCACACTTATTAGTTTACACACACTCATGGATTACCTTACACCTCCCATGTTTGATATTTCTAACATCGATATGTGGAAGCTTAGAGTGAGTTTGTACCTAAAAATCCTAGGATTGCATGTCTTCCTTGCCGCTATCAAGAAATCTTATCTTGGTATAGCAAATATATAGAGGCCAATGCACAAGCCCTAGAGGTACTTAGAAGCACTTTAAGTAAAGAATATTTGTGTATAATTTCTCATTGTGATTGCCTTTGCAGTGTAGAACACCTTGACCTCTCCAAAGCTTCAAACGCTAAACATTATAGAGAAGGAATATAGTGAGGATGAATCCGAACAACATCGCTACATGGTCCAAGGGAATGACTCCCTTGAGGTAAATTTGAAAACTCAACTAGATGATAGTGCTAGTTCTTCTGGCGATGATTATGTTGATACCGATACTTTAAATGAAAAACTATCTATTGTTTGTGAAAACCTTTTAGAAAAATACCAACTCTTAAAAAGAAAAGCCTTAAACTAAAAGAAGAGAATAAGGATTTATTTTGATAAACTTTATATGGCTTTGCAAGAGAGAGATGAAATTTCAAATGAAAGGGAATCTTTGAAATCCTAAGTTGAACTTGCCCTAAAAGAAAATGAAATTTTGAAAAATAAAAATGATTGTGAAAATGTTTTGAAGAAAAATGAGGTTCTATCTTTAAAACTTGATTTTGTGTTAAAAGAAAATGAATCTTTGAAAAATAAAATTATTTCTATTTTAAAAGAATTGGATTTGGTTTTCAAGAAAAATATTTCTTTGAAAAATGATATTGACTCACATGTTTGCCATGCTCCATCTTCTAGTATTCCCATTGCATGCTCCACCTCTTCTTCTCATATTGAAAATGATATATCTATGTTAAAGAAGAGTGTTGATTGTTTGGGCTCCACTTTGAGCCAATGTGCTATGGATCACAAGAAATTGGAATCCATGTTTCAAAAGAAACATGCACCACATGTTTTATGCACACCATACACGGCATACACATGCTTCTCATGTTCACACACATGACACTAGGTATGCTCATGTGTACACTTGTACACATTGTGGACTAAGGGCCACCTTGTAAAATTTTACTTTGATAGAATTAATGATTCAAATTTGCAAATAGATTTATTTAGGTTAGGAAAGGAGCTAACCCTATGGATCCAAAAGAGTATGGGTACCAAAAGTCATTCCTATTTTATTTGATGTAGGTGTGGGCCCTCGCTTGACGCGAGAGCATTGGTGCCTTGAGGTGAATGCGTTCCGAGCTAAATGGTGACAATTTTGGATGCATCACTTTCAAAGGGAGTTTGGTGGGAGGACCACCATGGTTTGAAGATATAGAGATGAGCCCTCTTGGTTTTGGTAACTGTCTCTAACTCCCATTTATTTTACATGCTTTCATTATTGATTTTTAACATGTCATGTTTTAATGCTCATTATGTTATATGCCATGAAAATTAGTCCTATGATATACATGTATAGTAATTGAGATACACCCATGTTTATATGGATTACTATTTTTGTGTTCTCACTTAAGTTTAACTATCGTGTATACAATGGCTCTAAACATGTGCATTTAGTCTAATGATCATATTGACTTATTTTATGATTTTGTGTTTCATGTTTTGATTACATGTTTAAATGTAATTTTTTTTTAAAACTTGTATATATACTTGTACAACTAGTGAGCCACAAATTGATTATTATATGTTTATGCTTAATTGTTCATTTGTACCCATTAGATGTACTAGAATAGCCTAGTTTTGATGATTCATGCATTTCAAACTTGTATTCCCTTTTTTGTACATGTTTTTCATATGTTTAACTTCATGTATATGTTAATTTGTTTAAAATTTTGATATACATGTATACCCTTGAGTTATTTGCGTTTCATGCAAATTTTTATTATGAACTCACCTGTGTTTAGGGATGTGTATGTATACCTTTAGATTTAGAGAAAACATACATATGCCTTGGAGTTAGTATTATTTTGATGAAAATTAAAATTTCACATTTTTCATGTCTACAAAGGAATGTCATATTGAGCTTTATTGCTTATTCCTATGATTTGTGATTACATCATTCTTGTATACTCACATTGCTTGATATTTTCTCATGACTTTGTTTTCATGAGTATAATATGTGTTTTATAGACTTTGAGTGTCAATTGTTGAATGATTTTCATATTTTCACAGATATACCTTTGTTTTTTTCCGTACTTGAAGGATTTCGTACTAGTTTTTCAAGTTTACATAAAACTAGTAGCGTATTTCTTCATTTTGGAAGAGTTTTCAAACTTGTCAAAATTATTTTCAAATCCTATTTTTGAAAACCCCTTCCATCGAAGGGCGGGACGGATGGGCGACCATGCCTTGTGAGTTTAATTGAAAATCTTTTTAACACGTGCATGAAAGGGAGGTATTATGAGTTATACACATGATCCTCATTGTATTTTCAATTGGTATCTTAATTGATATTTTCATGTTTGTATACTCATATTTTATTTTTCTATATTTGTATGCTTCAAACTTCAAATAGTATCAATTTTGATTGGTATTTACATTTATATATGTGTGTGTGTGTGTGTGATTTGATTGTGTTTATAATATCTTTACATCTTAAAGTACAAATTATGTTTATGCTAAGTTTGATTTACTCCTTAATGTCATTATTCTTCATTGGTATCTTATACAAGCTTTATGCATTATTTTTATTGGTATTTCATAAAGGGGGAGAAAATTCATGTTTTATCTTTCAAATTTGTATCTTTTAATAGAATTCATTTTCAATTGATATCTTACTCTCATTCTTTATGATGAAAAATACTTTGTTTTGGTATATGCTAACATTTCAATATTGGTATCATATTTCATTTTAAATTGGTATCTATATTGATATGAGTTATGCTTACCTAAATCAATTTGGTTTTTACTTTCAATTGGTATCAAAAACTTACAAGATTTTTTTGGTATCATGTTACCTTGAAATTGATTGTTACTTTAAATTGGTATTAAGATATCCTATATATATATATATATATATATATATATATATATATATATATATATATATATATATATATATATATATATATATATATATATATATATATATATATATATATATATATCTTTCAATTGGTATCAAAAACATACAATGTGTCACTTTCTATTGGTATCAAAATTTACAAGACTTCTTTAAATTGGTATCAAGATATTTCACATTGGTATCTTTTAGTATCTTAAAATTTTTTTATACTTTCAATTGGCATCTTCAAAATATTTTATTTATTTTCAATTGGTATCATTTGGTATCATGATGTTTCGATGTATACCTTCATCCTAAATTGATATATTTTTCAATTGGTATCATAGTGTTTTGATTTATATTGCTTATATACAAGGGAAGCTTAACATCTTCTCTATATATAGATTCATGTTGAGTGTATTTCATATTGAAGTGATTGACCTTTCTTTGGTATGTAGTACACGTGTGTAGTAGGAGCTTCACATCTCCTTTTATACATTATATTTATGCTTTATGTGGTTAGGATTTAGTCATCTCTTATCATATAAATGCATGTATGCAGGGGGAGTTACCTTACCATCTCTCCTCTTCATGAATATATATCGCATATATATCTTATTGTTTATTTTGTTTTCATCCCTTTATTGATGATTGACAAAAAGGGGGAGAGAAATTCAGAGAATGATTTTGAGTTTATATGCATGTTTACTTACAATTGATATCATATATGTATGTTTATTTTTACAATTGGTATCGAGCATATATGTGTTATGCATATTTGTGTTGAGCATTCATTACATATCATTATGTTTATTGCTATGCGTGAGTTAAGGGGGAGCTTCTATGAAGCTTAACTTTAATCCATGCATATATAACTCCATGAGTTTTGTCATCATCAAAAAGGGGGAGATTGTTATCCCAGAGGCCCTTCACTCTAGTTTTGATGATGATTAACTCATGTAGTTATAGTTTACTAATAATCTTGTGATATTTAGTTTCAGATATTTGATCAAGATATTAGTAGATGATTAGCTTCAACAAAGGTGTTTTGAAGCTTTCACATGTTGATTCAAGAGCTCGCGCGTCAAAATCGCATCTAATACTTGGTTGGAGTCAAGCTCGGTGGATCGTGTCTGGATCGAGTCGGCTTGGAGACAAGAAGACTTCGATTTATGTTTTAGTTTAGTATTTAGATCATGTGTAAAGATTAGATAGTGTTGATATGCTCAAGTTCACATACACACACAAATTTAAAGTTTATTGGTTTTGGTTTTTCGGTTTAACCAATATTGGATTTCATGTCAAAAACATAGATATAAATCTCTATATGTATATTGGATTCTATCTATATACAATATGCTTCAAAGTTGTTTCAATATCATGTTTTTGTATTTACATGTGTTTTGGAGAAAACGGTTTCCCATTTCAAAAATCCAAAGTTTGAAAAATACGGTTTTTGTATTTTAAGTCAAATTTCATTATCACAAAATGGCTCAAATTGTTTATAGCATGTGTTGAATTTTTGTCACATATTTGTATTTCAAATATCTTACAAGAACTTATTTTTGTGGAATTTATGTGATTTTATGGGATTTATTTGAAATTAAAAAGATAAGTTTTTTTATCCTATAAATCCCAGCCAGACACACTGGCGGTCGATCGGCCGGTCGACCGGACCAGTGGTCGGTCGACCGGAGCAGTCAACCGATGTACACGAGGACGTGCACATGGCCAGCCAGCTTGACCGGTCGACTGCGCGGTCAACCGACTTGGAGCACCCCACTCTCGGGTGGGGGCCGGTCGACCGGGCGGTCGACCGTTGGCTAAGGCCGATCGACTGGGCGATCGATCGGAGGCATAACGGTCAGAAAAATGACCGTTTGTCAGTCGACCGGGTGGTCGACCGGAAGGGCAATTTTACCCTTTGTCAGACTGCCAACGGGCAGATTTGGAGAGGCTATAAATATGCCTTTTCTTGAGTTGTTTTAGACAAGTTTTAAGAAAGCAATTTTTCTCACCTTTATAAGTGTTTAACAGCAAGTATTTAAAATATTTTTAGGCTTAAAGATTTGATCTTTATTTGTTTTAAAAAGGGTTGAAAAATTCAAAGAAAAATAGAGTCTTTGGGAATTGATTTTCATCTTCATTTCTATAACTATTCTAGAAGTTTTCCCAAGAATTTTTCTTTGTGATTTTGATTTCCAAACTCTTTGTTTTTCTCACACTTGAGCTATCATATTTATTAGGATCTAGTTTTGTGGGAAAATTGATTTGTGGTTGTTGATACCACCTAGAGTTGTAAACCTTCTTTACTTTGTGATATCCCTCTAGTGAGAGGTGATTGTGGAGGTTGTGTTGATATCCCTCTAATGAGAGGTGATTGTGGTGGTTGAGTTTGGTTTGGTTGGACCTCTAAGTATAGAGGTGATTGATTGTTGGAGTGTTGGCTTTGAGCCTTGTCCCTCTAGTGAGAGGTGATTGTTGTGGAGTTATGGCTTTGAGCCTTATCCCTCTTGTGTGAGTTGATCTTGTTTGGCTAAGTGCCCATCCCTCTAAGTGTAGAGGTGATTTGTATTATGCCTTGCCTTTTGTGTAGAGGTTGTATTGTTGGAGAGAGGAGTTGTGTACTTCCGGTTTGTATTACCCAAATCCTCAGTGGAGGTTCCCTGTGTGGGAAGTCCTGTGTGGACGATATAGTGAAAATCCTTCTGTGTGAAGCCGGGAACGTAGAGCAGTGGCTCGAACCTCGAAACATATCTAGTTGTTTGCGATTGATCCACTATCTCTAAACTCTCTCTTATTTGTGCCTTATATTATTTCATATTGTTCATTCATACATATATGCTTGGTAGTGTTTGTGTGCCATACTTGTATTCAACCAAGAGAGCTTCAAATAGCACCTCAACTCTTATTTGGAGGAATTTAGAGGTGATAGTTTAGAGATCTTCACCAGAAATTCGGTTACACTCTTTGGTTACACTAAGTGTATTACAATTTATTTTTAATTCTGCATCATTTGTCATTAGATTAGCTTTACACCTATTCACCCCCTCTAGGTGTACTTTCAGTATACTCTCATGGATTTCCTTGCTTCTCTCGTGTATGATATTTCCAACATCGAAATGTGAATGGTTAAGATGAGTGCATATCTTAAAGCCCTAAGATTGCATATTTACCTTGCCACTACCAAGAAATCATATCTTGGTAATGACAAGTACATTGAGGCTAATACATAAGCCTTAGATGCACTTAGGCACACACTAAGTAAAAAATATTTTTTTTGATTTCTCATTGTAATTCCGCTTTTACAGTGTGGAATATATTGACTTCTCCTAAGAAACAAACGACATATGCTTTAGAGAAGGAACCCACGATGGATGAGTCCGACGAAGCTTGCTATATGGTCAAAGGTTTGACACCCTTGAGGTACATTCAGATACTCATCTAGATGGTAGTACTAGTTCTTCATGTGATGACAATGCTTTGGATGCACATGTTTTAAATGAAGAACTACCTATGTTTTGTGAAAACTTGCTTTCAAAGTATAAAATTTTGAAAAGCAAGAGTTTTGATTTAAAAAGAAAAAAATTAAAATTTGTTTTCAAAACTTAATTTAGTTTTCTAAGAAAGGGTTGAAATTTCAAATGAGAGAGACTCATTGAAAGTTCAACTTGACTTTGTTTTAAATGAAAATAAAATTTTGAAGAATAAAAATGATTTTGATGTTGTTTTAAAGAAAAATGAGATTTTGTCTTCAAAACAAGATTTTGTTTTAAAAGAGAACAATGTTTCGAAAAACAAAATTATTTTGATTTCTAAAGAATTGGAATGTATTTCTTAGAAAATATTTCATTGAAAATGATTTTACTTCTCATTCTTATCATGCTCCTATTGATTCATCTTCTCATGATAAGATTAGTATTTTCTCCATATCTTCTTTTATTGAAAGTGATATATGTGTTTTGAAGAAGAATGTAGATTGTTTAGGCTCTACTTTGAGCCAATGTGCTATGAACCACAAGAGATTGAAATTTATATTTTGAAAGGAACATACTCCACATATGCATGCACACCAATCACGGCATACACATGCTTCTCAAGTTTACACACATGACACCATGTATGCTAATGTGTACACTTGCACACATTGTGGACGTACGTATCACCTTGTAAAATTTTGTTATGATAGAATGCATGCTTCAAATTTTGCAAATAAGTTTGTTTGTGTTAGGAAAGACGCTAACCCCCATGGTCCCAAGAAAGTACAGATACCAAAATTTACTCTTATTTTATTTGTTGTAGGTGTGGGCTCTCACATGACGTGAGAGTATTGTTGCCTTGATGGTAGATATGTATCGAACTCAATGTTATATTTTTGGATGCATCATTTTCAAGGATGTTTGGTGGAAGGACCACAACGGTTTGGAGACCTAGATATTAGTTCATTGATTTTGATAACTATCTCTAGTTCTTATTTTAGTTTACAGGCTTTTAATGTTGATTTTTAGCATGTCATGATTTTAATGCTCATTATGTTAAATGCAATGTTTATTAAGCTTGTGATATACACACACACACACACACACACACATACATACATACATACATATGTATAGTATTTGAGTTACACCCATATTCATATGGATTCATACTTATTTGTGTTCTCAATTATTATTTAGCTATTATGTATATCCTAGTGATTATACTATTTGCATTTATCCTAATGATCATGTTAGTTTATGTTTTGTACTTCATGTTTTGATTACTTGTTTAGCTATCGTTTGCGTTAACATTTATATTTATACTTATACAATTGTGAGCTACACTTGATTATCATGTGTTTGTGCTTCATTGTTCATTTGTACTCATTACATGTATTTGTATAACCTTGTTTTGATGATTCTTGTATCTTTACTTATTTTTCCTACTTTTGTACATGTTTTTATTAAATATGTTTAGCTTCATGTATGTGTTAATTTTGTCTAAAACTATACCTACACATGTCTATCCTAGAGTCACTCGCCTTTATGCAATATTCTTTTATCGACTAGTTTAGGTTTGGATATGTATGTGATTGAGGTACAACATGCACACAAAAATAAGGAATTTCAGATTTAGAATGAAGATGTGCAAGTGCTCAATTCTTACCGCTATAGCAAGTGGATATGCGGGTCGTGATCCACAAGGAGGGTTTTGCGATAGAAGCGTTTACGTTCTTTTATTGAAATCTTAATGAAGATAAAACGAAGATTCTACTTTGGTTAAAGTTAAGAAAATGAAAAAGAGTTAATAGTTAAAGTTAAGAAGAAAGTGGTAGAATAGAAAGTGGAGAAAAATCAGAAAACGATGAAAGCGATTATATACAAATGAGTTGGGAAAGAAAGTGATTTTGAGGATGTGGTGCTGGTGATTTAATTTATAGAAATAAAAGAAAACAAATAAAAACAATTACTTACCTTCTTTTCACCAAAAGCTTACCTTGAGTCTTTGCGACGATGTTACCTTGAATTGGAGGCAATCAGCGCATAGCCCATAAGAGTCGATTTTTGGTCTCTTCCACATTACATCATCAAGATACTCAAGCATGAAATGATACAGAGAGACTCACAATTCCATCGTCATGAGCTATCGGTGGCACTCGCAAAAGCAAGGCTCTTTCGATGCTTTAGACTCACTTGGATGACAGTTGTACCAAAAAGAAAAGTGAAGTAGAAAAGAAGAAGAAGAAGAAAACTAAAAAGAAGTACATACGAAGAAAGAACATCGATTCGATTTCATAACGATCAAAGAAAAGAAATAAACCATACACCATTGTCACATTTAGTTCAAGCTTCATTCTTGTTCTTCGATGAAAGTCGATCTCCTCTGAATTACATAAATAAAAACTAAAATTGCATGAACAAGAAAAACAAAAACCTAAACTAGTCTAAACCCTAACTCTGCATGGTCGTCCATTTTCAGCACAAAGAATGACCTTTTATAGGTAGAAAACCTAGTAAGCAGGATCCCGGGGAGGTCGGGGGAGCAAACGCTCCCCCTAACTCCCCAACAATGCAGCGGAAACGCGGCTTGGGCCGCGTTTCCGCGGCCAGGGTGTGGCCAGATGGCCACACCCTGTTGGTGGGTTGCCCTGGTTTCGCCCTCTGACTTTATCTGGAGTTAGTTTTTCAGTTTGAGTCCCGGATTCTGACGAAATGGCCTTGGATTTTTGGCTTTAACCGATCGATTCTGAGAGGATTCTTCTAAACCGGTTTTCCACCTCTTGATTTTGCCCTGATTTACTTAGTGCGAATTAATTCTGATTTAATTCAGAATTTTGGTGGGCTTTGGGCTCATTTCTGTTCATCTCCTTAAAGATTGGGCCTGCAAATAAATTAAGCAATTAATTAGGACAACGCAGGCTTTTATTCTATAATAAGTATGGAAAAATGATACTAAATATGCAACATTAGTGACCAATCACACCCCCATACCTATCTTTTGCTCGTCCTCGAGCAAAACAACTAAACTATACTAATGATTATTAGACCACTTTCGCAGGTCACGCGATTACACTGAGCATGTGCAACAAGCCGTTAAACATCTAGGTTTCCCCTAGAGGACAAGTTTTGTCTCGTGAGGGTTTTCAGCGGATTGCACCCACAAAATCCATAAAGAAAGGGAAATAAAGAGTTAGTATTTTCGAAAAGCATTTTGAAAGAGAAAAATATTTGAAATATAATTGTAAGATCTAAGCAATCTATACGTTATAGGAAAACTGAATTTTTCATTCCTAAACTTAGTCTCTATTCAAAAATTTGTTATCAATTAAAGTAAGGAGTCAAATTGTACTTCTCATCTAGTCTATTACTTTACCTTAAGTCATATGCACCTTGTGACTGTGAAAATTTTGACTAAGGGTTCATTAACTCTAACTATTATGCCTTATTTATTTATATATATATACTTTTTTTTGGTATTAATCCTTAGTTCTATTAGACTTTCTAATTTGCCCATGTAACGAGCCTTTAATCGATGACTCCCAAACCAAACGGTCTTAGGGCACCAGGTGAGAAAACACCCCAAGGACTTAAGGACTCGAGCAAATAAGGCCACAAAACTAAGGATTTTATTATATGGACCTCTTTTAGGCGTGAATACTTATGCTTTATTAGGCACAAATACCCAGCTTAATCAGAGGATATATATATATATATATTTCTTTTCAAACTTATCTAATCATCTTTCGCATAAATACTAAGGCTTGCTTAGGCCAAAGCACCTAGCTAATCAATAATTGGATTTGTTTATCTTTTATTTTTTTCTTTTTTTTCCTTTTTTTTATATAAGGCATAAGAATCTTTATTTTTGAACCCTAAGCGTGTAAGTGTATGAAGTGTGCATATTTCATCAAGGTAAAGATCAAGACTAAATTACTTTGACAAATTATCTTCCTAACTCTAAAAATCAAACAAATAATCTTATTTTGACCAAGTATAAGAAATCCTAATTTGGATTTTCCTATTCCTTAAAATTGACTTAATTTCTTACAAAAAATATGTCAAAATATTGTTTCTATTTTCAAAAAGTTTTTAAAAGTAAAGAAATTTTTTTTAATAAAAGAAAAGCAAAAGTTATGTTAGAACCCTCCCCCACACCTATCTCATGCATTGTCCTCAATGTATGAATTAATGCTAGATGCATGAAAACGACGAAAGGGAAGGAAAATGTTATCTTAAGGTGGTGGTTCCGGTGGTGGTCTGATTGGTCCACGAAATGCGGCCCAATCGATTTTTCGTTGGGTTCGAAGGAACCCACCAGAAATTTCTCTAATATAACCCATTAAAATTGTGTATCCATGAAGGATTTTTATTAAGTATTTGACCCCATCTAATTTCCAAATTCCATAACAAATTTCTGAGTCAAATTTGTCAACCACCTCGTCCTAGAAATGAGTGTGAAATGCTAGAATGTTTGACTTGGACTCAGGAAGTACGGGAACTAACACCGACTCAGGAAGGTGACTTAAGTCAAGTACCTTTATTACTTACTGAAATAATGGAAGAAAGGAGGAGGGTACATCGGTGTCACTCTCAACATCAGCCTCTCTCTCTTAATTACATGAATCATCATCTAACCTAAGCCTACATACAATTTACATGAAAAGAAAAGAAAAACCTAAACTAAGAAATGAAAAATTTGGCTAAGTCCTATCTCTCCCTGGTCGTCCATTTTCAGCATAAAGACTGCCCTTTTATAGGCATAACCCACACGAGGGAGATCCCGGGGAGATCGGGAAAGCAAACGCTCCCCCTAACTCCCCAACTTTGCCGCGGAAACGCGGCTTGGGCCACGTTTCCGCGGCCAGGGTGTGGCCAGGTGGCCACACCCTGTTGGTGGGTCTCCCCGGCGTCTCGTTCTGTCTTTATCTGGGGTTGGATTTGCAGTTTGGCTCCGAGATTTTGAAGAAATGGCCATTGATCTTTGCTTCAACCGATCGATTCTGAGAGGATTCTTCTCAACCGGTTTTCAACCTCTTGATTTTCCCTGATTCAGTGAGTGCGAATTAATTCTGATTTAATTTAGAATTTGGTGGGCTTTGGGCTCATTTCTCTTCATCTCCTTAAAGATTGGGCCTGCAAATAAATCAAACAATTAATTAGGACAATGTAGGCTTTTATTCAATAATAAGTATGGACATATGTTATTAAATATGCAACATTAGCGACCAATCACACCCCCATACCTATCTTTTGCTCGTCCTCGAGCAAAACAACTAAACTATACTAAGGATTATTAGACCACTTTCGCAGGTCGCGCGATTGCACTGAGCATGTGCAACAAGCCGTTAAACCTCTAGGTTTCCCCTAGAGGACGAGTTTTGTCTCGTGAGGGTTTTCAGCGGATTGCACCCACAAAATCCATAAAGAAAGGGAAATAAAGAGTTAGTATTTTCGAAAAGCATTTTGAAAGGAAAAATATTTGAAATATAATTGTAAGATCTAAGCAATCTATAAGTTATAGGAAACCTGAATTTTTCGTTCCTAAACTTAGTCTCTATTCAAAAATTTGTTATCAATTAAAGTAAGGAGTTAAATTGTACTTTTCATCTAGTCTATTACTTTACCCTAAGTAACGATTCGTGGACTCAGAGTCTGCTCTTCTCTGAACCAGGGACCCGATCCTAGTGTCTTACTCAATTTGGTCTTTTCGGTATTCAGATTTGACCGATTTCAGTTTCAAACATCATTTTCTAATATTTTAGATTTTCTATGATTTTCTGGAATTTTCCTGAATTAAATGGAAAATCTTCAAAACCGGTGTCGACCAGCACCGCTGACCGATTCCTGGATTTTTAATTTAAAAATGGAGTCAAATTTTGAGAAACCGCTTTCCCATATTTGCTTAGAATAATATTTACTATCTTAATTCATTTTTGAGAATTTTCAGAATTATCAGATTTCTGCCAGATTTGGTGTCGACCGATATTGGCGGCCGATTCTAAGATTTTTAATTTAAAAACTATAAATAATTTCTTGAAATGGATTTCATCATGATTCTTAGAATAATATTCTTGATTTTTGAGAATTTTTGTGGGTCGTTCCGAAATACTTGATTTTTGGACGATTTCGGTATTTTTCCGAAAGTTTTCCGCATCCGCAACCGAATCCCGGGAATCCGCTACTCTAATTATTTTCACTTTTTCTTTCAAGAAAATATCTTCCTCCTTTCATTTTCTTTTCCTTTTTCCTTTTTCTTTCCTTCCTTTTCCTTCCACCAAATTCTCCAAACTTCTCCATTCTTCCATTATCTTCTACATTCTTCCTCCAAAAATATCTCCTCCACCAAAAATATCTTCTCCAAAATATCCAACTCCTCTCCCATCACCATGGCCGCCAAAGAGCCACCTAACCCCTCCATTTTACAAAAAACCCCCTCCTTAAATATTTTTTACATCACCTTCACAATTCCAAATCCTATATAAACCTTTCCTTCTCCTTTCCACTTCATTTTCTCTTCACCAATACCTTAACCACCACCAACTCTCCTTCATCTCCACCACAACAACAACCACTACAACTTCTCCAACTCCTTACCTTCATCTTCTTCCTCCTCCATCTCCATGTAAACCACCACAAACTCTAACAACTCCACCAAAGCCTCCACCTTCTCCTTTACCTTCTCCAAAAATACCACCACCATCAAAACCCTCCACAAAACCACCACCCCATCACCACATCATGAGCCGGCCACCTCCTTTGGATTGGGGTCAAGCTCTTCTTCGTCGGTAATATCTCCGATGATTATTCCGGTAATCGTTCGCGATTATTCCGGTAATCATTACGGTGACGATTACAACGACAACAACTAACATCACCATCACCTCTACTATTTTCCACCACCATCTTCACTTCCACCATCACTTTCACCATCACAACACCACCTCCATCTCCACTACTTCAACCTCCAAACATCACCTCCTTCACCTTCTTTTTCATTACTCCATCAAAATCCAACTCCTCCACCAAATAACACCACCACCAAAGCAAGCACCTTTCCTTTCTCTCTCCCTCCTCCTCTCTGTATATTGCTGACGCGGATCTCACCCCCGCGTCCAGGCAACGCCTTAACGCGGATCTTCGCGTTCTTGGCATCTGTTTAAACGCGGCCTTCGCGTTCTTGTACCGACGCAACGCGGAGTCCATGCCCGCGTCTGTGTCCCTTTCATGTCTGCACGACGCGGAGCTAATGCCCGCGTCTGTGTTCTTCTCATGCTAACGCGACGTGGAACCCATGACCGCGTCCGCGTTTTTCTCGTGTCCTGACTTGAACGCGGGTCTCGAACCCCGCGTTTGTGGCACCTTTGCGACGCGATTCCCGCGTCTGTGACTCCCGCGTCTGCGACTCCCGCGTCTCACTCTCAAAACCCGCGTCTCCCTGTGCACTCTCTCCTTCCATATACTTCTCTCTCTAGTTTTCCTCTCTCTTTCTCTCTCTAACTCTTTCTCTCTTCTCTTCACTTATTATATTTATGGCGCGTACGCGAGTTCCATGGATTTCAGAGTTTTCAGCTATTCCAGAGATTTAGGCGAGTGTCCTCGCTCTCGCCTCCATTTGGGTTTCCCCGCCTCGTCGGGTCGACATGTATTTTATTCCATGTTTATATGTATTTTATTGCTTTATACTATGCGTGGCCGACCCTTCGTGGTCGTTGAACTCTGGGTTTCTGCCCACTCCTGGGATGGCTGGCAGCCACCGAGAGTTTTCTTAAACCCTGAGCGTTCTTGGTCCCTCAGCCTTCAGCCTCCGGTCTCTCACTATCTCGAAAGGGAAGTGATTGGGACCGTCAGGTCTCTCCGTCCTTCAACCTCCGGTCTCTCACTATCTCGAAAAGAAGTGAATGGGACCGTCAGGTCTCTCAGCTCCGCCTGGTTATCATGAACAAGATTCGTCTAGGCGGGATGCTGCCGGATTTCTTACTCGCACTTTAAGCCGAGTTGTCCCGGTAACCTTGCCAGACGCTCCAGTGTTAAATACTGTTTGCTGTCTGTACTTCCAGCTCGCTTAGCTCCGCTTGGTTATGCTCAGCTACTATTCTATCATCATGCCATGTATTTCCTGATATGTTAATACTTACCATACCATTGCTTCATGCTTATCATTTACATGGTACTAATTAACACCTGTTTGTATCACCTGAAAATGATGTGTTAACATCTGATACCCGTCATGCTACTACTTGACACTGACTCATGTTATACCACCAGTTCCCGGCGGATCCTGAATGGAACTAAGTGCCACACGGAGCAAAGTGCCACACCACACAAGTGGTGGGGGCCACCTCTTGAATCTGTGGGGGCCACCTCTAGAATCCATTACCCTCAGAGCAAAGTGCCACACGGAACAAAGTGCCACACCACACACGTGGTGGGGGCCACCTCTTGAATCTGTGGGGGCCACCTCTTGAATCTGTAGGGCCATCTCCTGCCTGTACCTGATCTCTTGTTATGACCAGTTATGTTCCTACTCTTTACAAAGGATAACTTGCACGGGGAATGGGAGGAAGTGATGAATGCCGGTATGGTGCCTTGCTTATAGTAGTGGAATACCAAAACTGACGATTCGTGTTAGGGGGATTTCAGGCCCCCAGAAGATGCGTGTTAGGGGGATTTCAGGCCCCCAAATGGCTGTGTCCCGGGCGGATGGGAACTACTATAAGTATGAGCTATCAGTTCTTCATCAGCTTCCAGTAATGAACCTCGGCTTGCTTATATATGGATGTATGTGTGTTGGGATGTACACCAGGACACATACCTAGATATATGGGTCAGACGAGTAATAATAATAAAAGATGCCAACTATGTATCTTGTTATGCCTGTTATGAACTCCCGTTATGCTTGTTATGATTCATGTTATACCTGTTATGTACTCCTGTTATGACCGTTGTGTGATTTGCCATGAATGCTTTCATCAGATTTTACATCAGATTTTCGATTTTATGATTATTATCATATTAGCTACTCATACTCTGTATTATTACCCATGTTCCATTCCATCAGTCTACTGCTCCTATCTTACCATGCCATGAGTACTTCCTGCTTGATATCACTTGTTATATATCTACCTGCCTATACATGCTTATGCTCACGACACGGTTTTCAATGCTTATTTATGATTCGGTTTTATCGATACACATGTGCTTATCCTTGCACGCCATCTGGCTTTTGCCTCACCACTCGCCTGGGGAGTTCTGACTCCTCTGGATCCTCATGTCCAGGTCCTGGAACTTGGAGCATGTCAGAACTTGAAACTTGTAGATTCTCTCAGTTGCTGGTCAGAGTAGCGCAGTGGTAGCGTGGATCTCCAGCAGATCGTCCAGAGCCCCATCCTTCCAGGCCCCCATGTGCGGCTCTAGCGTTTTCTTGTTATGACTCTGAGCCTGTCTTTATACTGTTCATACATGTACATATCTTTGTAATCTCGCAATTGCGCATATCAGTGATGTAATATTCATGTAATATTGGATCACCTCTGGTGATAACTCTGTAATTGTACTCATGTGTTGGAATGTATAATGCACCACTTGCTTCCGTACTCTGATTCTTGCTTGTACTGATGCTTAGCGTATATACGTGAGGGTATTTTTGACTTGCGTATATACGTCGCAGTGACGTCCCCGTACCCTCCGGATCGGGGCGTTACAAGATAAAGAGCCAGGATCAAGCTTCCAAAAGAAAACGACCAGATGGACGGACCAGGAGAAGCCACGCGCCAAAGCGCGTGGCCAGCCGACACCAGAGAGCCGCGGAAACGCGGCCCAAGCCGCGTTTCTGCGGCAATTTGGTCTTATCTGACTACCAGATTCATGGAGGTGTTGTACTGGGACTCTGACTCCTTCTGCACCTATAAATACCCCCTGCAGTGCAACGTACAGGGCGTCCAACGAAATACAGGGCCAAAATTAGGGTTTTCTTAGGCTTGTAGTTTAGGTTTTCTTTGCTTTTTGTAATTTCTTTATGTAAGTGAGGGAGAGGGCTATGTTGAGCGTGACACTGATGTACCTTCCTCTTCTCTGCCATTGTATCAAGTAATAAAGGTAATCTTTTTCTTTTGTTCATTGTTCTTATGTTTTACTTTTCTTTTTGTTTTCTCGTCTTTTTCTCTTTGATCTATGTTGGTTTATATGAGCATGCAAGTGATTTCTGAAGCACGAGTATAACGAGTCTTAGCGAGAGCCAACGATATTTCATGGAGATGCTCTCCTCCTCAAGGTGCGTATCAATTCATGCTTACCAAGGTTTGATGATCTAATGCGAACAGGGGACTGAGATCGATCATATGGTTTATGCGTTCATGCCTCTAAAGCAAGGTAGAAAGTGTTAAGATTTCATGTTATTCTTCAACCAAGGTTAGTATTTCTTTTATTTTATTTTATTTTATTTTATTTTCTTTTTGTAGATTAAATCACAACTCTTCTCCAAATTCTTTCTTTGCCGACTCATTGTAAATACCACCTTCTTTCTAACCTAACTTTTCCTTTTAAATAACTAAAAAAGAGAAATTTTTAGAGATAACTTACAAACACTTCTATCGCTAGTCCCTCCCTGAGGATCACGACTCGCATAGCCTTGCTACAGCGGATTCGAATTGAGCACTTGCACAACTTGTTCTTAAATCTGATATTCTTATTTTATGTGCAGGTAAAAGTTCAATCAAAATTTTGGCGCCGTTGCCGGGGAGGGACGGTAAGTTATTCTCTAATAATAAAAAAATTATTAACTAATTCTTTTATTCTGTTCTGTTTGCAGGTTTGGAGAATAAAAAAACAACAGCAGAAGTGGACATATAGCAACTCTGTGCCTCTGCCCTCGAAGGCAGAGCAGCAGAGCCTGCTACTTAGCCGCAGAAACGCGGCAATAGCCACAGAAACGCGGCAATAGCCGCGGATCCGCGACAGTAGCAGAGGACTACTTACTGAAATTTTTGTAGGTTGCTGCAAATTGCAAATATTGTCTACTGCTCTGTTAAAATTTGTTCTGTGATAACCCTGCTTACTGCTAATTAATTCAACAGTAAACTATTTGTTGTTAAAGATAAAAATTGATTAGACGTTTGCATATTAGGCAGTGTCTTTTCAATTCATTTATTTTTACTGTTGAAGAGTTCTGGAGCAAGGAACGTACGCATTGCATGTAGAATAGGACTCATCTCTTGGTTGATTTTCTGCTTTGAGTGAATCTTATCTACTTATCTTGTACACTTGCACTAATTCATCTTAAGGGCATAACCTATTAACAAGATAAGGTGGGGATTTCATCACCCTTCCTTAGCCTAAAAATCATATCCCAAGCACTCACTAACCCAAGCCTAACTTAAAAATTAGTAGACGTTGGCCCTAGGGACATCTCGGACTCAATAGTAGATTATCCTAAGGGGGAACAGTGCTGGAAGTTGACTCTTGTCAAATCAGTGTCTAGGAAAGGGATTGAGGGCCGAAAGCCCGAAGATTGGTGGTTATTTAATTAAGGAACGTCTTTGACGGAAAACCTCCCACCACTCTTGCCCTGACCTGGCTGATTAACTTGTGGTCAAATTCTGCACCCTACCTCCCGTGGACAGTCTAACCAGTTAGGAGTCGTCTAGGTCATAGGTCTACCCTAACGTAGGTTAGAATTTTTCTTTTTTGTTTGTTTATTTATTTGTTTTCTTTGTTTGTGTTTGTGTGATATGGCATATAATAATAATTCCAATTTTAATCCATATTACACACCTAACTATTATTCGGATATTACCAACCCGGCATATCATAACTTTGACCACTCTAGTGTGCCGGAATGGTCTTATCCGAATGAATATAGCCCACACCCTCCATCTTATGACTATAATTTCCATAATAATTTCAACTCGTCACAGAGTTCATGGGGTTTCGAGTCCCCCGAGTCTAATTCTCAACCAAATTGTCCTTCATATCCATCTAATCCACATTCTTTCAATGATTCATACTTAGATCCCCCATTCAGAATAGATTACCATCTATCGGGGAAATGATAAGTATGCATGAGTCCAAGCAAAAATTACCATCAATCGCAGACATGATAATGGGTGAGTCCACCACTCACAACTTCATCACGATTACACTTCATCTTTTCAAGTCCAATCACAGCATGATGCACCTATCGACTTTGAAAGGATGCTTGCCGCCATGACTCAGGCTAGATTAGCCCGTGATCGTGACATAGATCTGATGGTTCAATCCTTACGTTCTCACCGTTCGGCCATTTCTGATATTGTTGACCATTCTGTTAGAGCCGACGAACCAAGTTGCTTTGGACAACAAGATTCTATTTCAGTGCCATCATGTGAACTTGCCGAAACTTTAAATTTTGATAACTTGGCAAGTTTCTCCTTTCCTGAAATAGAACTTGAGCATGAATATGATCATGATCTTCCACTCGATGATTCAATTTTATTTCCTGATTCAATAATGACTCCAGTGTCTCAACTTGATTTCACTTTTCCTGAGTCAACATTGGATCCTGTTCCAATTCATCATGAAATTGAATCACCCATTTTAGATGATCATATCAAACTTGACCAATTTTACAATCTTGAAAATCCTATGGATAAATTGGCAAGTTCTTTTTATTACATTGAATCCAATGAGATATGTGACCTAGATTCTCAAATCTATGATCAAGTTCAAATTCCTGAATCATTATTGACTCCTGTTCTGTTACCTGAATTAGGTAATATTTTAGAGTCAGTTTTGATTCCCACACCTATCATTCCTGAACTTGAATCACCACCATTGAGTCACATTCCACTGTGGGAAGATGATTGTGGACTTGAGCTTAAACTTATTGATTTGGACCCACTTCCTGAACTTAACCCGACTCCTGAGCCCTTACTTGATTTGAGCTTCTTCCCTGAGTCGGTATTCGTTCCCGCACCTATAATGTCCAAGTCAATAATTCCATCTTTCCATACTCCATTTTGGGACAAGGAGGTTGACACAATTAACTCTGAAATTTATTATGCAATTTGAAAATTTGATGGGGTGGAAATTCTAAAAAATGATTATACATATATTTTAGTGGGTTATGTAAGGAAAATTTCTGGTGGGTTCCACCAAATTATATGTTATCTTGATTGGGTAGCAACGCTTGGCCCAATTAGACCACCTCCGGAACTACCACCTTAAGGTAACTTCCGCCTTCCCTTGTTCTGTTTCATGCATATATGCATTCATTCATACATTGAGGACAATGCATGAGATAAGTGTGGGGGTGGGTTTTACTAACATACTAACATAGGTAGAAACTAACAAAATTTGCTAATAAAAAAAAATTTAAAAAAAAATGTTATAAAAAGGAAATATTTTGACTTATTTTTTGAAAGAAATCTAAGTTAGTTTTAAGGATTAGGAAAATCATGATTAGGATTTCTAAAAACTTGGTCAAAATAAATAAATTGTTTAAATTTTAGGTATAGGAGGAGAAATTGAATAAATAATTAGTCTTGATTTTTACCTTAATGAAATGTGCATACCTAATGCATATCTAGGATTCTAAGACAAAGACCCTTGTGCCTCATATATATAAAAAAAAATTATTATTATAAAAAAAATCACCAATTAAGCTGGATACATGTGCCTCAAGAAGCATAAGTATACACGCCTAAAGGTGAGTGTAAAAAAAAATAAATAATAATAATAATAATAATAATAATAAAACCTTAGTTTTGTGGCCTAGTTCATTCGAATTTGAGTCCGCGGGGTGTTTTCTCACCTGGTGCCCTAAACCCGACCGGTTTGGGAGTCACTGACTTTAAGTTCGCTACATGGGTGGATTAGAAAGCCTAAACTAAGAAAAATTACTTATATGTACTAACACATCTAATAATCAATTAGTTAGGTATTAGGGCCTCAAGAAGCCTTGATACTTACACGAAAGAAATTAGATGATTATATATATCAAAAAAAAAATAATATATATATATATATATAATAATACTTATATAATAAAGAGGCATGAGAGTCCAAGTTAAGGAATTCCTAGTATAAATTCATAAGGATGCATATGATTTTTGGTAACGAAAAAGACTATATTAGAAATTCAATTTTAATTCTTACCTAAAATGGAAAACAATTAACTATATAAAGACTAAGTTTGAAGAATGAATAAAAATGAGGATCCTAAAACTTATAGACTACTTAGTCTCTTCAAATATAATTCAAATATTTTTCTTTTTATGGATTTTGTGGGTGTAATCTGCTGAAAACCCTCATGAGACAACACTCGTCCTCTAGGGTAACCTAGAGGTTTAACGGCTTGTTGCACGTGCTAAGTGCAATCGTGATTCCTACGAAAGTGAGTTAGGTTAGATTAATTTTTCTTTTTCTTTTTCTTTGTTTTACTCGAGGACGAGCAAAAAGATAAGTGTGGGGGTGTGATTGGTAGTGAAAAATGCATTTTTATCATAACATTTAACATCACATTTTCATATTTATTCATTTAATTCTGCACATTTATTAATATTTTGTGATTTATTGTGTGCAGGCCTCGAAATAATAAAAAGAAAGAATTAAAGCCTAAAAAGAGCCCAAAAGCCCATGTTTGAAGCCCAAGTGCAAAAGTACAAATACCAAATGTCAAAAGTGCAAATACATAAGGGCTAAAGTTGCAAATATTAAAGAATAGGGAAGGATAGACTTCTATCCAACCCTAAACACTTGCAGATGAGGATAAAAGCCAAAGATAAGAGTGCAGAGATAAGGAAATTCGTGGATAAAGATATTGGGAGATTTGAGATCTAGATAACTTGATCTCTAAGTTATCTCGAAATCCCAAGATAAAGAGCCAGGATCAAGCTTCCAGAAGAAAACGACCAGATGGACGGACCAAGAGAAGCCACGCGCCAAAGCGCGTGGCCAGCCGACACCAGAGAGCCGCGGAAACGCGGCCCAAGCCGCGTTTCTGCGGCAATTTGGTCTTATCTGACTACCAGATTTCGTGGAGGTGTTGTACTGGGACTCTGACTCCTTCTGCACCTATAAATACCCCCTGCAGTGCAACGTACAGGGCGTCCAGCGAAATACATGGCCAAAAATTAGGGTTTTCTTAGGCTTGTAGTTTAGGTTTTCTTTGCTTTTTGTAATTTCTTTATGTAAGTGAGGGAGAGGGCTATGTTGAGCGTGACACCGATGTACCTTCCTCTTCTCTGCCATTGTATCAAGTAATAAAGGTAATCTTTTTCTTTTGTTCATTGTTCTTATGTTTTACTTTTCTTTTTGTTTTCTCGTCTTTTTCTCTTTGATCTATGTTGGTTTATATGAGCATGCAAGTGATTTCTGAAGCACGAGTATAACGAGTCTTAGCGAGAGCCAACGATATTTCATGGAGATGCTCTCCTCCTCAAGGTGTGTATCAATTCATGCTTACCAAGGTTTGATGATCTAATGCGAACAGGGGACTGAGATCGATCCTATGATTTATGCGTTCATGCCTCCAAAGCAAGGTAGAAAGTGTTAAGATTTCATGTTATTCTTCAACCAAGGTTAGTATTTCTTTTATTTTATTTTATTTTCTTTTCTTTTCTTTTTGTAGATTAAATCACAACTCTTCTCCAAATTCTTTCTTTGCCGACTCATTATAAATACCACCTTCTTTCTAACCTAACTTTTCCTTTTAAATAACTAAAAAAGAGAAATTTTTAGAGATAACTTACAAACGCTTCTATCGCTAGTCCCTCCTTGAGGATCACGACCCGCATAGCCTTGCTACAGCGGATTCGAATTGAGCACTTGCACAACTTGTTCTTAAATCTGATATTCTTATTTTATGTGCAGGTAAAAGTTCAATCAATATGAATAATGAATGATGCTTTGCACAAATAAACAAGAGAGAGAGAGTTGAGAGATATTGGATCAAACGCTAATAACAAGATATGTTTCGAGGTTCGAGCCCCTAGCTCTACATCCCCGCCTTCACCACCGTGAAGGATTTCCAATCCACTATCTCCCACCGAGGGAACCTTCACCGAGAAGGATTTGTTACAACTCTAGAGTACCAAACTCCTCTCTCAAACAACCACCTCACAACCGAGGGTAGGCCCTTAGCCAAACAACAAACACCTCTACCTAAGAGGGTTACAACCACCAAGCTCCACCTCACACAAGAGGGAGCAAACACCAATCTCCACCTCTACCAAAGAGGGAGCAAACCAACAACCCAATACAACAACCTCAACCTCTACCAAAGAGGGAGCAACTAACAAATGAGGGTTTTTACAACAAGTGGTATATCATAACCACAAACCTCTCCTTTCCACAAAACAAAGATCCTAAATAGATTAGGATAGAAGATATAGCTCAAGTGTGGAAAACAAGTGTTTTGATCAGAGAAAATCTCTTGGGAAAAATACCAAATTGATATAGAAATGAAGAACAATAAACTAATTCCCAAAAACCTATTTTCTTTGAAAATAACAAAACACTTAAAAACAAATAGAATGAATCTTTTTGCTCTTTAAACTCTTTTTAAAACTTGTTTTTAAAACCAGAGAATGGGAGAAAATCAGCTCTAAAAATCTTAGCCAAAACTCTAAAGAAATGAGGTTTATATAGGCCAAATCAGAAACTAGCCGTTAGGCTGATCTGTCAGCCTGACAGGCTTCCGGTCGACCGGCCGGTCGACTGCCAACGGTCAAAAATCTGACCGTTGGAGCAAACCGGTCGACCGCCCGGCCGACCGAAATAAACAGAGAGCATTGCTCTCAGTTACGGTCGACCGCCCGGTCGGCCGTCCCATTGTGTGTCAGACGTGCACGGTTCAGTGCACGTCGGTCGACCGTACTGGTCGACTGGCCTATGGTTCGGTCGACCCCACGGTCGACCGGCCTGGCCTGACAGACAGGTCTGGGTCTGAAACTGGTTTAAAACATATCTTGAAAATTCTTTTAATAACTTCTAAAAATCCCAAAAATATTTTTTTTATCATATTGCATTGATATATAAACATGTGATAAACATTTCTACTCAAATATCAAGCATATGAAACCATTTTTGTTTCTTAACATTTTTACCAAAAACCAAAACATGTATTTTTATCAAACTTGGATTTTTCAATACATGAATAAGAAAGTCAAAATAAGTTTGTTTAAAAGTTAAGCATGCATGTATAGGGCCTGTTTGGTTAAGGGTGAAAGTGAGTAAGTGAGGAATTGAGGAAGTAGTAATAATTCCCTTTGGAACTTGGGAATTGGTTAGTAAGTTTTCCGGTGTTTGGATGTTGTTGGGAAGTGTGGTTTGGAAAATATTTTGTCTTTTCCGGTGTTTGGATGGTAATGTGAAAGTGGAAGTGGACAAGTTGACCACAAAGTTGATCGTAAAATAATATTAAAATAAAATTAATTAAGAAAAATAAAAAATAGGCTATAATTAGAATGCAAAAAATTAACTGTTTTGTGTTACAATTTATTACAAATGTGATTTACATGATCACAAAATTAACTGTAGCACTCTGGAAGTGAGGAAATGATTGTGTAAAAGAGAAAAGATAAAAGGAAAAGATGTTTTCTTATTTTTCTTTTCTAGTGTTTGGATAAATAGGGAAGTGAGCAATTATACTTCCCTATTTCCTTACTTCCGCCCACTTCCTTGCAACCAAACAGCCCCAGAATGAAACAACTATGCATATATCAATTAAACTTGTTTTGATCAACTATTCATGAAAACAAAAAACCAAACATAAAATGTGTGTGTTTGTGCGCTTGAGCATATCAACTATACTAAGCTTTACAAATGGATCTAAAACACACAAGCTAAACTAGGATACCTAAGTCTTCTTGACGATCTCCATCTTCAAGTAGACCCGATCCAAAACTCCATCCATGGGCTAGGCAATGTGTGATCTTGAAGCTTGAGCCCTGGAATCACTTGTGAAGCTTCCAAACACTCCTTGTTGAAGCTATCACCAAACTAACATCTTGTTATAAGATCTGAGACTAAAAACACAAGAATATTAGTAAACATAACTACATGAGTTAATCATCATCAAAACTAGGGTGGAAGGCCTTTGGGCCAACAGAAACAAGCCTTGATTTTGTGCATGCATGTTTGTTTGTCAAGTAAAGTGTTAAAACTATTTTTGTAGATTTTATGGGATTTTATGTGAGCCAAAAAGACCAAGTTTTAAATCCTAGTTTTCTGTTTCCAGGCTTCAGCTGGTCGACCGACTCGGTCGACTGAAGTCTGAAGTCGGTCGATCTGGCGGTCGACCGACGTGCACGACATGCACGCCTTTGTGCACTGGAGGGCCGGTCGACCGCCAGAGAGCTTCTGCTCTCTGGAAAACCCCGGTCGACCGACAGAGAATCTATTCTCTGTTCCAGAGGCTCAGTCGACCGGGCCGGTCGACCGAAGCCCCAACGATCGGATTTCTGACCGTTGGCGGTCGACCGGCCAGCTCTGTCAGACCCCAATGGCTAGTTTTTCTAGCTCTATAAATTGGGGCATTTGGGGGCTGTTTTGATTAAGATTTCCAAGTGGATTTTTCACCAGTTTTCCCAACTCTTTTAAGACGTTTTCTCCACTTGTTTTAGAGCAAATATTTTCAATCAAAAGGGGAGTTTTTATCAAGAGTGTTTAAAGTAAATTTCTTGAGTTTTCCTCCACCATCTCTTTCCTTGTTTTCTCACACAACACTTGAGCCATCCATTGCTATATCTACCTATAGGGTTTTGTTGTGAGAGTGTTTATTGTTGATCAAAGTGTTTAGATCACCAAGAGATCTTTTCTTGTACTTTGAGGAGGCGGACTTGCGGGTTAGTGGTGTTTCGAGTTCGTGTGTGAACTCTTTGTTTGAGGTGCGGCCTCGGCGAGCTAGTGGGCTTGTGGTGTGTACGGACTAGAGAGAGTTCAAGGAGTTCAAGTGTGAACTCGCCTTGTAGGTGTTGCGGCACCGAGTGATCCAGTGGGATCGATTATAGTGGAAATCCTTCATGGTGATGAAGGCGGGGATGTAGAGCAAGGGTGCTCGAACCTCGAAACAAATTCCTTGTGTTTGTGATTGCTCACTCTCTCTCCCTTATTTGTTTATATCTTGCATGCTCTTATTGCCATTATCTTTATATGCTTGATATTCATATTGTGCTTAATTGTTATATGCTTGGGGATTGTTTGCTAACACTAGTTTTCAACCAAGAGAGCCAACGCGGACCTTAACCCATATCTAGGGGAATCTTGAGGAGTTAGTCCAGAGCCCTTCACGGGGAATTCGGCTACACTCTTGTGTTAAACTTGGTGTTTAGTGTAAGAAGTTTAATTTAGGTCATAATAGTTTTTAATTCCGCATTTAGTGACCATTAGATTAGCCATCACCTATTCACCCTCCCCCCTCTAGGTGATTTTACACTCAGGAGCTCGCAAAGGGTGATCCTGGCCGGGATGTTGGCTATTTGAGTCAGGATATCAAAGCGGTAAGGTGCTGAAATTCCTTATGCTTTGTCCTTCGGGAGGGCCTTGGCATGCCAAATCTCCTTTTGTTTCTCCACAGGTTGCTTCATAGAATGTTTGGTCGGTTCAGGAGTGGGTTTAGGTGGATTTGCCAACATCTCATTGTACTTCTTCAAATACGACTGACCCGAATGAGTTTCGGCGACGAGCGGTGCATTCAGCTCTACGACAAGGACGATTGTCTCCTCCTCCGAATCGGTTAGTGGGGGGACATTAGTCTTCGCTTCCCGGGAGGAAGCGCATACCACATTGCAAGGTGAAACTTTTGCCTTACCTTTGGACTTTCTGTTGGTAACAGTTGTCCACTGTTGGCTTTCCACAAGGTCAAGGTGAACCCACATGATTTCTCCATGAGTAGGAACAGGCACGAGACCTTTCTCCTGCTGACAGTGTGGATCTGTGATCGAGCCAAACCTGCACAGAAAAATAAAGATTTTAGGAACAGTGCTAGGTCTTCAATTCTACCATGTAGCCTAGGGCTAATGGGTCGTGATCCATAGGGAGGGACAGCGATGGAAGCGTTGTGTAAGTTTCTTTCTTTTAATTTACCAAAACTAGTTAATACTTACCTTCTCAGTTTATAAAAAGAAAATAAAAATGTTAAGTTAAGAAGAAGATGGTAGAAGAAGAGATGGTGGTGGTATTGTTATTTTAATTATAAAAGAAAAAGAAACAAAAAGAGATAGAGAAAAGTGTTGATGCAAAAATCAGAAAAAACAAAAAGGTACTTACCTCTATCGTTGAATCATAACAAAGAATTACCTCAGCATGAAGTAAGCAAAGCAAATAGAAAAGAGTATTGAAAGCAGGGCTTTGGCGAGATCGAGCACAATGAGAAAAAGTGGGAAACCTTTATTGATTGTCACCTTCAATATAAGCTTCTTGAAGAAAAGTTTACAATAATGTCACTCTATAATAACTCTTCCTCTCTTTTGATCACGTAACTCTCTCTAGCCTAAAAATAAAATAAAATAAAAAAGAAAATAAAAATTACATAGAAGAAGAAAAGAAAATCTAAACTAAATCTCTCTCTGAAGTGATGCCCTTTCTGCCTCTCTGAAGTGGTGCCCTTTCTGCCTTCAAGGTATGAGGGTATTTATAGGAGAAACTAGAGGAATAAAATGTGTATGAAGATAGGAAGAGCTGTATAGTTCTGAATTTGAATTCTCCCCTTATCTCCAAACTTTATTTGATTTATCTAGAAATTCAATTCCGATCGGTAGCTTGTTGGCGTGTTGATTGCCGAATATCACTTATCAAATGATAATATTAGAACGAGTGATCAACAGAAGAATTGTATCCCTTTAAGTCTTCTTTCTGTAGCATTTTGAATTATTAGATTTGAGTTTTAGTAGCGAAAGTTATGACTAGAATGCTAAACTATATTCAGCCTGAATCCGAATCTAAATTGCTTCATCTCATCCGTTGATCTTCTCTCTATACATTTATCCTCTTTGATTTTCAATTTGTCTTCTAAAATTGATAAGATATTCACTTATCTTCAGAGAAACAGATAGGGTCTTTAAACAATCCATTTTTTCCTTAAAATTAGATGATATTATCTTATCTGAAATATCCAATTTTCAGATAAGATGTCTTCTAGAACCATTGGATTTGAATCGATCCCCTTTCTTTTGAACTTTTGAATTTAATTGGATAAATTTCATGATTATCTTCTCCCTATCATACCCTGCATGAATTAGGACATTAAAATAAGTTATTTGCAATATTCATTACAGAATATATGTAGGAATGTAATAATATTTATGGTACATATGTGTCCGAACACACCCCCACACTTATCTTTTGCTGGTCCTTGAGCAAAACAAAGAGAAAAAAAACTAAACTGACCAAACCTAGCTCACTTTCATAGAAATCACGGTTGTACTTAGCACGTGCAATAAGCCGTTAAACCTCTAGGTTACCCCTAGAGGACGATTTTTGTCTCGTGAGGGTTTTCAGTGGATTGCACCCACAAAATCCATGAAGAAAAAGAAATGAATTGTTAGTATTTTTTTTTTAAAATACATTTTGAAGGAAAAAATATTTGAAGTATTAATGTAAAATTTCAAGTAATCTATAAGCCATCGGATTATCAAAACTTAGTCATTCCTAAACTTAGTCTTTATTCAAAAACTTGTTTTCAATTAAGGTAAGAATTAAAATTGTATTTCTCATCTACTCTATTATTTTACCCTAAGTCATATGCACCTTGTGATCATGAAAATTTGGCTCAGGATTTTTCAACTCTAACTCTTATGCCTTATTATTATTATTTTTTATTTATTACGGTAATATCCCTTAGCTCTATTAGGCTTTCTAATTCATCCATGTAACGAGCCTTAGTCAGTGACTCCCAAACCAGATGGTTTTTAGGGAACCGGGTGAGAAAACACCCTAAAGACTTAGGACTCGAGCAAATAAGGCCACAAAACTAAGGATTTTTATTATATGAACCACTTCTAGGCGCGGATACTTATGCTTTATGAGGCACAAATACCCAGCTTAATCAGAAGATTTTTTTTTGATATATGTATATATATTTTTTATATAAGGCATAAGAATCTTTGTTTTAGAACCCTAAGTGTGTAAGTGTATAAGTATGCATATTTCATCAAGGTAAAAATTAAAATTAAATTACTTTTCCAATTTTTCTTCCTAACCTCAAAATCAAACAAATAATTTTATTTGACCAAGTATAAGAAATTCTAATCATGATTCTCTTATTTCTTAAAATTAACTTAATTTTTTACAAAAATAATTCAAAATATTAATTTCCATTTCAAAAAGTTTTTAAAGAAAGGATTTTTTTTAAATTAGTAAAGTTAGTATGTTAGTAAACCCTCCCCCACATCTAACTCATGCATTATTCTCAATGTATAAATGAAATGCAAAAATACATGAAAAAGGAGAAAGAAGGGAAAATTGTTACCTCAAGGTGGTGGTTCTGGTGGTGGTCTTATTGGGCCAAGTGTTTCTGTCCAATCTAAATATTGTGAATTTTCATGGAACTCACCTTTCATCACCTCTTTCTTATTAACATTTTTATAATCCCTAATATGAATAGGATCATGCAAGATCCTAGCATGAAATTTTCCCAGTTATATGACCAGTCTTGGGATATCATCACAGAGTCATATTGATCTAAATTTTGGTCGAACAATGGAATGTGATTTTGTGGAATGGATGATTTGGGCTCAACAATGAAAGGAATGGGAACCGATACTGACTCAGGAATAAAACTCAAATCAAGTTTAGATTCGAGAGTAGGAGTTGGTTCATGAGTATGGTCCAAATCATAGAATTGAAGTTCACATTCATTTCCCAATAATAGAATGTGACTATCCAAAATAAGTGGTTCATGTTCAAGCTCTATGGGGATAGGAATCAGTGTTGGTTTCGGAATTGGTTCCAAATCTGGTAAGGAAACCGGAGTCACATAGATTCAAAAAGTTGAACTTAATGACAACATTGAAAATTAGTATCACATTCATTTTCAAGTTCAATCTCATTGAAATAAAAACTTGCCAATTTATCAATGAGTTGATATTGGTCAAGTTCAAAGTTTTGTGGTGAAATTGAATCTTGGTTAAAATCTCTAAGATACCATGATTTTTCGTCAATATGGCTAGGAGAATCAACAGTGGTCAAAAATGTGTTAGACCGAGTTTCCTCATTCCTATTATTAACTATGTTAACCAAATGACTCACTTTTTCTTCTAGCATATTAAGAGATTTGAGAAAATCCGTTTGGGATTGAATACAATCATTTTGGGACTGAATCATGAATTCCATATTCTTTTTTAAGTCAACAGGTTCTTCTTATTGTATTGGATTTGAAAATTAGAGTAAGGATCTTGGATTTGAGAATTGTTTAGGAGAATTGAGTCCGCTATGATTTGTATTTATCGGTGGATTCAAGGAATGCTTCAAAAGTCTTTTCTAAAGAAGATTCTCTTCTATAGGTTGGTCTTGGTATGAATTATATGAAGTTGTTTGTTAGTAAGGTTGTTGATAGAAAAACTCGGGAGAGTTGTATCCCCATTGACTCGGTGAAGAGTGGAGATAATTATCCCATTCTTGTTCATAGTACTGCGATTGGGGCATGTATTGGTTCAGATAAGACCAATCTGGCATACTTGGTTAGTTAGAGTTATGTAATGCTGGGTTGGTAATATCCGAATTGAAAGAGGTTGGGTGAAATATGGATTTGAGTTATAATCAGAATAATTGTAATTATAATCCATTTTTATAAGAACAAATAAAAACAAATAAATAACCAAACAAGAAAATAATGAAAACTCTAACCTATGTTAGGGTAGAGCTTAGACCTAGATGACTCCTAACTGTTGATTATCCACAGGAGGTATATTGCAGAACCTGACCACAAGTTAATCGGCCAGGTAGGGGCAAGATTGGTGGGAGTTGTCCGTGCCTAAGCAACGGGCCTAATTATACCAAACAACCAGCCTTCGGGGTTTCGCCCCTCAATCCCCAACCTTAGACACCGATTTGGTAAGAGTCAACTTCTAACAACTTTCCCTTTAGGTCAATCCCATTTGAGTCCAAGATGTCCCTACGGCCAACGTCTACTCAATTTTATGTTAGGTTAGGTTAGTGAGTGAGGAGATGATTTTTGGGCTAAGAAAGGATAATAACTTCCCCACCTTATCTTGTTTAAGGATATGCCCTTAGTCTTTTTAGTGCAGTGTACAAGTATTTAGCAAAAATAACACTCAAGCAATATAACATATAAGTGTGTTTCCTAAGCTATATGCAATGCAGACGTACCTTTTTCTCTAGCACTCTTCAACAGTAATATAAAGAAACGAAATAGACAGATGCCCTAAGATGCAAGAGTCTAAGCGTTTTTTAGCAATTACAAAGCAACAAGTTACTTTTGAATAGAAATATGTATAGAGTAAGTTAAATAGATAAACTAATAACTGCAGAAAGCAAAATCTCTGAAAATAAAGCAATCTGTAAGAAACTACAGTTAGTAGTTCACCACAGTTATGGGCTCTGATGCTCTGCCTTCTTGGACAGATGTAAAGAGTAGCAATATGTCCACTGCAGCTCCTAGTTTTTTGTAATTAGCCTCTGTACATTAAAACAGAGAAGAAAAAGAGATTAATTTATTAAAGTAAATCAAAAAGAAAAGAAAACTTACCGTCCCTCCCCGGCAACGGCGCCAAAATTATGATCGAGCCAAACCTGCACAGAAAAATAAAGAATTTTAGGAACAGTGCTAGATCCTCAATTCTACTATGTAGTATAGGGCTAACGAGTCGTGATCCACAGGGATGGATAAGTAAGTTTCTTTCTTTTAATTTACCAAACTAGTTAATACTTATTTTCTCAGTTTATAAAAAGAAAATAAAAATGTTAAGTTAAGAAGAAGATGGTAGAAGAAGAGATGGTGGTGGTGTTGTTATTTAATTAAAAAGAAAAAGAAACAAAAAGAGATAAAGAAAAGTGTTGATGCAAAAATCAGAAAACACAAAAGAGTACTTATCTCTATCGTTGAATCATAATAAAGACTTACCTCAGCATGAAGTAAGAAAAGCAAATAGAAAAGAATATTGAAAGCAGGGCTTCGGCGAGATCGAACACAATGAGGAAAAGTGAGAAACCTCCATTGATTGTCACTTTCAATATTAGCTTCTTGAAGAAAAATTACAATAGTGTCACCTTACAATAACTCTTTCTCTCTTTTGATCATGTAACCTCTCTAGCCTAAAAAAAAATAAAAAAATAAAAATTACATTGAAGAAGAAAAGAAACCCTAAACTAAATCTCTCTTTGAAGTGGTGCCCTTTCTGCCTTTGAGGTATGAGGATATTTATAGGAGAAAATCAGAGGAATAGAACGCGCATGAAGATAGGAAGAGATGTATATTTCTGAATTTGAATTCTCCCCTTATCTCCAAACTTGATTTGATTTATCCAGAAATTCAATTCTGGCTTGCATCTTGTTAGCGTGATTACCGAATATCTCTTATCAAATGATAGAATTGGAACGAGTGCTCAACAGAAGAATTGTAGCCCTTTAAGTCTTCTTTCTGTAGCATTTTGAATCATTAGATTTGAGTTTCGGTAGCGAAAGTTATGATTAAAATGCTAAGCTGTATTCAGCCTAAATCCAAATCTAAATTGCTTCATCTCATCCGTTGATCTTCTCTCTATCCATTTATCCTCTTTGATTTTCAATTTGTCTTCTAAAATTGATAAGATATTCACTTATCTTCAGTGAAACAGATAGGGTCTTCAAACAATCTATTTTTTTCCTTAAAATTAGATGATATTATCTTATCTAATATATTCAGTTTCAGATAAGATAGCTTCTAGAACCTTTGGATTTGAATCGATCCCCTTTCTTTTGAACTTTTGAATTTAATTGGATAAATTTCATGATTATCTTTTCCCTATCATACCTGCATGAATTAGGACATTAAGACAAGTTATTTGCAATATTCATTACAGAATATATGTAGGAATGTAATAATATTATACTATATATGTGTCCAAACAATCTGTATTGATTATTCTTGGTTCTGCTTTCGGGATGGTAACTACTTCGGCCGGTGTTAGAGGTTGATCCCCGAATTGAAGAAATGACGTCATGTTTGCCATCACTTTCTTCTTCTCCTGGCGGAGCTTGAGCACCTCAACATCAATCAAAGCTTGGAGAAAGTCTTTGAAGATGTAGCAGCTCTTGGTAGCGTGCCCTAGCATCCTGTGGTACAAGCAGTAGTTAGGACTGTCGGTCTTGCCGATCTCCTCAGGACGCCTAGCTTCGGGAAGCTTTAGTCTATTGCTCTTGTTGAGTAACTTGAACAACAAATCGACATGCTCATTCTTGAAGGAGTATTGTTTGTTGGGGCGCGGCTGACTTGAAGAACTACCCCCTCTGGTTGGCTGAGGTTTAACGGGAGACTTCATCTCTGTCGCCAATGTATGCTTCCTTTTTTAACTGAAAGATACTTCTAGTGTACGCCTTGTTGACTTTTTGTGTCTGGGTTTTTTTTTCTTCTGCCTTATCTCGGGTGATAATCTCTTCTTCCTGTTCATCCTGCTGGACTAACTGTTTTCAGGTACGACTTTCAGTGACTCCTATTTGAGATAGAAGTGAGGTTTGCAAATTGTGATGGCATGTTCTCACCAGGGTGGCCTGGGTCATATCGCTAGGAGATCGGAGTACCATATTTCAAAATCTCTCCACAAATGCTTTGACCAACTCTCCTTTTGGTTGCCTTGTTACCAGGAGGGTTGGCATGATAACCTTCGAGTCATCTTCGAAGAAGCGTGTAAGGAAAAGCTTCTCCAAATCACCCTAGTTCTTGATGGAGCCTTCTGGGAGTTCATGAACCATTCAAAGGCAAGTCCCTTCAGAGTGCCGATGAACAAACGCGCTAAGTTGGCATCATTTTCTACTATGTTCCCTGTCTGAGACTTGAAGTAGTATATGTGCTGGTTTGGTGACCCCTTGCCGTCGAAGGCTGAGGGTACAGGACAAGATCCCACTAAGCTGGGTATGGCCAGACCACTCCTGCTTCTTGGAGGCCTTTCTTATTGGCGAGGGCTTCTAGATGCTGTTCTAGTTTATTTATTCTTTTAGAATGAGTGCTCACATACTCTGAATTTCCTCCCTCTCCGGACGGAGACTTGGATGACTCGGAGTTGAATTTTTCCTCCTCTTCTATATGCACAGAAGACGAGCACGCTCTTTCCTTCCGTTTACCCTTAGGCTTCTTAGAAGGAGTCTTGGGCTTCAGCTTTCTCCTGCCCTCAAGCAATTGTGAGAGCATTTACTTGAGGGTATTGATAGATTCGTGTTGGGCGTGAATCATATCGACTTGTTACCTCTGGGCCTGAGCTTGCTGTTCAAAGCGCCTGGCCATCTCCTCGGGAGTGTTAGCCAGATACACGAAGTCTTCCTTCTCTACAGAAGAATTCGAGGCCTGCGATATCATAATGGCAGAGTGTGATTCACTTACTTCAATGCCCCAGGCAAGGGCATTGTAATCGGCTGGGGCTACCACATCAGTTCGAGTGCGGGTATGCTGGTACACTCCTTCCGGTTTAGTGTCAAACTCGTCAGAGCTGACTATTAGCTGTTTTTACTTACTTCTGCTTGGCGTAGTGTTTGGACCCGCCATGTTCGAAGTGACTTCGGGGTATTCCGTATCAGAGAAGGTTCTCTTTGTGTGGGAACGACGCCTTTCGGTCAATTGGGAGACTGACGCAGATGATAACCGTCTGAGCACCGACTGCTTGTTTGCATGTGAGTTGCAGTGACATTCAGAGAGTATTGTTGTAATAAGCTGTTCACAGCAACATGATGGAGTGATTTAATGAGCACTCCTCTTCTTTGTCAGATAATCCCTTAAATCCGTCGAAGGGGGATCGAAGAGACCAGCCTTGAGTTTTTGAGGGCTTTCTGATATCTGAAATCTAAACTTGAATCGTAAACTTGAGATGTAGGGTTCAGAGACGTGGAGCTCATTTTCTGTAGAAAGAACGCGGCTCTCGCATTTTGGCTTTGAAATGCGGGTCTCGTGTCTCTGCTGAGAAGAGACGCGAACCTCGCGTTGCTGATTGTTGCATTTGACCAGCGATATTTGAGAAATATAGACTTTCTGAGTCCCACATTCTGTCATAGAGACACAGGTCTCGTGTTTCTGAGAAGAGACACAGACCTCGTGCTGCTGAACGTCGTGTTTAAGAGGTGAAGTCTCAGAAACGCAAGCTTCTTGAGCTTCACATTTTGGTCTCCAAACGCAGGCTTCGCACGTCCTGTGCAGCTTAGAATGGATGCAAGCATGAGCCTTGCGTTCTGTATCTGTTTGACAGATAGTTATTCCAGCTTCTTGAGTTTGTTGTCGATGTGCGCGTCGCCTCTGTCGACGTTCGGCATTCCAGTTATGCTGTACGGGTTGTTGGAAACCCCTGGTAACCTGGAGCTGAGGAAGAGGAAGGGCGTGGCCGGGTTGACTTCAACAACGTTGGCCTTGCGGGACTCGTGAGAGACATTAACGCGGGTCTAACGTGTGATACGGTCAGCAATGATGCTTTCTGTGCAGGCCATCTTTGGAGAAGTCTCTGAAGAGACTTGAGAATGGATCTTCAAGGAGACCTTGCGGTACTGTCACACCCTAGGGCTCTTGGAGCCAGAAGAGAGAAACTCTTCATACTTTGCCAGACGAATTCCACGACAAGCGATTCAACCGTTCATCCCATGAAGGTAACGTCACCTTGCTTCACGACTTGCTCATCAGTAGAGAAAGTAATCCCTAGCAGAGTCGCCATCTCTTCTTCGCTCGGGAAAAATGATTGAGAATATGAGTCATAAAATTTTATTGAATCAAACGAAAGATTACAACAACTTCAAACAATTCCTGATTACAAAAGAGAGAAGATATTCAAGCTCAAATCTTCTCTTTATTTAATGCTGGGTTTTTGATGTAGCGGTGGAAAGTGAATCTTGTTTTTTGTTGACCGAGTGAACGTCAGTGTCTTCTGGGAATCTTCTCTTCAGACTATGGACGAAGTAGCACAACTCCTATCCAATAAAATCTCGAAAAGACTTGAGGCAAAAACTTGTACTCAACAAGTTGGTAGAAGAGATGAACTCTTTAGCATTCCTCAGCTGAAAATTCTGATCGAATCCCTTGACCAAAAGTTCAACAAAAACTTCCGACTGATTTCAATTTTTTTCGCCCCTCTTTGGTAGCAAACTAGGCTATTTATAGAGTTTTCAGGGGTAAAACTGTCCCCTAGAAACCCTCCATAATGGGGTTAACTCTCCTCATTACGTGGGCAGTAATTGACCCAGTAATGAAGGCAGTTATAACCGAGACGCAGGGCTTCTCTGCAGTTAAAATGTGGGCTTCGAGCCTCACGTTTTGGCATTATATTATAGTGTTGTTTGATACCAACTTTGAGCCTTGTTAGACGCGGGCTTAGAACTCTACTAAACGCGGGTTTCGAGCTCTGCGTCTTGGTATTGCATAGATGGCTGAGACAAGGGCTTCAAGCTCTGAGTCTTATCCACTGTAGTGAAGCAGAGATGCGGGCTTCGACCCCCTGTGTCTTGGTACTGCAGTGATGCTGGGACGTGGGCTTTAAGCTCTGCGTCTTGATCAATGCAGCGAAGTAGAGATGTGGACTTCGATCTCTGCGTTTCGACTAATGCAGTGAAGCGGAGATGCCGACTTTGCTCCGTGTGTCTTGGCGCTGTAATGAAGCAGAGACGCAGGCTTTGGGTCCTACGTTTTGACTTTGCATAAATGGCTCTGATTAGCCTCGCATCTGGAGTACAGACTCTGCTCTCTGATGACTTATCCTCAGTGATTTATAAACAGTCTACATGTACATCATCGTAGCTAGACTAGATGTCAATTGGGCACATATCATTTTTGATAATCTTGTGAAGGAACATACCACTTTTCTTCCCTATGGTGCTTACCTCACCCATATCTTCAAGATATTTAAGGCGTGTTTGTTTCGCCGCAAAACGTCACAAAACGCAAGTCGTAAAACTTCTTTTCCATTTTCCGTTGTTTGTTTCGCTGAAAAACAAGTTGCAAAATGTAACTCTTATTTTCCCACTTGCAGTTGCTACAGTTAAATTTGTGGTCATGTAAATCTCACTTTTACACTCATATTTTCCTACTTGCAGTTGCTACAGTTAATTTTGTGATCATGTAACTCTCACTTGTAGTACACTTACAGTTCACAACAGTTACTTGATAATCAATATATAATTTAATATTATTAAATATTTAATATTTTAAATAATGTTCAATTTCTTATTTAATTATTTAATTATTTTATATTTTTAATCTTTAATTTTTTATTGTTTTTAATATTGTTTTAATATTTAATATTTTACTATTTTAATTTACTATTTATATTTAATATTTTATCTAATACTTCATTATTTTATTAATACTTATTCCATTTTTTATTATTTTATTTAGAGTTAATATTTTATTAATATAACAACATTATACTTTAATATAAAATTACTATATATTTAATTATTTATTTTTTAATATAAAAAATTAATTTATTATATCGTAATATATTTTATTATTATATTAATATTTTATTATGTTAATATTGTAATAATAATTCAGTATAATAATACTATAATGATAATTTATTATTAAATTATAATTATATTTTACTTTGTTAATTTTATATTTCTATAATATTGCCATAATATTATAATAAAATTTATATTATAATAATTTTCAAGCATTTATAATATTATAATATTATAACTATATTTTATTATTGTTGTAAGATTTTTAATATTTATATTTTATTAGTATTCTTAAAATTTTATTAATGTTCTTTAGATTTTCTTAATATTTTATATTATTTATTTAGTTAATATTTTAGTAATATTTTACTATTTATACTAATATTTTATTAATATTATTTTTATAAATAAAATATTAAGATTATTAATTTTTTATCTCAAATTTATTAATACAATTTAATTTGCAATAGTAGATTTAATTTAATAGTATTTATAATATTTAAATCACTACTACAGTTAATTTTGTGGTCAACTTTTCCACTTACACTTTTACATTACCAATCAAACACCATAAAACACAATATACTTTACCATTTACACTTTCACTTTATCAACCAAACACCGTAAAACACAATATACTTTTCCATTTACACTTCACTTTATTAACCAAACACCGTAAAACACAATATATTTCCTCTGCTACAGTTCACTTTTTCCATTCTCATTTTACGACTTACGACTTGCGACGTTTTGCAACGAAACAAACAGGCCCTTAAAGTGGATCTTGTTTCGAAAACAAATGTCATCAATGTTGGCCCAATGGCCTTCCACTCTAGTTTTGATGATGATCAACACTCATGTAGTTATGTTTACTAATATTCTTGTGTTTCTAAGTTTCAGATCATTAACAGGATATTAGTTGGTGATTAGCTTCAACAAGATGTTTAGAAGATATTCATGATGATTCCGGTGCCAAAGCTTAAAGATCATACCTTTGCACTTGGAGAATCACGGAGTTTTGGAGCAAGTCTACTTGAAGATGAAGATCATCAAGAAGACTTAGGTATCTAGTTTAGATTATGAGTTTTAGATCCATGTGTAAAGCTTAGTTTAGTTGATATGCTCAAGTGCACAAAACACACACGTTTTATGATTTGGTATTTGGTTTTCATGAATAATAGATCAAAACAAGTTTACATATGTTATATGTATAGTAGATGTTTTCTATTTATACATACATGCTTTGACTTGGTAAACAAACTTATTTTGACTATCCTATTCATGTTTTGGAAAAATCAAGTTTGACAAAAATACAGGATTTGTTTTTGATAAAATTTGCAAGACACAAAAATGAATTGATATGTTGATATATTGTCTTGAAATTTTTATCACAGGTTTATGTTTCAATATAAAATGACAAAACAATTTTTATGGAATTTTCAGAAAAGATAAAAGATTTTTATAAAATATTTTTTCCAAAAATTCTGACCTTGATTTGTGCTGACAGGCTGGTCGGTCGACCGTGTCGGTCGACCGCACCAAGGGGCCGGTCGACCGACCCGGTCGACCGACGTGCACAGACGTGCACGTCTGTTAGGCACAGATCCGGTCGACCGGGTCGGTCGACCGATGTGAGAGTTCTGCTCTCTGGAAGTTTTCGGTCGACCGGGCTGGTCGACCGATAGTGCCCAACGGTCATATTTCCGACCGTTGGCGGTCGACCGGGCCGGTCGACCGGTGGCTGTCAGAATTGCCACATCAGCCTAACGGCTAGTTTTCTATTTTGGCCTATATAAACCCCATTCCTTTGGGATTTTGGCTAAGGTTTTTAAGAGGAAAAATTCTGGTTTTCAGTAGAGTTTAAAAGAGTTTTAAAAAGAGTTTTTGTGCTTTAAACTTCTAATCTTTATTGTTTTGGGTTTTTGGAAAAATCAAAGAAATAGGAATTTGGGATATTTGTATTGGTTTTCATTCTCCATCTTTTACAAGAATTTCCCAAGTGTTTTCTTTGTTGCTTGTTTTACAAAAACACCTAGTTTCCACTTGAGCTATATCTTCTATCCTAAGTTATTAGGATCTTTGTTTTGTGTGGAAAAAGATAAGAGAAAAAGAAAGAAAAGAGAAGTTTGTGGTTGTGGAACCACTTGTTGTAAACCCTCCTTGCTTTTGTGAATCCCTCTTCGGTAGAGGTGATCGGAGTGGTATTGTGATTGGTTTGTGAGCCTCTTAGGTAGAGGTATTTGTTGTTGTATTTGGCTACGGGCCGTATCCCTCTTCGGTAGAGGTGGATTGTGGTTGTATAGCCTCGGTGGCTTTGTAAGGTTGAGAGAGGAGTTTGGTACTCCTATAGTGGATTGGGAAATCCTACACGGTGGTGTAGGCGGGGATGTAGAGCTAGGGGCTCGAACCTCGAAACACATCTTGGTCTTTGCGTTTGATCCAATTTCTCTCAACTCTACTCTTTTTACATTTGTGCAAGCATCATCCATTCATATCATCATATATACTTGCTTGTGTTTTGAGCATTGTTTCATATTGCCTTGCATATATTTCTATTGCAATTCATCTATACTTGCTTGGCTTAATTGTGTGCATTGTATTGCTATATCCTTGATTGCTTGGATTGCTTGTGTGTGTGTTTCATCATAGCATTTCATTCTTTACTTGTTCGATCATATCTCATACAACACGGTTGCATTGCGCACCTCTAACCCATTTAAGGGGAATTGGGAGGAAGGAGTTCAGAACCTCGCAAGGGGTATTCGGCTCTTAGTCGTGTTTTTGAGAGATTGTTGCATCACTCATTTCATAAGTTTAAAAAGATCATTAGATTAGCAATTACACCTATTCACCCTCCCTCTAGGTGTATTTCAATTGGTATCAGAGCTAGTGCTCCTGATATTAGGCTTAACATCCTAGGAGTGATCCATTTGCTTGCTAATCTCTTTTGCATTTGCTTGTTTGCACACATTTAGTTTATACCATGGACTTCATGACCCCACCTATGTATGACCCTTCCAACATTCATGTTTGGAAGATTAGGATGACTGTTTATTTACAAACCCTAGGTCATAAAATTTATCTTGCTATTACCAAGGAATCCTTCCTTAGTGATTGCAATCATATAGGGGCCAATGCACAAGCCCTTGAGGCTATTAGAAGCACTTTACCTAAAGATTATCTTATGAGTGTTTCTAATATTGATTCCGCTTTTGCAGTGTGGAATCTATTGTCAACTACAACCACCACCTCCGAGCTTCAAGCACAAATCCAAAGGGAAGAGGAATCTAGTGGAGAGTCCGAATCTCAATGCTACATGGTCCAAGGGAATGACTCCCTTGAGGTACAATCGGAAACCCACTTAGATAGTGATGATGCTAGTTCTTCATGTGATGATATTGTTGATCCCCATGCCTTAAATGAAGAACTATCTATTGTTTGTGAAAAATTAATAGAAAAATATAAGATTTTGAAAAAGAAAAGTCTAAAAATTGAAAAAGAAAATAAATGTTTGCATTCTAGACTTGACAATGTTTTGCAAGAGAAGGATGAGATTGCTAATGAAAGGGACTCATTAAAATCTCAACTTAATTTTGCTTTAAATGAAAATAAAATTTTGAAAAATAAAAATGATTGTGAAGATGTTTTGAAGAAAAATGATTCTTTAACTTCAAAAATTGATTTTGTTTTAAAAAGTAACCATTCTTTGAAAAATGAAATTGAGTTCATTTCGAAAGAATTAGAAATTTGTTTGAATAAGAATAATTCTTTGAAAAATGATATGTCTTCTCGTGTTTGCCATGCTAGGGTAGTATCACACACTTCACCTATTGCATGCTCCACTTCTTCTAAAATCAATGATGATATTTGTATGTTAAAGAAGAAGGTAGAATGTTTGGGCTCCACTATGAGTCAATGTGCCATGAACCATACACGGTTGGAAACTTTGCTTCGAAAGAAACAAGTTCCATCTTTTATGCATGCACACCCTCCACGGCATACACATGCTCCTCACGGACACCATCACACGTATGCTCATGTGTACACTTGTACACATTGTGGTCGAAAAGGCCATCTAGCTAAATTTTGCTTTGATAGACTACATACTACAAATTTAGCTAAGAAATTTGTTTGGGTTAGAGAAGGTACTAACCCCCATGGACCCAAAGAGTATGGGTACCAAAGACCACCCCTCCTATTTTTGATGTAGGTGTGGGCTCTCACATGACGTGAGAGTGATGACACCTTGGAGTGGATGCGTTCCGGACTTAAAGGAAATATATTGGATGCATCTCTTTCAAGGGAAGAGTTGGTGGGAGGACCACCTTATTTTGGAGAATTAGAGAAGTGCCCTCATCGGTTTTGGTATAAATCTCTAACTCTCATATTATTTGTTTACATGCTTTTATGATTCATTATTTATAGCATGTCTCATTTGTTTAAGCATATTTTTGATGTCTTTGGATTAGTGTGTAAATTCCATGATTATTAGATCCATGACATACATGTATAGTATTTGAGACACACATGCTTATTTGATTCATATTTAGTGTTCTCACCGTTTGTTTAGCTATAATGTACATCATGAATCTAATACATGTAAATTTGCATATTAATCATGTTTTAGTTTTATCATGATGTTCTTTTATCATGCTTTGATGCTTCTTGTGGTAATAACATGTTTGAATGTAGATTTTATTAAAACTTGTGTTATACATGTACAAATAGTGAGCTACATTTGTTTCTTATGTAATTGAACTTCATGCTCATTTGTATTCACTATATGCACACGTATAAGCTAGTTTTGGTGATTTGCTCATTCTTACTTGTTATGCCCATTGTCATGTTTTTAGATCATGTTCATTTAAAATAAAAGAATTATGATGAATTTTGTATGTGTTTTAGTTAGAAATATGGTATTCGTGTTTGTTTTGATGCTTCATGACTTGATTACATGTTTAGATGTTAGTTTTCATTAAGACTAATTATATACTTGTACATAGAGTGGGTAACAAATAAATCTATATATGTTGAGCTTGAACGCTTATTTGAACCCATTAGATGTGCTAGTATAGTCTAGTTTTGATGATTCATACATTTTAAACTTGTATTCCCATTTTTGAATTTGTTTTGATGAATATGAGTTTCCATTTCATGTATATGTGCATTTTGCCAAAACATTAAGATATACATGTATACCCCTTGAGTCATTTGCTTTACATGCAAATCTACTTATGGACTCAATTGTGTTTAGGGATATGTATGTATACTTATTGTGTTGACAATACATACATATACCTTGAAATGAAAATTTGGCTTTTCGTGTTTTAAGATTATATGTTTAACTTTATGTATATGTCTATCTAGTTAAAACTAATCTTATACATATACATCCTTTTTGAGCCACGTGCTTTCATGCATCTACTCTTAGTGGACTCGTTGAGTTTTGGATATGTATGTATATGTTAGCTTGCATTAGACATACATATGCCTTGAAGATTAAATAAGTAGTTTTATATGATTTTTCATTTTTTTGATAGAATTATGTTTTAAGGAATAATTGAGCTTAATGAAATATTTTTCATGATTTTGATCTTCACATATTATTTGTACACTCATATCTATTGCTCATGTTTTGTTTCTCATGAGTTATGCTTTATTGATTAGAGTGATGATTATCATGTGATTTTCATGCTTTATGAAAAATAACTTTGTTTTATTCCTTACTTGAAGGACTTCGTACTAGTTAACAAGTTTTCCATTTAACTAGTTGCGGTGTTCTTCATTTTGGTAGAGATTTTCAAACAAACCATATTTTCAATCTATTTTTGAAAACCCCTACCATCTAAGGGCGGTAGGATGGGAGATCATGTTCATGTATGCCCTAAATTGAAAATCTTTAAAACTTGAATTATGATTGGGTGGTAGATGATATGAGATATACACATGCTTTTATTGTTATGTCAATTGGTATCATTGAACTTTTTCAATTGGTATCATTTTGACCTTTTTGTATACTCATATGTTTATTGTGTATGTATGTTTTCATTTGGTATCATCTATTGGTGATTGATACTCATTCCATTTCATACACATATACTTGTTTTATTTGTGCCTACTATATTCCTATATCTTAGAGCACAAATAGTTGTTTATGCTAGTGCTTGAGTTTCAATTTGTTTCAATTGACTACTTTTAAATTGGTATCAAGACTATGCATGATTTTAGTTTGTATTTCATAAAGGGGGAGAAAATTTGATTTTGTATTTTAATTGGTATTTGTACTCCCACTCTTTATGATTAAAAGTTGTTATTTTAATTATATGATATCAACATCAAATTTAGTTAAATATATTTAAAATGAATAATTCTTACAATTGGTATCAATGTTTCTATGTAAAATCTTTTAAATTGGTAAAATTTTTACAATTGGTATCATATTTGAGAAATTCAAAATTTGGTATGTTTAATTACAATTGGTATCAAAAAAAAAAAAATTTGTTTTAAAGAAAATATTCAAAGTTTTGATTTGTATTTCCTATATGCAAGGAGAGCTTAACATCTCTCTTACATATAGATTCATGTTGAGTATATTATAAATTGAGGAGATTGACAACTCTTCTTTATATGATATACGTGTGTAGGGGGAGCTTCACATCTCCTCTTATGCATTACATAATATGTGTTATGTGAATTGGGGCTTGTCATCCCTTCTTCATGTAATGCATATGTGTAGGGAAGCTAACTTAGCGTCTTCCTCTTCATGAATGTATATAGCATATAACATATATTGATTCTTGTTTATTGGTATCAAGATGCTTCATTGACATATTTTTAATTGATATCATGTTTGTAGTCACCCTTATTGATTTTGTTTTTCTTTTGTTTTAGACAAAAAGGGGGAGAACTTTGTTTGTATTGTTTTGGTTGACAAAAAGGGGAAGTAAGATTTTTACCCCTCATTTTATTTATGATTTTTTGATTATTCACCCTTTTGTTGATGATTGACAAAAAGGGGGAGAAGAATTTGAGTTTTGTTTTTATATATGCATAATTGTGTTTTTGCATATACTAAGTTCATGCATAGCAAATAAATAATAAGATATGATGCATGCTTTTGTTTAGTATCATGTGCTTTCATTGCATATATTTATGTTTATTGTGATGAATGAGTTAAGGGGAGCCTTCTTTGAAGCTTAACTTTAATCCATGCATATATAACTCCATGAGTTTTGTCATCATCAAAAAGGGGGAGATTGTTGGCCCAATGGCCTTCCACTCTAGTTTTGATGATGATCAACACTCATGTAGTTATGTTTACTAATATTCTTGTGTTTCTAAGTTTCAGATCATTAACAGGATATTAGTTGGTGATTAGCTTCAACAAGATGTTTAGAAGCTATTCATGATGATTCCGGTGCCAAAGCTTAAAGATCATACCTTTGCACTTGGAGAATCACGGAGTTTTGGAGCAAGTCTACTTGAAGATGAAGATCATCAAGAAGACTTAGGTATCTAGTTTAGATTATGAGTTTTAGATCCATGTGTAAAGCTTAGTTTAGTTGATATGCTCAAGTGCACAAAACACACACGTTTTATGATTTGGTATTTGGTTTTCATGAATAATAGATCAAAACAAGTTTACATATGTTATATGTATAGTAGATGTTTTCTATTTATACATACATGCTTTGACTTGGTAAACAAACTTATTTTGACTATCCTATTCATGTTTTGGAAAAATCAAGTTTGACAAAAATACAGGATTTGTTTTTGATAAAATTTGCAAGACACAAAAATGAATTGATATGTTGATATATTGTCTTGAAATTTTTATCACAGGTTTATGTTTCAATATAAAATGACAAAACAATTTTTATGGAATTTTCAGAAAAGATAAAAGATTTTTATAAAATATTTTTTCCAAAAATTCTGACCTTGATTTGTGCTGACAGGCTGGTCGGTCGACCGTGTCGGTCGACCGCACCAAGGGGCCGGTCGACCGACCCGGTCGACCGACGTGCACAGACGTGCACGTCTGTTAGGCACAGATCCGGTCGACCGGGTCGGTCGACCGATGTGAGAGTTCTGCTCTCTGGAAGTTTTCGGTCGACCGGGCCGGTCGACCGATAGTGCCCAACGGTCATATTTCTGACCGTTGGCGGTCGACCGGGCCGGTCGACCGGTGGCTGTCAGAATTGCCACATCAGCCTAACGGCTAGTTTTCTATTTTGGCCTATATAAACCCCATTCCTTTGGAATTTTGGCTAAGGTTTTTAAGAGGAAAAATTCTGGTTTTCAGTAGAGTTTAAAAGAGTTTTAAAAGAGTTTTTGTGCTTTAAACTTCTAATCTTTATTGTTTTGGGTTTTTGGAAAAATCAAAGAAATAGGAATTTGGGATATTTGTATTGGTTTTCATTCTCCATCTTTTACAAGAATTTCCCAAGTGTTTTCTTTGTTGCTTGTTTTCCAAAAACACCTAGTTTCCACTTGAGCTATATCTTCTATCCTAAGTTATTAGGATCTTTGTTTTGTGTGGAAAAAGATAAGAGAAAAAGAAAGAAAAGAGAAGTTTGTGGTTGTGGAACCACTTATTGTAAACCCTCCTTGCTTTTGTGAATCCCTCTTCGGTAGAGGTGATCGGAGTGGTATTGTGATTGGTTTGTGAGCCTCTTAGGTAGAGGTATTTGTTGTTGTATTTGGCTACGGGCCGTATCCCTCTTCGGTAGAGGTGGATTGTGGTTGTATAGCCTCGGTGGCTTTGTAAGGTTGAGAGAGGAGTTTGGTACTCCTATAGTGGATTGGGAAATCCTACACGGTGGTGTAGGCGGGGATGTAGAGCTAGGGGCTCGAACCTCGAAACACATCTTGGTCTTTGCGTTTGATCCAATTTCTCTCAACTCTACTCTTTTTACATTTGTGCAAGCATCATCCATTCATATCATCATATATACTTGCTTGTGTTTTGAGCATTGTTTCATATTGCCTTGCATATATTTCTATTGCAATTCATCTATACTTGCTTGGCTTAATTGTGTGCATTGTATTGCTATATCCTTGATTGCTTGGATTGCTTGTGTGTGTGTTTCATCATAACATTTCATTCTTTACTTGTTCGATCATATCTCATACAACACGGTTGCATTGCGCACCTCTAACCCATTTAAGGGGAATTGGGAGGAAGGAGTTCAGAACCTCGCAAGGGGTATTCGGCTCTTAGTCGTGTTTTTGAGAGATTGTTGCATCACTCATTTCATAAGTTTAAAAAGATCATTAGATTAGCAATTACACCTATTCACCCCCCCTCTAGGTGTATTTCAATCAAAACTTTTGAACTCTTTGACCATTTTGTTCTTCTAAGGATGAAACTCTTTGACACACCCTCCCAGCCATCCACTCAACCACCTCCAAGAACTCACTCTCAAAGACCATCCCAATCCACCTCTTCCCATTTTGATGATGCTTATTATAACACCCTCACAGCTGAAGTCACGGAACTTAAGGCTCAACATGCCTCCATGCTAGAGTCTCAAGCCTCGCTCCTTCAAACCAAGGACTTCTCATGGAGCATTTTGCCTCTATGCAAATTCGGATGGATCACATGTATGAAGACCAACAAGAAAATCTCCAGATTTTACCAAGCCAATTTCCACCTCCATCATCCGATTCTAACATGTGATGTCAAACATGGTGTCAAGTTACATATGCATGAATGTTAGATGCATGCTTCTTTATTTTCAAAAACTTTGTTCTAAAAACTATGTCTTTAGTTTTATGTCATGGATTGTTACGTAATTTAATTTTCAGCACTTCTGTTGTGTAATGACTATGCATGAATGCTAGATGCATGTTTCTTTATTTCAAAAACTTTGTTCTAAAAACTATTTCTTTAGTTTTATGTCATGGATTTGTTATGTAATTTTAATTTTCAGCACTTCTGTTGTGCAATGACTCTTTGTTCTATTATTATATGCTTCTCTTATTTCTATGTTTCATTCCTTTTTGTTAATGACAAAGGGGAGAAAGAGAACATCAATGTTATCATCTATATTATTGAAGCTTTTTATGCAGGAGGAGAGCATGGATATTTAGTTCTAATCATGTCTTTTATGATTTTTCTGTGCTCTTAATCAAATATATATACACTAGTTTGTCATTATCAAAAGGGGGAGAATGTTCGATCTTACTCTTACATGATTATATTTATGTTTTGATGATAACAAACTTGTATGAATGGTGTGTTGTGTATTTTTTGTACTCACATATATTTTGCAAAACAAATTGAAAAATCTACAAAAGACATGACTCATATTTGATGATTATGGAGAACTAGAGCTTGAAGGCATTTTTAATATTTTGTGTATTTTTTCTAAATTTTTAGAATTTTGTTAAAAGTCCTGACACACACACCCCCTTATAATGGACTTAACATATCATAAATTAACTTATACAATTTTACAAAGAACAACAATTTCAAAATTTTTTCAGTCTAGTCGACTTATAGTCATACAGTCGACTTATAGCCCCTTTTACAGAAACTATCTTTTCCAAAGACAACTTTTCTAGTCAACTTATAAATCTTTATAGTCAACTTATAAGTATACATTGTGACTTGAATATCTGTTTATATCCCAACCTAGTCGACTTATAATTTCATGGTAATCGACTTATCAGTGTTCAACAGAAAGTTAGAATCAGTTATTTTCTCAGATTAGTTGACTCATATCGTTTATAAGTCAGCTTATCAAGACAATTCTTGTATCATAAGTCGACTAACTTAACAGTTTCTGATTGTTAAATAGTTGTGTTATCTTTTGAAATTTTGACTGTTTTCATTCACTTTTTTTATTCAAATTCAAATGTAATAACTATCCCAACAGTCAGAATTTCTCGACTATAAATAGAGATCAATTTCTTTTGATTAAGACACAACATTCCATTCCAAAATTTTGCCAAAACAAATTCAAATTCTGTTTTTCAAGAAATCCCTCTATTTTGCTTCTTTCTTCACCTGACTCCAAACTTTGTGAAGAAACCCTGGGAGAAACTCTATAAGTCTTCTATAGATACACTTTCACATAAAATTAAGGCTCATAGGATTTACAATACTCAATTTCAAAAAAAGTCTTCTTGGTGTAGAGAAGAGATCTACAAATTTGGTAAGAGTGTTTGTCAAGTAATGTATAAGTGCATGATTTTGTAGGCTTTAAAATCAGGATAAGAAAAATCCCAAACGGGTTGCTTGGGTACTGGGTGTAGGTCTAGAGGACCGAATCAGGATAAAATATCTGTGTTTGTCATTACATTTTTGATTTTATTTCTGTGTTGTTTATTTCTTTTCAAGTTACTAACAGTCCTTATTAAGAATAATTTTTAAACCCTATTCACCCCCTCTAGTATTTGTATTGTCTATTTTAGATTCTATATTTGGTATCAGAGCGAGGAATAAAGATGGCAACTGATTTTCCTTCATCCCAATTCAAAGAAGGACACTTTACACAACGGCCACCATTATTTGATAGTTTCAACTATAACTACGGGAAGTACAGAATGAAAATATACTTACAATTCCTCAATTACGAACTTTGGACCATTGTTTAAGCAGCATTCGAGAAGCCACGAACCAACTACGACCAATAGTCCAATGCGCAAAGGAAGTTCGTCAACCTTGATGCAAAAGGAATGGATGCTCTCTTCTGTGCCTTGAACAAGAAAGAATTCAACCGTGTGTCGACTGCAACATCAGTATATCAAATATGGCATACTTTAGAGGTAACACATGAAGGTACCAAGAAAGTAAAAGAATCTAAAATTAATATACAAAGATTTCTCAAAGCATATTCATCACCACAAACTCATAGATTTGTGAACTTAAAAATGTTGAAATAAAACATTATGATTGCCATCCACAAAAAAAATTCTAAAATGTGCCATCTTTTTGAGCTCTCTAAAGTTGCTTTTCAGCATACTTTTATAAATAGAGCGAGAAGAGATGCTGCTAGGCTTTAGGGTTGAGGAAGATAGGAAAATATCTGCTCCATGCACTATTCGCATCAGTTTCCTCAAGAAAGAGGCGGAAGGACAAGCATAAACACACATCTTTGGAGAGCAGGAAATCACTTGTAATTTTAACTGTCCTGATTTTTAAAATAATACTAAAAGTTAACTTCCAGATTGCTAGGATAAATATTTCTAAACATTCAAATGTTCAAAGAACAACAATGCAACAATATCAAAGTGGGTTATTGAAAGAACAACCAAACAATTCAGAAACTTTCATAATTATGGATTATTAAAAAAACAACAGAATAAAAAAATAGATGAGGATCACCTTGAGGAATAAGACTTGTAGAATGCCAAAAGCTGAGACTTACAGACGAGATTACCTTGAGGATCTGATTCAACGGGAAATAAAGATTTAAGATAAATTGGGAGGGGATGTAGAATGAAATAAATAGAGATTATACTTTTTGTCTTTTCAGCTTCGAAGAGTAGTGAATTCTTTTATTTTTTTCAAAGTTTTAGAGTTAAAAAGAGAAGATGAAAACTCTCCCCTGGCCCTGATGAGGCCCATAAATGCTTTAAAACGAGAAAAAGAGAATAAATATACAACCACTGAGAATCAAACCTAGGATCTTCAGCACCATATTAAGTTCCCAAACTGCGATGCCACATTGGCATACAATTAGAGGAGTAACGAGATTAGTTTTATACACTATTTTTCTTCTTCATATATGGTATCATATGGGTAAATTGAGGCACCTCTACTAGGTGAGGCCCTAGGTAGTTGCCTCACTTGCATAGTGGTAGGGCCGGCCCTTCGAGTGAGTGAGGCTGATGTAGGAGTTGCGGTTCTGTGTTGATCTTGCGGGATTGTGGTTGTAGGCGTGATTCCGATTCCACAAACGGTCATAGTGAAATTTCTCCACAGGAGTTGAAGACGTGAACATAGATCAGTGGATTGAACGTCGAGAACATTTTCTTGTATTTGCAGATTTTGATCTTTCTCAACTTTATCTCACTTGTAATTATGTTTATTATTATTTCTTAGTGTCAATTATAGTAGATATTGCTGCAATTGTTTTAATTTTCACATAATTTGAATAGCATCACATATTCACCACCCCTCTAGGTGATTTCATTACATGGATTTGAGTTTTTCTTACCTAACTATATCCATATTCATACCGTATCCTTGATTGAAAATCAAACATAGAAATGGTAAATGGCATATTTGATGTGCTGGAGCACCCGCAATGCCGAATTATTATAGCTCATGGTACATAGTTACTGAAAAAATGATGTGCTGGAGCACCCGCAATACTGAAAAACTGCATCCAATTTCCTCATATACGATACGCATCAATATCCAGATTTGCCGGATATGAATATAAGTTTTCCTTACCGAACCGTGCTTTTTTCAGCATCCGCGATTCGACAAATTAATATGATAAATGCCATTTCAAAATCCATATCGGATGTGTTTGCACCCCCAAGTATGACATATTAATGGTGTGAAAATTACAAGTAGACACAAGAGAATATTATCTGATCAAGTCATCCTTGAACTATGTACATTTTTTGTTTGAGGGGAAGAGTTATTTAACGTTCCAATATAACCTTCACGTGTAATTAGTACATTTCATTCTTGAACCAATTGTGACTTCCGAAAATGCTCGTTGGGCTTGGTCAAGACCAACAGTTTAACAGATTCCTAGTGAAGGAATATAATTGACCTTTATTTCACAGTTTCTTATTGCGGGAATATAAAACAGCATCACGCAGAAGCCATACGGCAAAAGAGTAAGGGGCTCGATTCAGAATTAGCAAGTAGCAGGTCAAGCTTGATTGTCTTTCAATTAGAAAAGGAATATTGTCTCCTTTAGATGATGATGGTGATGATAATAATAGAGAAAAGGAAAAAGAGAATACTTTTAGATGCATTAGGTACAAGAAGCAAGAAACTAAATAGTGCAAAAAGGTGATAGCAGTTGGCAAGACTCGAGAGAGAGGACCATTTCTTCCACTCGAGCCCCAGTCTCGTACTTGCCAATTCAAAGGTACGCGTTTTCTAAAAGCGCACTTCGTGCTTGCCTACGTGATTTCGCCCCTTATCTTAATGTCCCTATATAATTTCCATGTTCATTGGGTGTATAATTAGACTAAAAGGAAAGATATGGCACTAAGTATGACGTTGGGCCCAACTAGCTAGTTTTGTGTTCAGATCTGAGGACTTGGTAAGAGAAGAGAGTCTAAAGTTGTCTTCTGTTCGTCTTGAATTTCTTTTTTTAATAATCTTTTAGATATTTTGTATGCATAATTCCATTCAGATCTTCCATAATTTTATATGCCTACTGACATTCTCTAAATTCCATGGAGAATTCTGTATGCCCCATTGGTCTTTTGTTCAATACTTGATCGATATGGTTGAGCACTCAAAGTGGAGATCAACAAACTTTCTACAGTTTACTGTTTCCTTCCTCAGTTTCTACTGCAGTCAAACTCATGAAGATCCTTTAGTACGAGTCCCCAATTAATGTGTATTTTCGTTGTAGTGACGTATTAACATACATATTGCGCTATGTTGAATTAAACTGATAATATGATATAAACTTGACAACTAAATAGCTAGCTATCAAGCTGTTGATTAGCTTGTAGACTTTGTTGATCTTCGTACTCAAGTATGGGTAGCTAGCTAGCTGTCACCTTCTTGTTCGCATGCATGTATATAGTACTCCACTGTCTTACAGCATATTATATTTGAAAATGACCCTACTTTGCCTAAGCTTAAGCCTAATTAGCACCATTAGTGATGAAATTTAGGTTCACAAAGATATCTAATTAGAAAAGTACGTTAAAATTCTGTTACTTTCTTTGCATCAATTCATTTTGCTGTTTCAAAAATTAATCTACACAAATTTTCCTCAAAGAAAAAAAAAATCTACACAAATTATTTCTTCAGCCCTAGCATGCTAGTGTGAAGAGGGTACCACAAGGGTCAAAGGTTAAAAAGACTTGCAAATCAAGCATTTATGAATAGGTGACCTAAGGTCAACCAAGATTGTTTGAACTTAGAAAGTGTATATATATCTTCCATATTATTATTCATATGCAAAATATATATAAAAATAATGTATGCAAATAGGAAAGGGTTTTTTGGCTGAACCCTAACCGCGTCAAATAATATGACCTGGCTGAAAGCAACAAAAGTTAGCCACTATTGAATAATTATCAATGCTAATAATAATAGTTGTACTAATAGTTTTATATGCTACCCTCAAAAAATAGTTGTACTAATAGTTAATATAATAACTGGAATGAATTGGTTAGATGCCTCATTACAAAAGTTGGTAATGAGGCAGATCCCAGCATGCAACTCATTGCCGGCCAAAAAAGAAAAATCCATGCTACTAGAAGTTTAACACCCTTTCTCTTTCATCTTCTCTCCTCTCTCCTATCACAAGCTGAAGCCCACACTGACAATAGCAATGCCATATGCTTGTCCCCTTCCCAATCCTTTCTGCTCCTTCTTCCCTCATCTCTCCTCTCTCCCTACAAAACCCTAACCCTAATCTTCTTCAACATCTTCATGATCCCCTCTTCTTCATTCTCGATCTTCTTTTTTTATTATCGCCATCCTCTCTAATCCATCAATCTCCTTTTTTCCATTGTTCTCTAAGCTAGCTACTTCCTCAGCTCCTTCTCTAGGGTTTTATAGTTTGAGATTGATGGAAGGTGGTGATGGTGGTGGCTCCAAGAAGGAGTGCTCTTCTAAGGCATCGAGCGATGATCATAGCTCGACCGATCAGTCAACCGATGATGCTAGTAGTGGGAGATTCTATGAGTGCATCTTTTGCAAGAGAGGCTTTTCTACGGCCCAAGCCTTGGGTGGCCACATGAATATCCATCGCAAAGATAGAGCCAAGATGAAGCATAATCAATCAGTTTCGAAGGTAGGGGAAGATGAATGGAAGAGTGGGTATGGATATTATAACCCTTATCTAAATCATTACAATAATCGGTCTTTCTATCCACCGGTCTCTGAGTCACTGAAGAACTATAGCATGTTCTTCCCTGTTGCGGCCTCTCTACGAAGGGAGGATGGCATGAGGCCGCGAGAGTTGAGTCTTTTCAGTGAACATCACTTGCACTTGGGCCTGAGAGTGCATGGAGAAGAGAGGCATGTGGTGCTTGGCTGCGAGGAGAGGAGGGAGCGTGCCAAGGAAGGAGAAGTGGATTTGGAGCTCCGGTTGGGTCCTTGATTAGTTCTAAACAGTATAGGGAATTTCAAGGTATTGCTCTTGTTGTAAAGTTGTTGCTTTTTTCTTTTTAAAAAAAAAAAAACTTTATTGTAAAGTTTTTGTTTGTGTTTATATTCACCCAAAACATTGTTGTTGTGTGTAGATATCTCAGTAAATATGTATTTATGGATGTAAAAGGTTGTGTCACAAGAATGTGCAGTACCCTTATTCATCTTATTTCATGCATATATTTCTTTTATTCATGACATAGAAATTAATGATGAAGTAAGAAGGAACTAAGTAGTAGTTATAAAAGTAGAAGATAGTAAGTTGTAAATGGATTGGAGCAAAGGAGATGAGGAAGATGATAAAAAAGATTGCATCTATTGGTATGTTTTTTAAAGAATGATCAAAGAGCTAGGGTTAGCTGTGTATTTAAAAGCAATATATGATGCCTCTTAATGGGTTTAAAGATTGCTAAGGCTAGGTTTCCTTGCAAGTGCAAATCTCATGGTTGTTAATCTAACAAGTTTTTTGTGATTTTTTGAGCATTCAAATTCCACATCAGCTAATAGTTGAAAACCTTAAACTTTTACCTTGAAACTGTATAGGAAGAGCATGTAAAAATTTTTTATGCTGATTAATCGGATATTAAACTCTTCTTTCTTTTCTTCTTTTTTACAGGAGAAATAAGCAATGACCTACTAGAATTTCCTTATATATACGTCTCTTTTTTATTACTGTTTGATATCAATACTAATTACTATGTTGATCAACAGTCTTAGCTAACTTTAAAATGGAAACTCATTTCTGTAATAAAATCTCATAATATTGCTAACAATGGCGTTGCCATGGTATCTCATGAGTTAATTAACATAAGTTGCCATTAGCTTTGCTAGTTCATAAGGGGAAAAAAATGGGTTTTGAGTCTTTTGACATGAAAAGACACCATTTTTATTGGAGGACATGTTCTTTTCTCATGAATAGTGGCTAACTCTCATAGAACAATAGAGGCATGCATACACGTTTAACTAAATTTTAGGTCACTAAATCGCTAGCGAATTATATCTTTGTCGACTCTCCTCAAGTTCCTCTCTTCTATAATCTGACTCCCATTATGTTTGTGAGAACCCTGTTGGGAATAGCGAATGCCTCATTATCCCCCCTCTTTACAATATTCCTCAAAAGAAAAACAGTACTCAAATATAGTTTGTGAAGATTGGGAATATGCTTCCAGAGTGAATGTCTGAGACGCGTAACGTAGCTAGCTTAATTATGTTGGATTCTAGGATCAATCTGACAACTAATCAATATCACTGAAATATCACCGATCTAATTGGCCAGGTCGGTTAATATCAGGTGGGAGATTTTCCATTCAATAGAACGTTCCTTAATTAAAGAACCACCTTTCAATTACCTTCCTTGGTTAAACACCAATTAGACTGGTATAAGTCAGTCTCAATATACTGAATATTAGTATAACCCCTATATAAAGAAATTAATTCACTTATACAGTACTTGGATTGAGGTACGCTTAAAGCGAATCTCCTTAAGACAATTACATCCCCCGCACCGGTGCTAACGGGTACTAGACGTAGTCTCCCAAGATACAACACTCCTTCACGGTATTTGGATAGCACTATCAAATCAGCGTACGGTCAAACCGTAGTTAACCAGTACCTTCACAGGATTATTGAAGCAGCGGGACTAAGACAAATTTCGGGAGAATATTTGTCTTTATTTTGGAGGAGCACCCAGTGTAGAGGAAGGAGGAAGGTAGAAGAATATTCTTCTTCGGAAGTCACAGATTCAGACAACAATTCTACTAAAGAATCTGTTGAATTTTCTGAGCCCTCTTTCAGAACGAATTTTGCAGAATCTCTTGGAAGTTGCTTCAGAATCTAAGTTGCAGAATTCCAACTTGCTTTGGAAACCGAGTTGTAGATTTCCCACTTCCTATTTGGAAGTCACTTCAAGACAGAGAGAGAGAGAAGAAGAAGTCATTTCAGAATGCAGAGATTGTTTTGATGTTGGCGTGTTCTGATTGGGAAAATGGAGCACTATTTATAGCGCTCCGGGAGGGGTAAAAGGGTCCGAACCCAACAGTTGCAACGGTTCGGTCTGAACCATTGCAACGGTTCATTTCAACCGCAGCAACCGCCAACCCGTCCGCGGCGGTTGGCTGATAGCCGTTATGCGGGGCGGTTCGCATCCGGATGGCGGAGCGGGTAGGATCCGCGTAACCCATACCCGTGAGACCTGGTTCAAAAAGAACCGGACCGGGTAGTGCACCCGGACCCGGACCCGGACCCCGCCAGCTGCGGCGCGCGCGTGCATGTGCGGGCATGGTCTCCTCCCAATCACGCGCGAAAACTCCAAGTACCCAAAGGGCACACCCTTTGTTCCCATTTTCTCTATTTAAACACTTCAAACTTTCATCCCGTGACCAATGTGGGACTAAATGCTTTTAGCTACCTTTAGTCCCATTCTGGCTTTGAATTAGGCAAACTTTAGACTTGAATATCTCATTCATTTGAAGTCGGAATTGAACATGTGAATATACCACGTTCATCCCCAATGGAAGGATAACACACTCCAACCATCATCCAATTGATTCGATCAACGGATCTTGCCGTAATTCAATTCAAAGATTCACATATATTCTTCATATTCCCGGCAATCCCTCACAATGAATGGAGATTCAAGGAATTAATACACAAAGAGACTGACTCTATTATGAAAGGTACCTTAGAAAAGAAACTGCAACATGATAGGTGAACTAGGTCTTGAACCTTTCATAGCGAAAACTTTATCGGACTTACTGGCTAATCAGTGAACTAGGTCTTGAACTGTTAGCCGTTAGTGTAAGCCAAGTCAACAAGCTTCACAAAGTAACTTTTCAAATCAACTTTGGTTCTCAGTTGTGTCCATTTTGGCCCTGGACATTCTTGGTTTCGGAGAGTATCTTTAGGGAATAACAGCCTCCATAGAAATTCCCAAAGAACTGACCCAACTCTAAACTCACATAGGTAATCATCCTATTAAGAGTAGTCTACTCTACTCCACTTGTTTAGTAACAAGATACAGGCATCATTAAAAGTGTTAAGCTTATCATTAATTCACTTGTAGAAAGCATTTATGTGCACCTTAGGAATGGATTGGAGTCAACCTCTCAAGTGCTTACTTGCTGAGTCAATCATAACTAGTTTTTCCTCTTGAACTTAGCCCGTGGGATTTCCAGTCGCTAAGTAAGGTTTCCATTAAGCAGACTCGGTAAGGTTAGGCTTTTAGACCCATTCCCTCGATGCGCAGTTTATACGCTCTCCACTTAAACTTTTAGTAAGCGGATCCGCTAAATTATCTTTTGACAAGACAAAGTCAATAGAGATAATTCTATTTGAGAGCAACTATTTAACAGTATTATATCTACGATGAATATGTCTAGACTTACCGTTTTATATAATATTTTGTGCCCTAGATATAGCTGCTTGATTATCGCAGTGTATGCATATAGCGGGCACTGGCTTTTGCCATAATGGTATATCTTTTAAAAATTGTCGAAGTCATTCTGCTTCTTCTCCAGCCTTATCTAAGGCTATGAATTTCGATTCCATAGTGGAACGAGCAATGCATGTTTGTTTGGAAGATTTTCAAGATACCGCTGCTCCTCCTAGAGTAAATACGTATCCGCTAGTTGATTTTGATTCCTCAGAATCTGCAATCCAATTAGCATCACTGTATCCTTCAAGTACAGGTGGATACTGTCCATATCTCAAGGCATATTCCTTGGTATGTGATACGTAACCCAATACTCATAGTAGAGTAGTCCAATTTGATCACTAGGATTTCTATTGTATCTGCTTAACTTGCTTATAGCGTAAGCAATATCGGGTCTAGTGCAATTCATTAAATACATTAGACTTCCGATGATCTGAGAATACTCCAACTGGTGTATTCTAGTTCTTGTATTCTTATGAAGGTGGATGTATGGGAGAAAAGGATTAGTATTCTCTTTTATCCCATGATCCTTGAATCTTTCTATTATCTTCTCCACGTAGTGAGATTGAGATAGACTGATTCCATCTGGTATTCTAGTGATTTTAATTCCTAAAATTACATCAGCAACCCTCAGATTCTTCATGTCAAAACTGTTGGATAACATTCTTTTAGTGGACTTAATAATTTCAATATTAGTCCCAAGTATCAACATGTCGTCTACATAAAGATAAACAATGATACATGCATTTTCAACTGTTTTAGTGTAAACACACTTATCGCATTCATTGATAGTGAATCTATCTTTGATAATGACACTAAAAAATTTCTCATGCCATTATTTTGGATCCCGCTTAAGAACGTATAAGGATTTTACTAATTTACACACTTTGTGTTCTTGGCCCTTGACTATAAATTCTTCAGGTTGCTCCATATATATTTCTTCATTTAATTCACTATTTAAGAATGCAGTCTTGACATCCATTTGATGGATATCTAAGTTATGCAATACTGCAATTGCAATCAACATCCGAATGGAGGTTATTCTTGTTACTGGTGAATAAGTATCGAAGTAGTCAACTCCTTCCTTTTATCGATAACCCTTGGCTACTAATCTAGCCTTATCCTTATCGATAGATCCATTGGGTTTTAATTTTCTTTTGAAAATCCACTTACACCCAATTGGTTTATTGCTAGGAGGCAAGTTTGCCAATTTTCAAGTATGATTACTTACTATGGATTCTATTTCGCTATTTATAGTTTCTTTCCACATTTGTGCTTCTGGGGTAGACATAGCCTCTTTAAATGTATGAGGCTTGCTTTCGATAGCGTATGCTATGAAATCTGGACCAAAAGATTTTGAGATTCTAGATCTCTGACTTCTTCCTGGTTCAATTTCCGCATTAACAATCGGTTCCTCGGGGCTTTCGTCCCTGAATGCCATCTCATGTGTTCTTTTCCCAGAAGTCTTATCTATTTCCTATTTATATGAAAAAATATCTTCAAAGAACACAACATCTCTAGATTCGATAATCATGTTTACATGAATATCTGGTATCTCTGATTTATGAACCAGAAATCTGTAGGCTCTACTGTTCAAGGCATAGCCTATGAATGTACAATCCATTGTTCTTTCTCCTAACTTAGTCTTTTTAGGTAATGGTGCTAGCACCTTTGCAAGCCCCCCACATTTGAGGTATTGGTAGGAAGGTGTCCTTCCATGCCATAACTCAAATGGTATAAGACCAAGTTTCTTGTGGGGTATTCTGTTTAGAATATAATTTGCAGTTAACAGAGCTTCCCCCCACAAGTTTTGCGGAGCTCTAGAACTTACGAGCATGGAATTGACCATCTCCTACAAAGTTCTGTTCTTCTGTTCAGCAATTCCATTTTGTTGAGGAGTAAATGGTGCTGTTGTTTGATGGATTATACCAAATTTAGCAAATAACTGCCTAAAATCATTTGATTCATATTCTCCGCCTCTATCAGATTTTAGAATCTTGATATTCTTGTTGAGTTGATTCTCAACTTTGGCTTTATATGTTATAAACATATTCATTGCCTCATTCTTACTGTTTAAAAGATACACATAACAGTATCTTGTATAGTCATCAATAAAAGTAATAAAATACTTTTTCTCGCCTCTAGTTGGCATAAACTTCAAGTCACACAGATCGCTATGAATTAACCCTAAAGGTTCTGTATATCGATTAATTGAGTGAAATAAATTTTTCGCTAACTTGGCTTCAACACAAATCTCACACTTGCGAATTTCTTCCAAGTTGAGTTTAGGAATATATCCTAGATTAGGCAAGTTTTTTAATGACTTGTAATTTACATGCCCTAATCTAGCATGCCATAAAGTAGGAGACTCAAGCAAATAAACAGAAGATCTTCCTTTATTTATAAGCTTCGAGTACAAATACATAGACTTTTTATCTATCAGTGCAACATTGGCTTTAAAAAGTCCATCAACAAGATAATCCTTTCCCACATACATCCCACCCTTAGTAAGTACAAATTTATCTGATTCAAAAATCATTCTAAATCCTTTCTTGCTAAGTATTGATCCAGAGATCAGATTTTTGCGGATATCTAGAACATGTAGCACATCGTTCAGAGTAAATTCTTTCCCAGATGTCCACTTCAGGATGACCTTGCCTTTTCCGTCAACCTTGGAGACGGCTGAGTTTCCCATGAATAGTTGATCATCTTGCTCTAGTTTTGATATTCAGAGAATAATAATTTCTCAGAGCAGATGTGCCGAGTAGCCCTAGTGTATACCCACCAATCCTTATTGTTGGTAGTTAGATTCACTTCTGACACCACAGCTGAAAGGCTTGGCGATGCATGGTCGGTCAAGTTTGCATGTGGATGGTTCTTCTTATTCTTTTTGAGACGGCTGCGACATTCATTCGCCTTATGCCTTTCTTTGTTGCAGATGTAGCAGGTTCCTTTGAAGCGCATGTTCTTGCCTTCTTGGACCTTGCCTTTGTACCCTTGGGCTGTCCTCTTCCGCTTTAAGCCTTAGGAAGTAGACGCTTTCCCCTTTGAGTCTTCGATCACATTGGCCTTAGCTTCATAGGAGTTCTTACTGCTCATTTTCTCGGACTTTCGGTTGTCCTTCTCAATTCGAAGCCTCACAATGAAATCTTCCAACTTCAACTCCTTTTTCTTGTGCTTCAGGTAGTTCTTTAAATCTCTCCACGCAGGTGGGAGTTTCTTCACGATAGTAGCAATCTGATAGGTTTCATGTAGAATCATACCTTCGGCCTCTATCTCGTGCAAGATAAGTTGGAACTCTTGCACCTGACTGATCACAGTCTTGTTGTCCACCATCTTATACTCCAGAAATCGTCCTACGACGAACTTCTTGGTACCAGCATCCTCAGTCTTGTATTTCTTATCAAGACTGGTCCATAACTTCTTTGCCATTGTGATAGGACTGTAGACATTATAAAGAGAGTCATCTAGTCCATTTAAAATATAGTTTTGACAAAGGAAGTCACCTTGAGCCCATACATCGATTGCAAGGAATGTGTCCCGATCAGTTCCGGGTTCTGGTGGATCTTTTTGCAAGAATTTGGCCAGATGCAGAGTGGTCAAGCAGAAGAGCATCTTCTGTTGCCACCTCTTGAATTCTGTGCCATCAAATTTTTCTGGCTTCTCTGGCTTCAGGTTACGAAGTGGAGTAGGCATCAAAGCTTGTAGCTGCATGTTTGGTGCCTTGCTTGAGCTATCTTGATTAGTCTCAGACATTTTCTGTAAGTTCAAGCAGAACAGAAGTAAGAAACTTCAATACGTAATTGTCTTAAGATTGTTGGATTCTAGGATCAATCTGACAACTAATCAATATTACTGAAATATCACTGATCTAATTTGCCAGGTTGGTTAATATCAGGTGGGAGGTTCTTCGTTCAATAGAACGTTCCTTAATTAAAGAACCAACTTTCAATTACCTTCTTTGGTTAAACACCAATTTGACTGGTATAAGTTAGTCTCAATATACTGAATATTAGTATAGACCCTGTATAAAGAAATTAATTCACTTATATAGTACTTTGAGTGAGGTACGCTTAAAGCGAATCTCCTTAAGACAATTACGTCCCCTGCACCGGTGCTAACGGGTTACTGGACGATAGTCTCCCAAGATACAACACTCTTTCACGGTATTTGGATAGCACTACTAAATCACCGTACGGTCGAACCGTAGTTAACCAGTACCTTCACAGGATTATTGAAGCAGCGAGACTAAGACAAATTTCGGGAGAATATTTGTCTTTACTTTGGAGGAGCACCCACTGTAGAGGAAGAGGAAGGTAGATGAATATTCTTCTTCGGAAGTCCCAGATTCAGAAACCAATTCTACTAAAGAATTTGTTGAATTTTCTGAGCTCTCTTTCAGAACGAATTTTGCAGAATCTCTTGGAAGTTGCTTCAGAATCTGAGTTGCAGAATTCTCACTTGCTTTGGAAACCGAGTTGCAGATTTCTCACTTCCTGTTTGGAAGTCACTTCAAGACAGAGAGAGAAGAAGAAGTCACTTCAGAATGCAGAGATTGTTTTGATGTTGGTGTGTTCTAATTTGGGAAAATGGAGCGCTATTTATAGCGCTCCGGGAGGGGTAAAAGGGTCTGAACCCAATAGTTGCAACGGTTCAGTCTGAACTGTTGCAACGGTTCTTTTCAACCGCAGCAACCGCCAACCCGTCCGCGGCGGTTGGCTGATAGCCATTGTGCGGGGCGGTTCGCATCCGGATGGCGGGACGGTTCGCATCCGAATGGCGTACCCGCGTTACCCATACCCGTAAGACCTGGTTCAAAAGGAACCGGACCGGGTAGTGCACCCGCACCCGCACCCGGACCCAGACCCGAACCCGGACCTCACCAGCTGCGGCGCGCGCGTGCATGTACGGGCATGGTTTCCTCCCAATCACGCGCAAAAACTCCAAGTACCCAAAGGCCACACCCTTTGTTCCCATTTTGTTGGTCCCGAGATGATGCCAAATGTGAAACTTTCTCTGTTAGCACTTATGGATCTAAACTACAAAGTCAACACAAATACTAAACAAAGAAGAATTAAGTTAAACAAATAAATAAACTTGCAGTAAAGGAAATCAAATCTCAGAAAAGTTTAGACAAACGCAAACAAGAGAGATTTATCCTGGTTCGGTCCTTGTGACCTACATCCAGTCCCCAAGCCACTCGCTTGAGATTTTCCTTTACCCTTGATTTTGCACACCCAAAATCACAACCATGCACACCACTTGACAAATCTCCTTTGTCAAATGTGTACACCTTCTCTACATCCAAGAGAACAATCACCACCTTGTACAACTTGCTTCTACACCAAGAAGACCCTCTTGTACAATGATTTCTTTGAGGATCACAACACTTCCTATAAGCCTTGGTACTGTGTATGAACGTGGACAAGGTCTAGTATACGAGAAAACTTTAGAGAACTTCACTATAGAGTTGGAATTTGGTGAAGAACAGAAGTGGGAACAGTTTTCAGGATTGGTAGAATTTTTGATAAAGATTAGGATTGGTATATGGCCTTAGGATTAACCACCCTTTATATAGCTGCACTCTAGGGTATGTTAGGGTAGTTACAGGTGCAATTCAAAAGTTTAAAACATTGAAAAACGTTGCATAAAAGACCAGATAACAGAAACTGTCCAACAGTCAGAAACTGCCTATAGTCGACTTGCCTTTTGAGTTAGTCGACTATACAAGGCAAATTTCCAAAGGGTAGTCGACTACTAATGGGTATTAGTCGACTAGGTCAAGATAAGCTCAAGTGACGGTTTCTGGATAACTGAACCAAGTCGATTGCAACTTCTTTATAAGTCGACTAGGCCAGGGATTAGTCGACTAAGGGAATAGGGTTAGTCGACTACAAGGTCTATTAGTCGACTACACATACTGTCAAGTTGACTAATTGACAAATAGAGAGTTGGGTATAAATTGAGACACAGGATTAGTCGACTAGGATTTGGTCAAGTCGACTACACTATGTGTTAGTCGACTTGAAAGAGGTATTAGTCGACTAATTGACTCTGATATGTGTGTGTGCATTAAGGCTTTTGACATGCTATTTCATATTTCATATCAACTCTCTTTGGAAAGTCTTGATCATGACGAACTCTTGATTAGTCATGTGTTAGAGCTCCAAATGAAATGCTTCACAAAGTCTTCATCAAAACAAGTTCCAACATTCTCCCCCTTTTGATGATGACACGTTGTGTGCACAAGTACTCCCCCTGCAGAAAATAAGTTATATTTTCCTCCCCCTGCAGAAATTGGGTTATAACAAATATAGGAATACTTTGTTCTCCCCCTGTAACAAATATATCATAAAATGTATATATATATTCTCATCAATTTTTTATATGGTACCTGCAAAATAAACGTTAGATGGTACCAATCATAAAAGAACATATTAACTTTTAGGAGTCCAAATCCATTTAGAATTTTATTTCCACCTGTTAGTATACACATAATTGCATGAATCACATATATCAGGAATGTATGATGCAATATAGGTATTTTTATCAAAATACTTAAATTCTAAGGAATCCATATAAACTTATTCTTCATCCTTTTTGAAACATGATTAGACTTTCTTTTCACATATGGATTACTAACATATGAAGATTTTTCAATATATCCAATACCATAATTATTATGTGACAAGTTTTGAAAAGATAACAAATCATTCAATTTTTCTTTTCCTTGATTGAACTTAGTCACATTTTTCAAAATATCTTCATATTTCTTTTTGAAAACCAACATGTCTTTATCCAATATAGAAATCCTTTCATTCAAAGACATAGTTTCCTTTTTATGAAAAATATTTTCTTTTATAAACTTCTCATTATCATTTTTCAAAGATGATATTATTTTTTCAAACTCATCTTTTTGAGAGTTTATAGAAGAAACTTGTAAAGCATAACATGAATTTTCATTAAAAAGTTTTTCATTTTCTTTTGATAAAACTTTATTTTTTAGTTTTTCATTTTTCAGATCATTAAATAATTCATGAAATGCATCTGAATGTTCAGTAAATGATACCTCATCATCTTCTAGGGCCATGTAACAAAGGTTGACACGTTCAGTGGTTTCTTCTTCGTCAGAGGACGAGAAATCACTGTTTCCCATGAGGCTTCGTACTCTTTGATCTTTCTGAACTTTTTGCTCTTGAATTTGCCTTTATTTTTGAGCAAAGGGCAATCCTTCTTCAAATAACCTGTTTTATTGCAATTAAAGCATTTGAATTTACCTTGCTTTAGGAATCTCCTGAATTTCTTTGAAAGCATTGCCATCTCCTCTTCATCTTCATCGGAATTGTCCATGTCGGAGGATGCATGGAAAGCAAGTTCTTTCTTCTTTGAGTGGTGTTGTCGTTCCTCCTTCTTTCTTTCTTCCAATTGCACTTCATATGCCATTAGATTACCAATTAGGTTTTCTAACGTCATAGCTGAGAGATCATTTGCCTCTTCAATAGCGGTTGTCTTCTTCTCCCATTCTGGTGTGAGTGCACGAAGGATCTTGCGAACTTTTTCGACTTGGGTGTAGTCCTTTCCAAGGGATGCTAAGGAATTAGTAATGTCGGTGAATCTTGTAACCATTTCTGATATGGTTTCATTCTCCTCCATTTTGAATAATTCAAACCTGTGGACAAGAACAGATATTTTAGACTCTTTAACTTTATTTGTGCCTTCGTGTGTTACCTGAAGAGTATGCCATATTTGATGTGCAGAAGTGGCTGTTGACACACAGTTGAACTCTTCTTTGGTTAAGGTGTTGGCCCAAGAGGTTACACTCTCCAATTGTTTTGTGTTTTGATGATGACAAACCAAATTAGAGCTATTTGGTACTAATAAGTTTGTTAAGATAAGTTTCAGATTTGTACCATGTTTAGAGACCATTCGCTTAGCTATTGCAAGAACTTCTAAGTTCCACAAAGCAAGGAAGGCAAATTGCACATCAAGGAAGGATCGTAGAAGAGAAGGTACTAGCAAGGCATTGGATGGCTCAAAGACTTGAAGATAGCTCAAGAAGTCTTCATGTAATTTGTTTTTCAGTTTATAGTATGTTAAAGAATAGTGGATAGGTTTGAAGCTCTATCACACACATTTTTGCGCACATGCTCATTCCAAAATAATTTCTTATAAATTATACAAAAATATTTTGCCTACAAGTTTTTGCCTACAAATACATCTTTATGTTTAATTCTATTTCCTGTTCAAAAGTATTTTTGTTAAAATCAAAATCCTCTTTGTTTTCTTTTCTAAAATTGATTTTTGACCTGATCCGGTCGACCGGGACAGTCGACCGAGTCTGTGTCAGTCTGGTCCGGTCGACTGGACCAGTCGACCGGGGTTCTGGCAGATGCACGTATCAGTGTGCATGTCTGCCGGTCGACCGGGGCGGTCGACCGAGATATTGTTTTTGCTCACAGGTTTTATCAGTCGACCGGGTCGGTCGACCGAATGCTTGTAACGGTCAAATTTTTTAACTAGCGGTCGACCGCACCGGTCGACCGAGCTAGCCGTTGAACAATAACGGGCAGATTTTAAATGAGCTGTTTATTTTTGTCTTTTGTGTTTAAAAATTCGTTTAAGGATATATTTTGATCTAATTACCTCCTAAACATCAGTAATTTTGTTTTATCCCTAAACCCTAGCCCTCTCCTATAAATAGGGGTGTTTGGGGAGAGATTTGTAAACAACAATTTTTGCTAGAAAATTCAAAAGTTTAAGGCTTTCAAAAGAGACTTGTTTCTTTGTTTTTGTGCTGAATTTCTCACTGATTTTCTGAAGGGTTTTCAAATACTCTCTGATTTAATTTTCTTTTCCTTACACACAAAAGAGCTTCATTCCTACTCAATATTCTCTAAGGACCTTTGTAAGGGAAGAGATATTTGAAAGAGAGAGTTTGTGGTCTTTTGACTACCAAGGAAATTACTTGTTCTTGAGATTGTAGGAGTTGGGTACTCCATTGTATTTGAGATCTTTGTGATAGTGGAAGTGGTCGGAATCCTTCTAGGGAAGGCGGGGAGTAGAGCTGGGTGCTCGAATCTCGATAACATATCCTTGTGTTTGCGATTGGTTTACATTCCTACAATTCTTACTCTACTTTGCTTGCACTTATTACTTGCTCATCATATTCATTGTCATACTTACTTGCTTGCATTCATCTTGTGATTCTTGATTGTGATTGTTGTAGCTTTAAATTTTTATTTGCCCTTTGATTAGCATTGTCACCTATTCACCCCCCTCTAGGTGACTTTTCAATTGGTATCAGAGCTTGGACTCTAGGTTTGGCTTAACATCCATAGAGAGATCCTTAAAATTTTGCTAATCAACATTTTCATTCATCCATTCATCACTAGTAAACATGGCCGACAACATTAAATCCCCACCTAAATTTGATGGACTCAATTTCCCAATTTGGAAGGTTAGGATGACTATATTTTTGCAATCTTTGGGTAGCTTAGTAGCCAAGTCCTTGACCAAACCCTATGAAGCACCCGATGGTGATGAGAGCACTTGGACCGACCTTGACTTTAAACTATATGAGGCTAACTCCAAGGCCCAAAACTCTCTATTGACCGCCTTGAATGAGGATGACCTTACACGGGTAATTCATTGCCAATCCGCCTATGAGATTTGGGAACACTTATTGGTCACACACGAGGGGACTTCACAAGTCAAGAGAGCTAAGATAGATCTCTTGAGGTCCCAATATGAGTCATTTAAAATGCTTGATGATGAGTCTATTGATAGTATGGCTACAAGGTTTACTAAAATCACTAATGGTCTTTCTTCCTTAGGTGATGACATCTCCAACGATCAAAGGTGCGGAAAGTAATTCGGGCTCTTCCTTCATCATGGGAGATCAAGGCCACCACCTTGAAGGAATTGAACGACAAGGACGAGATGGACCTCATTAGTCTCATTGGGAACCTAAAGACCCATGAGATGGAGAAGAAGGCAAGAGAAGAGGCCACTACTTCAAAGAAGAAATCCATAGCCTTCAAGACTTCATCCACCAATGATGAAAATGACGAAGAAGAAGATGAGGAGCTAACTCTAGTTGTGCGGAATGTCAAGAGGTTGTACCGAAAGAAAAAGTTCAACTTCCGGAGAAAATTCGAAGGCAAAGAGGAGCGGAAGATCATATGCTACAATTGCCGCAAACCCGGACATATCATGGCGGATTGTCCGGAGTTCAAGAAGAAAATGACTTCCTCCTTCAAGCCAAAGAAGCCGGAGGAAAAGAAAGCTTACAAAGCAACATGGGATTCGGAAAGCGAGTCCGAAGAGGAGGTGGATCAAGCTAATATGTGTTTCATGGCAAACACACCCAAGGTAACTCCTCAATCCCTTGATGATGAAGATGATGATGTAAGTAAGGAAGTTCTAGTGCATGCTTTTGTAGAACTTTCTGAAACTTATGATAACAAGAAACTTGAATGCTTAAAATTACAAAAAGAAGTTACTTTTCTTAAGAATCAACTCGCCATTGTTTCTAAAGAAAAAGATGATATTTCTTCAAATTTCATTTCCATGCAAAAAGAATTTTGTGCCTACAAGAGTTCTTGTAAGGCTAAATCCCCTATTATTGATGAAAAAGAAATTTCTTCTTTTAAATCCAAAATGAATGATTTTGAAAAAGTTTTAAAAGATTGTGCCTTTAATACTAAGAAACTTGAAGAAAAATTTTCTAAAAGGCACACATCTTATGCTAAGATTCCTCATGCTCACACTACACCTAACACGTCTCATGTTCATGCTCACAATGCCCATGCTCACAAATCACACACCCACTATGCTTTTAAATATGGTAGAGTGTATAGATGCACATATTGTGGTAAAAATGGACATTTAGCTAAGTTTTGTTATGATCAACTAAATAGAACAAATAATCTTGTTTGGGTTCATGACACTAACCCTAGAGGACCCAAGAAAATGCGGGTACCAAAATCAAGTCTTAAATTGTTTGATGTAGGTACACACCAAAGCTCCAAGACGTAGGGAGCGGTGGTACCTTGATAGTGGTTGTTCAAGACACATGACATGGGACATCAACAACTTCACAACCCTATCAAGGTACATGGAAGGTGGCACCGTCACCTTCGGAGATGACTCCAAAGGAACTATCATCGGTATAGGTAACATTCAAATTGGTGCATCTCCTATTATTGAGAATGTTGTTTTAGTAGATGGTTTAAAACATAATTTGCTTAGCATTAGTCAACTTTGTGATCGTGGACTTAAAGTTGTTTTTGATGATACTTCTTGTAAGATTTTTGATGTTAAATCCGATGTTTGTATTCTCACCGGTTTTCGTGATAATAATGTGTATATTATTGACATGCTTAATTTAGATTGTTCTACTAAATGCTTAAATGCTTTTGATGAAAATTCTTGGCTTTGGCATAGAAGATTAGGACATGCATCTTTTGACCATATTTCTAGGATTAATTCAAAGGAATTGGTGAAGGGTATACCTTGTTTGAATTTTGAGAAAGACCGCATTTGTAGTGCGTGCCAACTTGGGAAACAAACCAAGTCTTCCTTTAAACCAATCAAGGATATCATGTCAACTAGGCCTTTAGGATTAATTCATATGGATCTTTTTGGACCAACTAAAACTAAGAGTTTAAATGGAAGTAGATTTGCATTTGTTTTGGTTGATGATTTCTCCCGTTTTACTTGGGTTTTCTTTTTATAAAATAAAGATCAAACTTTTTCTCATTTTAAAATTTTTCGAAAAAGAGTTGAAAAAGAAAAGGGTTTTCCGATTTTGAGAATAAGGAGTGATAGAGGTGGTGAGTTTGTTAACCAACTCTTCATGACTTATTGTGATGAAAAGGGAATTAAGCATGAAATGTCTTGTCCTAGAACTCCACAACAAAATGGAGTAGTAGAAAGGAAAATAGAACACTTCAAGAGATGGCTAGGACAATGATAAGTGAGTATGACCTCCCTCAATATTTATGGGCCGAGGCCGTAAACACCGCATGCTATATATCGAATCGTATTTATTTGTGCAAAAATTCTTCAAAAACATCATTTGAAATGTATCATTCTAGAAAACCAAATGTTGCATATTTTAAAGTTTTTGGATGCAAGTGTTTTGTTTTGAATACTAAGGATAATTTGGGTAAATTTGATGCTAAGGCTTATGAGGCTATCTTTGTTGGATATTCCTCTACTAGCAAAGCATATAGAGTTTTCATTAGATCTTCTCAAACCATTGAAGAATCCATGCATGTTAAGTTTGAAGAATCTAATGTGTTTGTTGAGAATGTTGTAGAGTTTGAACCATTAGGTGAAGACATGGAGAGACTATCCTTGAAGGACTCACCCGCTCAAGAAGAAAAGCTAGATCCTATTGGTGAAGTTCAAGAGGATAAGGAGGAAAGCACTCAACCGCTTCCTAAAGCTTGGAGATACGCTACAAATCATCCTAAGGAGCTCATCTTGGGTGATGCATCTAAAGGAGTCACAACGCGCTCCAAACTCCATGACCTATGTGGTAACTTTGCTTTCATTTCTCATTTTGAACCCAAAGGCATTCTCGAAGCCGAGACGGACCCATATTGGTTGCTTGCCATGCAAGAGGAACTCAATCAATTTGAGCGCAACCAAGTTTGGCACCTTGTTCCTAAGCCCCACGATAGACCAATAATTGGTACTAAGTGGATCTTTAGAAACAAGATGGATGAGTCCGGAAATGTCATTAGGAATAAAGCTAGGTTAGTGGCCCAAAGTTACACTCAAGTTGAGGGAATTGACTTTGAGGAGACCTTTGCACCCGTAGCACGGCTTGAAGCCATACGGATGACACTAGCTTTTGCATGTTTTAAAAATTTTAAACTTTTTCAAATGGATGTAAAAAGTGCATTTTTAAATGGTTTTATTAATAAAGAAGTTTATGTTTCTCAACCTCCCGGTTTTATTGATCATGTTCATCCCGATTTTGTTTTTAAACTTGATAAAGCTTTGTATGGATTGAAACAAGCTCCAAGGGCTTGGTATGAAAGGCTTTCTAGTTTTCTCATTTCAAATGATTTTATTAAAGGCAAAGTAGACACAACTCTCTTTACTAAGCATGTTGATAATGATATTTTAATTGTGCAAATTTATGTTGATGATATAATTTTTGGATCTACTAATGAGCTTTTATGCAAGGATTTTGAGAAAGTCATGCAACTTGAATTTGAAATGTCTTCAATGGGTGAGCTCTATTTCTTCCTTGGACTCCAAATCAAGCAATTGCAAGACGGAATCTTCATTAACCAAGCCAAGTACGCAAAGGAGCTAGTAAAGAAGTTTGGGCATGAAGGATCAAAGGCTTGCAACACTCCAATGGCAACTACAACCAAGCTTGATAAGGACGAACAAGGTAAAAATGTTGATATTAAATTATATAGAAGCATGATAGGAAGTCTTTTATATTTGACGGCAAGTAGGCCGGATATCATGTTTAGTGTGTGTCTTTGTGCTAGATTTCAATCGTGTCCTAAAGAATCTCATCTTATTGCGGTAAAACGCATTATTCGTTATATTAAGGGCACTATTGGAATGGGTCTTTGGTATCCAAAAACTATAGATTTTTCAATGACTAGTTATTCGGATGCCGACTATGCGGGTTGTAGAGTAGATAGAAAGAGTACTAGTGGGACATGTCAATTTCTTGGTAATTGTCTTCTTTCATGGTCCTCTAGGAAACAAAATTCCGTAGCTCTCTCAACCGCCGAGGCGGAGTATGTTGCCGCGGGGGCTTGTTGTGCACAAGTCCTTTGGATGAAACATACTCTCCTTGATTTTGATTTGCACTTTGATCATATAAAAATATTTTGTGATAATACTAGTACTATACACATGACCAAAAATGCAAATCAACATAGTAAGACCAAGCACATTGAGATTAGATATCACTTTCTTAGAGATCATTTTGAGAAAGGTGATATAGATATTGATTATGTTTCCACGGATTTACAACTAGCCGATATTTTCACTAAACCTCTTGATTTTGCTAGATTTTCGTTTATTTGTGGAGAACTTAATGTTTGTATTATTGAATAGACATGTTTTTCATAACCCTTTTTGATGTATGACAAAAAGGGGGAGAATAAGTTTACATGACAAAAATAAGTTCATTTGGTCTTGGTTCCATATGAATTTATATGCTTTAATCTTAAAGATTTGTTTTATGAGTTTTATGTTTATGTATGTATGAGTTTTTGAATTCATGTTTTTTGAGAATTCTTGTGTTTTAGTTGTTTTGGTATTTTTGGTATCAAGAGCAATTTCTGTGTTTTATATTAGTTTCAATAATTGGTGCATCATTTCAATTATTGGTATATAGAGGATATTCTTGTGTTTTATGTATAGCATAATTTGAGGGGGAGTTTTCTCCTCCCTATATTTTTGTTAATAGCCTATTTGTTTTGTCATCATCAAAAAGGGGGAGATTGTTGGCCCGAGAGGTTACACTCTCCAATTGTTTTGTGTTTTGATGATGACAAACCAAATTAGAGCTATTTAGTACTAATAAGTTTGTTAAGATAAGTTTCAGGTTTGTACCATGTTTAGAGACCATTCGCTTAGCTATTGCAAGAACTTCTAAGTTCCACAAAGCAAGGAAGGCAAATTGCACATCAAGGAAGGATCGTAGAAGAGAAGGCACTAGCAAGGCATTGGATGGCTCAAAGACTTGAAGATAGCTCAAGAAGTCTTCATGTAATTTGTTTTTCAGTTTATAGTATGTTAAAGAATAGTGGATAGGTTTGAAGCTCTATCACACACATTTTTGCGCACATGCTCATTCCAAAATAATTTCTTATAAATTATACAAAAATATTTTGCCTACAAGTTTTTGCCTACAAATACATCTTTATGTTTAATTCTATTTCCTGTTCAAAAGTATTTTTGTTAAAATCAAAATCCTCTTTGTTTTCTTTTCTAAAATTGATTTTTGACCTGATCCGGTCGACCGGGACAGTCGACCGAGTCTGTGTCAGTCTGGTCCGGTCGACCGGACCAGTCGACCGAGGTTCTGGCAGATGCACGTATCAGTGTGCATGTCTGCCGGTCGACCGGGGCGGTCGACCGAGATATTGTTTTTGCTCACAGGTTTTATCAGTCGACCGGGTCGGTCGACCGAATGCTTGTAACGGTCAAATTTTTTAACTAGCGGTCGACCGCACCGGTCAACCGAGCTAGCCGTTGAACAGTAACGGGCAGATTTTAAGTGAGCTGTTTATTTTTGTCTTTTGTGTTTAAAAATTCGTTTAAGGATATATTTTGATCTAATTACCTCCTAAACATCAGTAATTTTGTTTTATCCCTAAACCCTAGCCCTCTCCTATAAATAGGGGTGTTTGGGGAGAGATTTGTAAACAACAATTGTTGCTAGAAAATTCAAAAGTTTAAGGCTTTCAAAAGAGACTTGTTTCTTTGTTTTTGTGCTGAATTTCTCACTGATTTTCTGAAGGGTTTTCAAATACTCTCTGATTTAATTTTCTTTTCCTTACACACAAAAGAGCTTCATTCCTACTCAATATTCTCTAAGGACCTTTGTAAGGGAAGAGATATTTGAAAGAGAGAGTTTGTGGTCTTTTGACTACCAAGGAAATTACTTGTTCTTGAGATTGTAGGAGTTGGGTACTCCATTGTATTTGAGATCTTTGTGATAGTGGAAGTGGTCGGAATCCTTCTGGGGAAGGCGGGGAGTAGAGCTGGGTGCTCGAACCTCGATAACATATCCTTGTGTTTGCGATTGGTTTACATTCCTGCAATTCTTACTCTACTTTGCTTGCACATATTACTTGCTCATCATATTCATTGTCATACTTACTTGCTTGCATTCATCTTGTGATTCTTGATTGTGATTGTTGTAGCTTTAAATTTTTATTTGCCCTTTGATTAGCATTGTCACCTATTCACCCCCCTCTAGGTGACTTTTCATAAGGCACAGAACAAGGCATTCATTGCTTTGGCGTAAAGGTTCGCATTCTTCTTTTGATCAGCACTCTAAGCGTTGTAGTTAGTTGTTGGCTTGGTGTACGATGCTTCTACGATATTTCAAAGTTCGTAGTTGAGCGATTGCAAGTAGATCTTCATTCTACACTTCCAATAGTTGTAGTTGGATCCGTCAAATAGCGGTGGTCGTTGTGTAGAATGTCCTTCTTTGAATTGTGACGAAGGGAACTCCTTTGCCATCCTTGCTTGTTGTTGACTAGGTATGCAGGGCTTGTATGCCGGTTCAGGGTATGCAGGGCTCTGATACCAAATGATGGTCCCGAGATGATGCCAAATGCGGAACTTTCTCTGTTGGCACTTATGGATCTAAACTACAAAGTCAACACAAATACTAAACAAAAAAGAATTAAGTTAAGCAAATAAATAAACTTGCAGTAAAGGAAATCAAATCTCAGAAAAATTTAGACAAATGCAAACACGAGAGATTTATCCTGGTTCGGTCCTCGTGACCTACATCCAGTCCCTAAGCCACCCGCTTGAGATTTTCCTTTATCCTTGATTTTGTACACCCAAAATCACAACCATGCAGACCACTTGACAAATCCCCTTTGCCAAATGTGTACACCTTCTCTACATCCAAGAGAACAATCACCACCTTGTACAACTTGCTTCTACACCAAGAAGACCCTCTTGTACAATGATTTCTTTGAGGATTATAACACTTCCTATAAGCTTTGGTACTGTGTATGAACGTGGACAAGGTCTAGTATAGGAGAAAACTTGAGAGATCTTCACTATAGAGTTGGAATTTGGTGAAGAACAGAAGTGGGAACAGTTTTCAGGATTGGCAGAATTTTGATTTAGAAAACTGAAGATTAGGATTGGTATATGGCCTTTGGATTAACCACCCTTTATATAGCTGCACTCTAGGGTAAGTTAGGGTAGTTACAGGTGCAATTCAAAAGTTTAAAATGTTGGAAAATGTTGCACAAAAGACCAGATAATAGAAACTGTCCAACAGTTAGAAACTACCTATAGTCGACTTTCCTTTTGAGTTAGTCGACTATACAAGGCAAATTTCCAAAGGGTAGTCGACTACTAATGGGTATTAGTGACTAGGTCAAGATAAGCTCAAGTGACGGTTTCTGGATAACTGAACCAAGTCGACTGCAACTTCTTTATAAGTCGACTAGGCCAGGGATTAGTCGACTAGGGGAATAGGGTTAGTCGACTACACATACTGTCAAGTCGACTAATTGACAAACAGAGAGCTGGGTATAAATTGAGACACAGGATTAGTCGACTAGGATTTGGTCAAGTCGACTACACTATGTGTTAGTCGACTTGAAAGAGGTATTAGTCGACTAATTGACTCTGATATGTGTGTGCGCATCAAGGCTTTTGACATGCTATTTCATATTTACAAAACACATCATATCAACTCTCTTTGGGAAGTCTTGATCATGACGAACTCTTGATTAGTCTTGTGTTAGAGCTCCAAATGAAATGCTTCACAAAGTCTTCATCAAAACAAGTTCCAACACATTTTTCTCTATTTAAACACTTCAAACTTCCATCTCATGGCCAATGTGGGACTAAATGCTTTTAGCTACCTTTAGTCCCATTCTGGCTTTGAATTAGGCAAACTTTAGACTTGAATATCTCATTCATTCGAAGTCAGAATTGAACATGTGAATATACCATGTTCATCCCCAATGGAAGGATAACACACTCCAACCATCATCCAATTGATTCGATCAACGGATCTCGCTGTAATTCAATTCAAAGATTCACATATATTCTTCATATTCCCGGCAATCCCTCACAATGAATGGAGATTCAAGGAATTGACACACAAAGAGACTGACTCTATTATGAAAGGTACCTTAGAAAAGAAACTGCAACATGATAGGTGAACTAGGTCTTAAACCTTTCATAGCGAAAGCTTTATCAGACTTACTGGCTAATCAGTGAACTAGGTCTTGAACTGTTAGCCGTTAGTGTAAGCCAAGTCAACAAGCTTCACACAGTAACTTTTCAAATCAACTTTGCTTCTCGGTTGTGTCCATTTTGGCCCTGGACATTCTTGGTTTCAGAGAGTATCTTTAGGGAATAACAGCCTCCATAGAAATTCCCAAAGAGCTAACCCAACTCTAAACTCACATAGGTGATCATCCTATTAAGAGTAGTCTACTCTACTCTACTTGTTTAGTAACAAGATACAGGCATCATTAAAAGTGTTAAGCTTATCATTAATCCACTTGTAGAAAGCACTTATGTGCACCTTAGGAATGGATTGGAGTCAAGCTCTCAAGTGCTTACTTGCTGAGTCAATCATAACTAGTTTTTCCTCTTGAACTTAGTCCGAGGGATTTCCAGTGGCTAAGTGAGGTTTCCATTAAGCTGACTCGGTAAGGTTAGGCTTTTAGACCCTTCTCCTCGATGCCCAGTTTATATGCTCTCCACTTAAACTTTTAGTAAGCGGATCCGCTAAATTATCTTTTGACAAGACAAAGTCAATAGAGATAATTCTATTTGAGAGCAACTGTTTAACAGTATTATATCTACGACGAATATGTCTAGGCTTACTGTTGTATATAATATTTTTTGCCCTAGATATAGCTGCTTGATTATCACAGTGTATGCATATAGCGGGCACTGGCTTTTGCCATAATGGTATATCTTTTAAAAATTTTCGAAGCCATTCTGCTTCTTCTCCGGCCTTATCTAAGGCTATGAATTCTGATTCCATAGTGGAACGAGCAATGCATGTATGTTTGGAAGATTTTCAAAATACTGCTGCTCCTCCTAGAGTAAATACGTATCCGCTAGTTGATTTTGATTTCTCAGAATCTGCAATCCAATTAGCATCACTGTATCCTTCAAGTACAGGTGGATACTGGCCATATCTCAAGGCATATTCCTTGGTATGTGATACGTAACCCAATACTCGTAGTAGAGTAGTCCAATGTTGATCACTAGGATTTCTATTGTATCTGCTTAACTTGCTTATAGCGTATGCAAAATATCGGGTCTAGTTCAATTCAATAAATACATTAGACTTCTGATAATCTGAGAATACTCCAACTGGCGTATTCTAGTTCTTGTATTCTTATGAAGGTGGATGTATGGGAGAAAAGGATTTGTATTCTGTTTTATCCCATGATCCTTGAATCTTTCTATTATCTTCTCCACGTAGTGAGATTGAGATAGACTGATTCCATCTGGTGTTCTAGTGATTTTAATTCCTAAAATTACATCAGCAACCCCCAGATCCTTCATGTCAAAACTGTTGGATAACATTCTTTTAGTGGACTTAATAATTTCAATATTAGTCCCAAGTATCAACATGTCGTCTACATAAAGATAAATAATGATACATGCATTTTCAACTATTTTAGTGTAAACACACTTATCGCATTCATTGATAGTGAATCTATCTTTGATAATGACACTAAAAAATTTCTCATGCCATTGTTTTGGATCCCGCTTTAGAACGTATAAGGATTTTACCAATTTACACACTTTGTGTTCTTGGCCCTTGACTATAAATTCTTCAGGTTGCTCCATATATATTTCTTCATTTAATTCACCATTTAAGAATGCAGTCTTGACATCCATTTGATGGATATCTAAGTTATGCAATACTGCAATTGCAATCAACATCCGAATAGAGGTTATTCTTGTTACTGGTGAATAAGTATCGAAGTAGTCAAGTCCTTCCTTTTGTCGATAACCCTTGGCTACTAACCTAGCCTTATCCTTATCGATAGATCCATCGGGTTTTAATTTTCTTTTGAAAATCCACTTACACCCAATTGGTTTATTGCTAGGAGGCAAGTTTGCCAATTCCCAAGTATGATTACTTACCATGGATTCTATTTCACTATTTATAGTTTCTTTCCACATTTGTGCTTCTGGGGTAGACATAGCCTCTTTAAATGTTTGAGGCTCGCTTTCGATAGCGTATGCTATAAAATCTGGACCAAAAGATTTTGAGATTCTAGATCTCTGACTTCTTCTTGGTTCAATTTCCGCATTAACAATCGGTTCCTCGGGGCTTTTGTCCCTGAATGCCATCTCATGTGTTCTTTTCCCAGAAGTCTTATCTATTTCCTATTTATATGGAAAAATATCTTCAAAGAACACAGCATCTCTAAATTCGATAATCATGTTTACATTAATATCTGGTATCTCTGATTTATGAACCAGAAATCTATAGGCTCTACTGTTCAAGGCATAGCCTATGAATATACAATCCATTGTTCTTGCTCCAAACTTAGTCTTTTTAGGTAATGGTGCTAGCACCTTTGCAAGGCCCCCCCACATTTTGAGATAATGGTAGGAAGGTGTCCTTCCATGCTATAACTCAAATGGTATAAGACCAAGTTTCTTGTGGGGTATTTTGTTTAGAATATAATTTGAAGTTAACAGAGCTTCCCCCCACAAGTTTTGCGGAGCTCTAGAACTTACGAGCATGGAATTGACCATCTCCTTCAAAGTTCTGTTCTTCCGTTCAGCAATTCCATTTTGTTGAGGAGTAAATGGTGCTGTTGTTTGATGGATTATACCAAATTTAGAACATAACTCTCTAAAATCATTTGATTCATATTCTCCGCCTCTATCAGATTTTAGAATCTTGATATTCTTGTTGAGTTGATTCTCAACTTCGGCTTTATATGTTATAAACATATTCATTGCCTCATTCTTACTGTTTAAAAGATACACATAACAGTATCTTGTACAGTCATCAATAAAAGTAATAAAATACTTTTTCTCGCCTCTAATTGGCATAAACTTTAAGTCACACAGATCTCTATGAATTAACCCTAAAGGTTCTGTATTTCGATTAATTGAGTGAAATGAATTTTTCGCTAACTTGACTTCAACACAAATCTCACACTTGCGAATTTCTTCCAAGTTGAGTTTAGGAATATATCCTAGATTAGGCAAGTTTTTAATGACTTGTAATTTACATGCCCTAATCAAGCATGCCATAAAGTAGGAGACTCAAGTAAATAAATAGAAGATTTTTCTTTATTTATAAGCTTCAAGTACAAATACACAGACTTTTTATCTATCAGTGCAACATTGGCTTTAAAAAGTCCATCAACAAGATAACCTTTCCCACATACATCCCACCCCTAGTAAGTACAAATTTATCTGATTCAAAAACCATTCTAAATCCTTTCTTGCTAAGTATTGATCCAGAGATCAGATTTTTGCGGATATCTGGAACATGTAGCACATCGTTCAGAGTAAGTTCTTTCCCAGATGTCCACTTCAAGATGACCTTGCCTTTTCCTTCAACCTTGGAGACGGCTGAGTTTCCCATAAATAGTTGCTCATCTTACTCTAGTTTTCGATATTTAGAGAATAATAATTTTTCAGAGCAGATGTGCCGAGTAGCCCTACTGTATACCCACCAAGCCTTATTGTTGGTTGTCAGATTCACTTCTGACACCACAGCTGAAAGGCTTGGCGATGCATGGTCGGTCAAGTTTTCCTGTGGATGGTTCTTCTTATTCTTTTTGAGACGGCTGCGACATTCATTCGCCTTATGCCCTTCTTTGTTGCAGATGTAGCAGGTTCCTTTGAAGCGCATGTTCTTGCCTTCTTGGACCTTGCCTTTGTACCCTTGGGCTGTCCTCTTCCGCTTTAAGCCTTTGGAAGTAGACGCTTTCCCCTTTGAGTCTTCGATCACATTGGCCTTAGCTTCATAGGAGTTCTTACTGCTCATTTTCTCGGACTTTCGGTTGTCCTTCTCAATTCGAAGCCTCACAATGAAATCTTCCAACTTCAACTCCTTTCTCTTGTGCTTCAGGTAGTTCTTTAAATCTCTCCACGCAGGTGGGAGTTTCTTCACGATAGTAGCAATCTGATAGGTTTCATGTAGAATCATACCTTCGGCCTCTATCTCATGCAAGATAAGTTGGAACTCTTGCACCTGACTGATTACAGTCTTGTTGTCCACCATCTTATACTCCAGAAATCGTCCTACGACGAACTTCTTGGTACCAGCATCCTCAGTCTTGTATTTCTTATCAAGACTGGTCCATAACTTCTTTGCCATTGTGATAGGACTGTAGACATTATAAAGAGAGTCATCTAATCCATTTAAAATATAGTTTCGACAAAGGAAGTCACCTTGAGCCCATACATCGACTGCAAGGAATGAGTCCCGATCAGTTTCGGGTTCTGGTGGATCTTCTTGCAGGAATTTGGCCAGATGCAGAGTGGTCAAGCAGAAGAGCATCTTCTATTGCCACCTCTTGAATTCTGTGCCATCAAATTTTTCTGGCTTCTCTGGCTTCAGGTTACGAAGTGGAGTAGGCATCAAAGCTTGTAGCTGCATGTTTGGTGCCTTGCTTGAGCTATCTTGATTAGTCTCAGACATTTTCAGCAAGTTCAAGTAGAACAGAAGTAAGAAACTTTAATACGTAATGGTCTTAAGATTGTTGGATTCTAGGATCAATCTGACAACTAATCAATATCACTGAAATATCACTGATCTAATTTGCCAGGTTGGTTAATATCAGGTGGGAGGTTCTCCGCTCAATAGAACGTTCCTTAATTAAAGAACCAACTTTCAATTACCTTCTTTGGTTAAACACCAATTTGACTGGTATAAGTTAGTCTCAATATACTGAATATAGTATAGACCCTGTATAAAGAAATTAATTCACTTATACAGTACTTTGAGTGAGGTACGCTTAAAGCGAATCCCCTTAAGATAATTACGTCCCCTGCACCGGTGCTAACGGGTTACTGGACGATAGTCTCCCAAGATACAACACTCCTTCACGGTATTTGGATAGCACTACTAAATCACAGTACGGTCGAACCGTAGTTAACCAGTACCTTCACATGATTATTGAAGCAGCGTGACTAAGACAAATTTCGGGAGAATATTTGTCTTTACTTTGGAGGAGCACCCACTGTAGAGGAAGGAGGAAGGTAGAAGAATATTCTTCTTCAGAAGTCCCAGATTCAGAAACCAATTCTACTAAAGAATTTGTTGAATTTTCTGAGCCCTCTTTCAGAACGAATTTTGCAGAATCTCTTGGAAGTTGCTTCAAAATCTGAGTTGTAGAATTCTCACTTGCTTTGGAAACCGAGTTGCAGATTTCTCACTTCCTGTTTGGAAGTCACTTCAAGATAGAGAGAAGAAGAAGTCACTTCAGAATGCAGAGATTCTGCTGATGTTGGTGTGTTCTGATTTGGGAAAATGGAGCGCTATTTATAGCGCTCCGGGAGGGGTAAAAGGGTCTGAACCCAACAGTTGCAACGGTTCAGTCTGAACCGTTGCAACGGTTCAACCGCAGCAACCGCCCAACTGTCCGCGGTGGTTGGCTGACAGCCATTGCGCGGGGCGGTTCGGATCTGGATGGCGGAGCGGGTAGGATCCGCGTAACCCATACCCATGAGACCTGGTTCAAAAAGAACCGGACTGGGTAGCGCACCCGCACCCAGACCTGGACCGGCACCGGCGCCGGCGCCGGCCGGCCGCCTCCGCCGCCGCCGCCGCCAGTGGTGGCGCGCGCGCATGTGCGGGCATGGTTTCCTCCCAATCGCGTGCGAAAACTCCAAGTACCCAAAGGGCACACCATTTGTTCCCATTTTTCTCTATTTAAACACTTCAAACTTCCATCTGATGGACAATGTGGGACTAAATACTTTTAGCTACCTTTAGTCCCATTTTGGCTTTGAATTAGGCAAACTTTAGACTTGAATATCTCATTCATTCGAAGTCGGAATTGAACATGTGAATATACCACGTTCATCCCCAATGGAAGGAGAACACACTCCAACCATCATCCAATTGATTCGATCAACGGATCTCGCCGTAATTCAATTCAAAGATTCACATATATTCTTCATATTCCCAACAATCCCCCAACAATGAATGGAGATTCAAGGAATTGACACACAAAGAGACTGACTCTATTGTGAAAGGTACCTTAGAAAAGAAACTGCATCAGGATAGGTGAACTAGGTCTTGAACCTTCCATAGCGAAAGATTTATCGGACTTACTGGCTAATCAGTGAAGTAGGTCTTGAACTGTTAGCCGTTAGTGTAAGCCAAGTCAACAAGCTTTACACAGTAACTTTCTAAATCAACTTTGGTTCTTGGTTGTGTCTATTTTGGCCCTGGACATTCTTGGTTTTAGAGAGTATCTTTAGGGATTACAACCTCCATAGAAATTCCCAAAGAGCCGACCCAACTCTATACTCACATAGGTGATCGTCCTATTAAGAGTAGTCTACTCTACTCCACTTGTTTCGTAACAAGATATAGGCATCATTGAAAGCGTTAAGCTTATCCTTAATCCACTTGTAGAATGCACTTATGTGCACCCTAGGAATGGATTGGAGTCAAGCTCCCATGTACTTACTTGCTGAGTCAATTATAACTAGTTTTTCCTCTTGAACTTAGTCCATGGGATCTCCAGTCGCTAAGTAAGTTTCCATTAAGCTGACTCGGTAAGGTTAGACTTTTAGACCCATTCCCCTCGATGCGCAGTTTATACGCTCTTCACTTAAACCTTTAGTAAGCGGACCCGCTAAAGTATCTTTTGACAAGACAAAGTCAATAGAGATAATTCCATTTGAGAGCAACTGCTTAACAGTATTATGTCTACGACGAATATGTCTAGACTTACCGCTGTATATAACATTTTGTGCCCTAGATATAGCTGCTTGATTATCGCAGTGTATGCATATAACGGGCACTGGCTTTTGCCATAATGGTATATCTTTCATAAATTGTCGAAGCCATTCTGCTTCTTCTCCGGCCTTATCTAAGGCTATGAATTCCAATTCCATAGTGGAACGGGCAATGCATGTTTGTTTAGAAGATTTTCAAGAAACCGCTGCTCCTCCTAGAGTAAATACGTATTCGCTAGTTGATTTTGATTCCTCAGAATCTGCAATCCAATTAGCATCACTGTATCCTTCAAATACAGGTGGATACTGTCCATATCTCAAGGCATATTCCTTGGTATGTGATACGTAATCCAATACTCGTAGTAGAGCAGTCCAATGTTGATCATTAGAATTGCTAGTGTATCTGCTTAACTTGCTTACAGCGTAAGCAATATCGGGTCTAGTGTAATTCATCAAATACATTAGACTTTCGATAATCTGAGAATACTCCAGCGTAAGCAATATCGGGTCTAGTGTAATTCATCAAATACATTAGACTTTCGGTATTCTAGTTCCCGTATTCTTATGAAGGTGGATGTGTGGGAGAAAAGGATTAGTATTCTCTTTTATCCCAGGATCCTTGAATCTTTCTATCATCTTCTCCACGTAGTGAGATTGAGATAGACTGATTCCATCTGGTGTTCTGGTGATTTTAACTCCTAAAATTACATCAGCAACCCCCAGATCCTTCATGTAAAAACTGTTGGACAACATTCTTTTAGTGGACTTAATAATTTCAATATTAGTCCAAAGTATCAACATGTCGTCTACATAAAGACAAACAATGATAAATGCATTTCTAACTGTTTTAGTGTAAACACACTTATCGCATTCATTGATAGTGAATCTATCTTTGATCATGACACTATCAAATTTCTCATGCCATTGTTTTTGAGCCTGCTTTAGACAGTATAAGCATTTTACCAATTTACACACTTTATGTTCTTGGCCCTTGACTATAAATCCTTCAGGTTGCTCCATATATATTTCTTTATTTAATTCACCATTTAAGAATGCAGTCTTGACATCCATTTGATGGATATCTAAGTTATGCAATACTGCAATTGCAATCAACATCCGAATGGAGGTTATTCTTGTTACTAGTGAATAAGTATCGAAATAGTCAAGTCCTTTCTTTTGTCGATAACCGTTGACTACTAATCTAGCCTTATCCTTATCAATAGATCCATCGGGTTTTAATTTTCTTTTGAAAATCCACTTACACCCAATTGGTTTATTGCCATGAGGCAAGTTTGTCAATTCCCAAGTATGATTACTTACTATGGATTCTATTTCGCTATTTATAGCTTCTTTCCACATTTGTGCTTCTGGGGTAGACATAACCTCTTTAAATGTTTGAGGCTCGCTTTCGATAGCGTATGCTATGAAATCTGGACCAAAAGATTTTGAGATTCTAGATCTCTGACTTCTTCTTGGTTCAATTTCCGCATTAACAATCGGTTCCTCGGGGCTTTCGTCCCTGAATGCCATCTCATGTGTTCTTTTCCCAGAAGTCTTATCTATTTCCCGTTTATATGAAAAAATATCTTCAAAGAACACAGCATCTCTAGATTCGAAATCATGTTTACATGAATATCTGGTATCTCTGATTTATGAACCAGAAATCTATAGGCACTACTGTTCAAGGCATAACCTATGAATATGCAGTCCATTGTTCTTGCTCCCAACTTAGTCTTTTTAGGTAATGGTGCTAGCATCTTCGCAAGGCACCCCCACATTTTGAGGTAATGGTAAGAAGGTGTTCTTCCATGCCATAACTCAAATGGTATAAGACCAAGTTTCTTGTGGGGTATTCTGTTTAGAATATAATTTACAGTTAACAAGCTTTTCCCCACAAGTTTTGCGGAGCTCCAGAACTTACGAGCATGGAATTGACCATCTCCTTCAAAGTTCTGTTCTTCCGTTCAGCAATTCTATTTTGTTGAGGAGTATATGGTGCTGTTGTTTGATGGATTATACCAAATTTAGCACATAACTCACTAAAATCATTTGATTCATATTTTTCGCCTCTATCAGATTTTACAATCTTGATATTCTTGTTGAGTTGATTCTCAACTTCGGCTTTATATGTTATAAACATATTCATTGCCTCATCCTTACTGTTTAAAAGATACACATAACAGTATCTTGTACAGTCATCAATAAAAGTAATAAAATACTTTTTTCTGCCTCTAGTTGACATAAACTTTAAGTCACACAGATCGCTATGAATTAACCCTAAAGGTTCTGTATTTCGATCAATTGAGTGAAATGAATTTTTCGCTAACTTGGCTTCAACACAAATCTCGCACTTGCGAATTTCTTCTGAGTTGAGTTTAGAAATATATCCTAAATTAGACAAGTTTTTTAATGACTTATAATTTACATGCTCTAATTTAGCATGCCATAAAGTAGGAGAGTCATGCAAATAAATAGAAGATTTTCCTTTATTTATAAGCTTCGGGTACAAATACACACTTTTTATCTACCACTGCAACATTGGCTTTAAAAAGTTCATCAAAAAGATAACCCTTTCCCACATACATCCCACCCTTAGTAAGTACAAATTTATCTGATTCAAAAACTATTCTAAATCCTTTCTTACTAAGTATTGATCCAGAGATCAGATTTTTGCGGATATCTGGAACATGTAGCATATCGTTCAGAGTAAGTTCTTTCCCTGATGTCCACTTCAGGATGACCTTACCTTTTTCTTCAACTTTAGAGACGGCTGAGTTTCCCATGAATAGTTGCTCATCTTGCTCTAGTTTTTTATATTTAGAGAATAATAATTTATCAGAGCAGATGTGCCGAGTAGCCCCAGTGTCTACCCACCAATCCTTATTATTGGTTGTCAGATTCACTTGTGACACCACAGCTGAAAGGTTTGGCGACGCATAGTCGGTCAAGTTTGCATGTGGATGGTTCTTCTTGTTCTTTTTGAGACGGCTGCGACATTTATTCGTCTTATGCCCTTCTTTGTCGCAGATGTAGTAGGTTCCCTTAAAGCGCATGTTCTTGCCTTCTTAGACCTTTCCTTTGTACCCTTGGGCAGTCGTCTTCCGCTTTAAGCCTTTGGAAGTAGACGCTTACCCCTTTGAGTCTTCGATCACATTGGCTTTAGCTTCATAGGAGTTCTTACTGCTCCTTTTCTCGGACTTTCGGTTGTCCTCATCAATTCGAAACCTCACAATGAGATCTTCCAACTTTAGCTCCTTTCGCTTGTACTTCAGGTAGTTCTTGAAATCTCTTCACGCAGGTGGGAGTTTTTCCACGATAGTAGCAACCTGAAAAGTTTTAGGTAGAATCATACCTTCGGCCTCTATCTCGTGCAAGATAAGTTGGAACTCTTGCACCTGACTGATCAAAGTCTTGTTGTCCACCATCTTGTACTCCAAAAATCATCCTATGACAAACTTCTTGGTACCAGCATCCTTAGTCTTGTATTTCTTATCAAGACTGGCCTATAACTTCTTTGCCGTTGTGATAGGACTGTAGACATTGTAAAGAGAGTCATGCAGTCCATTTAAAATATAGTTTCGGCAAAGGAAGTCACCTTCAGTCCATGCATCGACTGCAAGGACTGAGTCCCGATCAATTCCGAGTTCGGGTAGATCTTCTTGCAGGAATTTGGCAAGATGCAGAGTGGTCAAGTAGAAGAGCATCTTCTATTGCCACCTCTTGAATTCTGTGCCATCAAATTTTGCTGCCTTCTCCGGCTTCGCGTTAGGAAGTGGAGTAGGCATCAAAGCTTGTAGCTACATGTTTGTGCCTTACTTGAGCTATCTTGATTAGTCTGACATTTTCTGCAAGTTCAAGCAGAACAGAAGTAAGAAACTTCAATACGTAATTGTCTTAAGATTGTTGGATTCTAGGATCAATCTGACAACTAATCAATATCACTGAAATATCACCGATCTAATTGGCCAGGTCGGTTAATATCAGGTGGGAGGTTTTCCGTTCAATAGAACGTCAGTCTCAATATACTGAATATTAGTATAACCCCTGTATAAAAAAATTAATTCACTTATACAGTACTTGGAGTGAGGTGCGCTTAAAGCGAATCTCCTTAAGACAATTACGTACCCTGCACCGGTGCTAAGGCGTGTTATTGGACGCTAGTCTCCCAAGATACAACACTCCTTCACGGTATTTGGATAGCACTACCAAATCACCGTACGGTCGAACCGTAGTTAACTAGTGCCTTCACGGGATTATTGAATATTTGTCTTTACTTTGGAGAGAATATTTACCCTGCACCAGTGCTACGTACGGTCGAACCGTAGTTAACCAGCTTTACGGGATTATTGAAGCAGCGGGACTAAGATAAATTTCAGGAGAATATTGTCTTTACTTTGGAGAGAATATTTGTCTTTACTTTGGAGTTCAAAAAGAACCGGACCGGGTAGCGCACCCAGACCCGAGCCTGAGCCCGGCCCTACCCGGCCGCCGCCAGCGGCCGCACGCGGGCATGGTTTCCTCCCAATCGCGCGCGAAACTCCAAGTACCCAAAGGGCACGCCTTTTGTTCCCATTTTTTTCTATTTAAACACTTCAAACTTTCATCCCATGACCAATGTGGGACCAAATACTTTTAGCTACCTTTAGTCCCATTTTAGCTTTGAATTAGGCAAACTTTAGACTCGAATATCTCATTCATTCGAAGTCGGAATTGAACATGTGAATATACCACGTTCATCCCCAATGGAAGGAGAATACACTTCAACCATCATCCAATTGATTCGATCAACGGATCTCGCCGTAGTTCAATTCAAAGTTTCACGTATATTCTTCATATTCCCAACAAATTAATATGTATATAAAAGTTTCAGTACCCCTTTCCCTTCTGTTTGAGATTGGCAACATCATTTAATGAAGTTATAATTCTTCGGTTCCATCTTTATTCAAAAATCATGTCTCTTATAAATTCTCGATATCTATAATAGAATTGGTGACTTGGCTGTGAGTGGCCTTTTGGATATAAAATCTATAAACTAAGCAGGAAATTCTTACTGAGTACAAGTTGATATTGATAACTCTTTCTCCATTCTCTCCTATACTGAAATACATAAATTCCTCAAAACATATTGGTGATTGGTGGTCATGCAACGTCAATTAACTTACATGCACTATTTAGTGATACATTATACCCATTTTTTTCTAGGAACATCATTCTTGTAATCGCTACAAACAAATCTTCTAGACTTGGAAACGACTTGGAAACATAGGAAGTGTATTCTTTAAGGGAAAAAAATAGAGAGAAACGAATAGACATAGAGACAAAATAGCAATCCAACTAATATCAGGCTCAAAAATTTTCAACCCCGCAGCTATGTTCATTGTCATGTTGTAAGTGGATGGTCTTCTTTTTCCATTATAATCGTTTCCAACTCATCTCAAATATGACTACTGTCATAGCTTTTGTGAATTGCCAAGTCAAGATGACTTACATGTTCTGATGGGAGAAAAGAGAATCGTTTAGAAATTGTTGTAAGATGGGTTTTGTACCATTACAATTCAGAATTATCATCAAAAAGTTTCAGGTAGGCTCCTTACTAGTAGGTGAGAATAGATTGTGAGCAGAGGCAAAAAAAAAAAAAAAAAAGTTGTCTAAAACCAGATTAAAAAAATTAAGTTCAATTAGTTTTTTAAAAAGACATTGGATATTAAGAAGCCCCCAACGCTGATCCAGTCAATCTGGTCATTTGTTTTTGGGTAGCATCTACTTGTCGACTTTTTGACCCGGCGCCGTCCGTAATTTTCTTATCCGCCAGCCGCGTTGACTGATCCGGCCGGCCTGTTGAGTCCGGAGAGCTAATTCTATTGGGCTGGCACCCGTTTCTTTATTAAGACCCAGGCTAAGCTGTGAACTGAGGTTTATTTCAATCTTGAGGCCAAATTAAAAGTCCCATGGTACTCCTCAAAATATTGAAAGTATCCCACCTTGTATTATGTTGATGAATAAATTAATAGGAAAAAAAGGAAACATATCTCATTAACTGAAATTAATCGAGCCAAACCTGCACAAAAATATAGAAGTTTAGAACAGTGCTAGATTCTCAATGCTACGGTGTAGCTTAGGGCCGGTCGTGATCCACAGGGAGGGACAGCGATAGAAGCGTTGTGTAAGTTTTCTTCCTAAGTTACTACACCTGTTAAAGAACTTCTTTGTTTTAAAAGAAAATAAAATAAAAATAGTTAAAACTAAGTTAAGTTAATGGGAATTCCAAGGGAAAGAAGAAGAGGATTTTGTTGTTTTGATTACTAAGTAAAAAAAAAATAAATAAACAAGAAAAGAAAGAACATACCTTGGAGTAATTAATAAAGGAAAGCAATCGATCAATTAAGTTAAGTAACGATGAAGAGAAGTGCGATAGTTTCATTGGCTGTCACTCTCAATATCACTATCTTTAAAGAAGATTATATTTAGTGTCACTCTAAAGATAATTGTTTCTCTCTTATATGTCATGAAACTCTCCCTAATCCAAGTTATAAAGAAGACATGATTAAAAAAAAAGCATAAAGGAAGCAAATAAAAGCATATAAAGCATTTGAAGCAAGTAAACTAAAAAGAGCTAAATTGAAAAGAACAGAAGAACTTATTAAAGCTGGCACCACCAATTACAAGCACTTCGTCTTCTCTTTATAATTCTTTCTCTCAGATTGAAAACTATAATGAACAAAGAAAAATTCTAACCCTAAAACTCCCCTTCAGAGTTGTGCTAAGGAGATATGATGCAATTTTCTCTATGCTATACCCCTCTATTTATTGTAGAAGTAGTGATAGACTCCTATTAGAATTTGTGCAACCATTTTTAGAACTTGAATTTGAACTTTGGATATTAAGATAATATCATATCTCTTGACTTGGAAAGCAAGCTATTATAAATATCTGAAATTTAATCCTACCCTTATCTCCAAGATTTGATTTGTCTAGAATTTTATGTGAAAATTCAATTCTAAATTGGTTTGCAGCTAATCGGCATGTTAATTGCTAAATATGACTTATCAAGAGATAGAATTGAAAATAGTGATCAACATAATAATTATAGTTCTTTAAGTTCTCTTTCTGGAGTATCTTGAATCATCATATTTGATTTTTTGGAGCGAAAATTATGCTCAAAATGCTAAAAGACATTCAGTCTAAATCTGAGTCTAAATTGATTTAGAACTCCAAATTTAATTGAATTTTCCTCCTTATCTCCAAATATGATTACTTCATCTTATCCGTTGATTTTCTCTCTATTCATTTGTCTTCAACGAAACTGATTGGGTCTTCAAAAAATCAGTTTTTCTTTTGCATTTTGATGGTACTATCTTATCTGCTATATCCGGTTTTCAGATAAGATGGCTTCTAGAACCTTTGGTTTGAATCGATCCTTATTGATTTGCTTTATCTTCAGTTGATGATTTGAATCTTCTCCAAAATCTAATTTATTTGGTTAGGATTTGTACTTATTTTCTCTCTATCATAGCATGAATTTAGACATTAAGACAAGTGAGTTGTAAGAATTATTACAGAATAAATGTAGGAATGCAGTAATAATTATGCAATATATGCATCCAAACACACCCCCACACCTACCTTTTGCCCATCCTTGAGTAAAACAAAGAGGACAAAAAACTAAACTGACCTACCTAACTCACATTCGTAGAAATTATGGTTGCACTTAGCACGTGCAACAAACCGTTAAACCTCTAAGTTACCCCTAAAGGACGAGTTTTGTCTCGTGAGGGTTTCAGTGGATTACACCCATAAAATTCCATAAAGAAAAAGAGAATAAAGTGTTAGTATTTTTGAAAACGTATTTTGAAGGGAAAAAATATTTGAAGCACTAATGTAAGAATTCAAGTAATTTATAAGTCATAGGATTATCAAAAGTTAATCATTCCTAAACTTAGTCTTTATTCAAATACTTGTTTTCAGATAAGGATTAATATTTTATTTCTCATCTAGTCCATTATTTTACCTTAAGTCATAGGCATCTTGTGCCGGGAGAATTTGACGCGGGATTCTTCAACTCTAACTCTTATGTCTTATTATTTTTTTATTTTTTATTTTTTACATTTATGGCGGTAATATCCCTTAGCTCTATTAGACTTTTTAATTTGCCCATGTAACGAGCCTTAGTCGGTGACTCCCAAACAAGACGGTTTTAGGGCACCGGGTAAGAAAACACCCCAAGGACTTAGGACACGAGCAAATAAAGTGACAAAAGTAAGAATTTTTATTTATATGAACCACTTTTAGGCTTGAATACTTATGCTTTATGAGGCACAATTACCCAGCTTAATTATGTTGGCCCAAAGGCCATTAGCCCGAAGTTTTGATGATAACAAATCATATGTAGTTATGTTTTAACAAGTTTGTTTAAATGAGTTTCAGGTAAAAATTATAGGTTGATTGACGGCTCCAACACAAGACTCACACATTTGGAAGCCGCGAAGATTTGGATCCCAGAGCCCAGCACAATAGAAGAGCTCCAGGATCAAACAAGTTGAGAAGACTACTATAAGATTTGTATTTTTACATTTTCCATTTTAGTTAGGATTTATAGTCTATTTTGTCAAGACCGAGATGATAGAGGTTGATAACTTTGGAATTGTTACACACACACATTTGATATTACTTCATGCTTACAAACAAAATTTTATTACAAAATTTCTTACCAAGTTTCGAAAAAATAAAGTTTGGAAAAATCGGTTTTTGGAAAAATAAGTTTTTGGAAAAACAAGTTTTTGGAAAAATCGTTTTTGTTTAGAAAAAGAATTTTTATCAAAATAAAGTTCAAATCATTTTGGTGTTGATCTATGACCACACCCTGGTCTTTATAAGCCCTAGAACTCTATTTTATATATACCCATCTAAAGAACTTTTATCAAAATTTTTATCTTCAAAAAGCCCTTTCAAAAACCTGACTTTTGCCCTAGTCTGGTCGACCAAACGGTCGACCGCTGGCAGAGCAGCACTGCTCTGTCGGTCGACCGACATGCACCATTGTGCATGTGTGCACATCGGTCGACCGATCGATCGACCGAGAGCAAGAGTAGTGCTCTCTGTTTTTCTCGGTCGACCGTACCGGTCGACCGACAGAGAGAACTCACTCTCTGTTTGGGACTTCGGTCGACCGGCCCGGTCGACCGCTTTCCCAACGGTCAGAAATCCGACCGTTGGCGGTCGACCGGCCCGGTCGACCGACAACAGTTAGAATCTGCTGACAGATTCCAACAGCTATTTTTCTGATTTGATTTTTGTTGGGATCTCCCCCAAAGAATCTCTTAGCCTTTTTAACCCAGTTTCCATCCCCTATAAATAGAGGGAGCGTTCTACAACTAAAAGACAAGATTTACAAGATTAAGATCAAAAGTTTTCAAAAGTTTAGCGTTTTAGCAAAAAGTTTTCATTGAGCCAAATTTTCAATCCTTTTAGCTTGAAGCCTTCCTCTACTTCTCTTCTAGATTTGTGCACTACACAATCCCAAAAGTTTCATCTCCTCATCTTGGTTGTAGAGTTGTGCAAGTGAGCCATTATTTGTGGTCAAGTGTTGATCATCGTTTTCTTCATATTGAGAAGTTGTAGAGGTTACGGCCTCAAGCGAGTTAGTGAGCTCTAAGTCGGTGTTGCGGCACCGTGAGAGAGGACAAGTGTGTCCGAAGAGTTCTAGTGAGAACTTGTATTGACGATCCGGTGGGATCAAGCATAGTGGAAATCCTTCATCGTGTTGAAGGCGGGGACGTAGAGTAGTGGCTCGAACCTCGAAACAATTCTCGTGTTTGCGATTGTCAACTTATCTCTAAAGTCTCTCTCTCCTTTACTTGCACTATTATTTGTTTACTTTCTTGCAAGTCTTATTATTGTTGTTGTTTATTGTTAATTAGTTTTTAATCCGCATTATTTGCCACTTAGTATAGCCTTCACCTATTCACCCCCCTCTAGGTAATTTCAATTGGTATCAGAGCCTAACCCAAGCATTTGGTTTAACCACCTTAGGGAGATCCTCATTATTGGCTATATCTATTTGTTGCATTTATTATTTGTTGTGCATTATACTTGTATTCATGGCATTTGTTGACTTTTCTAGCATCAAGTCCCCACCCAAATTTGATGGGTTGAACTTTCCCATTTGGAAGGTCAAAATGAACCTATTCCTAAAATCCCTAGGAGTTAGAGTTGCCAATTCTATCACCAAAGAATTTATTGAACCTCTCACTGATGAGAAAACATTGTCCGAAGAAACATCTAAGGACTATGAGGCCAATGCTAGAGCCCAATATGCACTCACTCAAGCATTAAATGGAGATGAAGATAAGAGAAGAAAGGGAGGCACCGAAGAAGAAAGCCCTTACTTTCAAGGCCGTTCCATCCACCTATGATGAAGAGGATTCATCGGAAGACTACGATGAAGACTTTGCCATGCTCATAAGGAAGGTGGGCAAAATGTTCTATAAGAAAGGTAGACAAAGCAACTTCAGAAGAGGGAGACCTCAAGGAAGATTTGAAAAGAAGAGAGAGGAACCGGGTCCATGTTTTCATTACAAGAAGACGGGACACCTAATTGCCGATTGCCCCTCTCTACAAGCTACTACCTCTAAGAACGGGCAAAAGAAGAAAAAGGCGATGGTGGCCACGTGGGATGACTCGGAGTCAGAATCCGAAGAGGAGATCGACGCCGCTCACATGTGCTTCATGGCACATGGCGATGATGCTTCCAAGGTATGTCTAGAAAACTGTTTAGATGATGAAGACTTAACCATGGATGAACTTGCACATTTTTTGAAGAATTACAAAGTAGCTATAAAATATCACTTGCTCAAAATAAAAAATTGAAAAAGGAGAATGATTCCCTAAAGAATAATTTGAGCTTGTTTTAAAAGAGAAAAATAAATTATCAAATTCTTTTGAGAAAATGAAAAAGGATTTTGAAAAATACAAAACCTCTTGTAAAGGAAAAAGCCCTATTTCTACTTGCAATAAAAATGAATTTTTAGAGATCCAAAAACGTATTGAAGTTTTGGATACAACTTTAAATAAATGTGTTTTTAACATGACTAAATTTGCATCAAGGTTTTCTAAAGGAATATCCCAAGGGAAACACACTGATCATCATGTTTCAAACTCACACAAGCATGCACACACACATAAACATGCATTTATGTATAGTAGAATTTATACTTGTGCTCATTGTGGCCGCAAAGGCCATTTAGAAAAGTTTTGTTATGCTAAGCTAAACTTGTTAAATAAAAATGTTTGGGTTCAAGAAAACACTAACCCTATAGGACCCAAAAAGATTTGGGTACCAAAAGACACGCCAAACTTGATTAATGCAGGTGTGTCGTCTTCCTCCAAGACTTAGGGGGAGATGGTGCCCGAGTGGTGGATGCATCAACGCTCAACGAACACATCGTCGCTTGCATCACTATCGAAGAGGCACCCATTTTGGAGAATACTTATGGTTTGGTAACTTCTCCACATAAAAATTTCTTCTTATATGCATAGGATTGCTAGTTGCATTTTTGTGATAATGTGCCTTACATATGTAAACTTGCATATCCATTTGTTTGTATCTTTGTCATGATTGAGAATATATTCATGTTTCTTTGCCATATGTTATTTGTCCATATATCAAGATTTTGTTAAAATGAAGTTTTATAATAAAGTTTTTTTAAAACCAAATTGAGCTAATAAATAGAGATGGCAATTGCGCACCTTAACTCTTATCTAGAGGAATTTCAAGGAGAAGTTCAGAACCCTTAACGGGGTATTCGGCTTCAACATCTCACGTTTTCACGGCCGTACGGGCGCAGCCGCACCCGTACTTTGGGCCAGGGTTTGCCTCTTGGCCCCCCTTTCCCCTGGTGCCTATAAATACCCCTGGGGCTCTCCTTCAGCAAGATATACAATGTTTTAGGGTAGTTTTCATCTCCATTTTGTAGTTTAGGATAATTTAGATTAGTATTCTTCTTCTTCCTCCTTTGTATTTCTCATTTCTTGTAGATTTTGTAGTAGGAGAGAGAGTGGTACATGATTGAGAAGCAGGAGTTCTTGTAATAGAAGGTGACAATCTATGAAAGGTGCTATCTTAACTTATCTTTGTTTCCTTCTCTAATTCCTTTTACATGTATAGCTAACTTTTCTCTCATGGAAACTAACTACTAACCACTAACTAGTCTAACTTCTTATTTGATAATCTACATGAATCTAATAGCCTCTACTTGGCCTTACTCTTGCAAGAGCCATTAATGGCTCATGATGATGAATCTAACACTCTAACATCTAAATCTCTAACAGGCTAACATTACTTCATTTCATGCTTGCTCTTATTGGGTTTTAATGATTTAAGTGTAGTTTGCACTTGTTGGTTGAATTTGGAGGTGAAAGTTAACATATGAGCCATGCTTTTAAAGCTTTTGAATCAAGGACTAGTGATGGCCAATGATACATGTGAAGCAACTATCACTAAGAGGTTAGCATGTTAGTGGAGTCATTAGTAGTTAGTAGCTATGGGTTTTCTTTATCTTTCTACTTTATTTTAGAAATATATCAAAAATCACAAATACAATCTTTTCTATGTTTCCCACTTCTTCGTGTTTCACCGTAGTCTTCTCTTTCCATTCTTTGTTTTCCTTTCTTTTCATTCTTTCAAACATAGAAGAACTTTTAACACACACATAAATCAACCGGTAAAACTTCTATCGCATCCCATCCTTATGAATTCGACTCGTTTTAGCCTCTATGCTATAACAGAAGTATCGAAGAAGCCAAAGCACACACTTTAAATATTGATTTCAAAACATACACTTTTTGTGCGCGGTTTACCCTTGATCAGCTGGCTCAAGTGGAAGAGCTCGTGGCAAGCACTGGCGCAGAGGACAGCGTATTTCAAACTTCAACAGCTGAACCAAGTACTATGGAGTTTGTTCCTGCGGCTGTTGTTTCAGAGACTACCACGATGACAGTACCGGAGGTGCCGGTCACGACCTCAATGTTAACGGAACCTGCTGTTGGCCTCGTTTCTGCATCAAGTGAGATGGCTCCCACCCCATGGACATTATACGCACAACCATAAAAAGGGGATCCGAGAGTGCACAAACAGAGCTGGCTTCAGCCATGGACATCATGGAAGAATTGGCACATCAAATGGTATAACAATTCTTCTCCTTAATGAGGTCATGCATCGAACTGGTTCTCTCCGGGAGAAGTTCCTTCGAGTTTGCCCAAATGCTTCTTGAAAACTAGATATAGAACATCCGTCATACTGGAAGCTCAGAGCAAGGTAGGGCATATCTAACACTAGTTGAGCAGCTGGGGATATGCTTGAAGGAACTAAGGACCCTGGAGTAGGCTAGTCTGGTGGACGAGGCTCGGCTGATGCTGATAAGCTCTCACTACTCAAGCATGCGATCAGAAGGAGATGGAGAAGTAGATGGCTAAGGAGGCTCGCCACCTCCATGACTTCCAAGCCAGCTAGTAAAGATTGGTTGATGACTCTAGTGAATCCGAGGTCGTCACCAAGAATGCAGAGCAAGTCATAACTACTGCTCGTACAGCTATTGCCAAAGTGCAAGCCTTGATTTAGGTAAATGATCAGATCCTTGCTGCTGCCAGGAGAAGGTTGGAGGAGCTAGAGGCTGCCAAGAAGCGGGTCCAATAGGATCTTACTGTCCATTCTTCCAAGCTGGAATCTCTTCAAGCACAGCTGGCGATGAAGAGATTCTCATCAGAGGAAGAATTGAGGGTTCAAGCTTGGGCAGAAGTTGAGAAGGCACGCCAGCGTGAGATGCAGCGACTCCGGGACTGGATTTACTCTTTGGCTGAGCGGGATTAGCCCTCCTCCTTTTGTATCTTCTTTTTTCTGTAACACTCCACTTATTAAATAAAAGAGTGTTTGTATCACTTTTATCATTTTGATATAAATAATTGGATTTATCAAATTTTGTCTCATCTTTATTTCTTCTTTGTGTTTGAAAATTAGACGGACTCTTTGTTATCTAGGAGAACGTAGTTCCCACAAACGCGACTCTTGACCATTGTGGAGACGCAGTCCTTAGCAATTTGTTGAGATGCAGATATGAGTTGCAAAAATGAAACTCAGGAGCACTGAGTTGTGGATGAGACGCTAGTCCTTAATTGAAGGAAAGACGCGACTCTAATTTGTTGATAAGACACAACTCTGATTTACATAGAGGATGTGGCTCTGATTTGTCTAGAGATGCGGCTCTGATTTGTTGAGAGACGTGACCCTGGATTATTGAGAGACGCAGGCCCACGCTCTTCAATTTGCTGGAGAGGACATATCCCTCAGGAAGTGAAAGGATGCGGACTTAAGACGTAACCTTGAATTGTTAAGTACGCGGTCCTCCTTTCGTTGAGGGAACATAACCTTTGGTTTGCGAAGGGCGCGAACTTCAAAACACGACCCTTGAAGTGTCACATGCAATTTACAGAGATGAGAAGATCTCGCTACCTCTTTTGAGTCAAAGTTGGCATTAACGGTTAGGGATACGTGTCGTTGTGACTTCCCAAATCAAAAATCCACGTGTCCTATCTAGACTGGATTTGATATTCACGTAGCAAATTAAGGCTATTAATTGGCCTTTAAGAATAGCTTTGATTTTTATGTCATTAATTAATGGCCATTAGAGAGCCTATAAATAAACTATGAGCCTCTTAACAGTCATTCATCTTGACTGTTTTCCTTCGCGGACATGTGCACTGAAGAATTCCATCTTAACTGTTTTTCTTTAAGAGCATGTACTCTGAAGAATTTTCAGAGTTCTTAAAAGAACCTAAAGCTTTGATGCTTTCTTGCAATCTTTTTCGAAGATTATTACTGTTAAGTGATTTTAAAATCAATAAGCATCTCTTCAAGTGCTTTAATGGCCATGCCTTGACGGATGATGTCCACCCTCCAGAGAACTTTTCTTCAGGTAGGAAATGGCCTTTGCCATGATAAGGCTCTGTTTCTTCGAAGCTCTATCATCACTGGCTATGAAGAGACTTTGTCTCTTGATCTCTTCTTGAAATTTCTGAAAAAATCTCTTTCTTGAAGTTTAGACAGTCGACTTAAGATCCATGTGTCCATGCTTTGCAAACGAGGTCCTCACGTTAATTGATAAAACACGAGCTTCATGACTTCTAAGTTTCAAGTTCTTCACGCGAGCGTGGTGAACTCCGTGTTTTGAGATTTGAAATGTGGGTTTTGTCTATGAGCCTCGCATTTGGAGTTAATGACTTAGAAATTTTAAGTCTTCTCTTCTGAGATCTTTGGATGCGAATGTGGCGAACCTCGCGTCTTGAAGCCTTAGACGCTCTTTTAAAATCGTAGACGCGAGTGTGAAAACTCTGCGTTTTGAAGCCTTAGAGACAGATCTATATTGTCTGCATCTGGAGTAACTTTAGAAAGTTTAAGACCCACGTCTGCACCTTTAATATATGCCCCGCGTTTAATTATCAGATGCGAGTATAATATCAAGATTGCATTCGGATCCATATTTTCTATCTCTGTGTCTGCGAGATTCGCGTCTGGAGTTTATGACTTTAGATCCGCGTCTGTGCTTCTAGATTCATGTTTTCTATCTTTGCAAAAATTTAACTTCGGGACTTTTTTTCATTTCTTGCAGGTCTTTGTCATACCGATGGTGCTGGTTCGAGTGCCTTTATCGCGTCCATTAGAGGATACATGAAACAACTAGCTTGCCGATTGGCGAGTACTTGAAAAGTCAGAACTTCTGTTCAAGGGCGATGAAGATGTGATTGAGTATTAAAGAGCAATGAGAATTACCGTCAAGCTTTGGGCTAACGGGTCGTATCCACGAGGAGGAATGCGATAGATGCTTTTCGATGAATTGTTGAATAACACAGAATGGTGTTGGTGTTTTTTTCTTTTTATAATATTGATAAAGAGAATGGAGAGTAAGGAAATGATTAAAAGAAAAAATAAAACTTAGAAAAGGCATAGGAGAAGATGATCTTTTAGAAAATGATTTGAGAGTGATTTGCTGTGATTTAAATTATGAAAAGGCTCCGGGCTCACTAATCTTCTACTCAACTACTTACCTATCTCAAGAACATTTTGGTGCATCACTTTTATCATAGGCAAAAATCTTTAGTTTCTTTTAATATTCAAGCAAAACAAATAAGATGGTTTTATTTAAATCTTAAGACCTTTCTTAACACATCATTAAGAAGAGAATGTTAAACCATCAAGCACGAAGAAGCAAGTATGAAATAAAAATAGTTTAAAAATATTTGTGCTTTGAAAGTCTAAGTTTAAAAGGAAGACATTCTCATGTGCTTTCAAGAACAAAGTTTAACTTAGGCATTATTCTGATTCAAAAGAGTTGCATTCATAAAACTCAATCAAGAGAAAGGAGGTAGAAGAGATTGATTAGTGAGCTCAGAAAATGGTTTAGTTACTCATGATAAAAAAGAATGCAAACAAGAGAATGAAAATAAAACATAGACATACCGAATTGAGTCGAGGTGAATAAGCAAGTTGAATTTCCTTTGATTGTCACTTCAAGGATGAATTACACACTCAGTTCCACTCTTCTCACTTTGCTGGTCCAAACTAAAAAGTAAATATGAAATACAGCTTCTCAGAACTATCTAACAATACTCCTAAAATACTAAAAATGAACAAGAATTCTAATCCTAATATTCGCTCCCTTTTCAGTGCAAAACCTGCCTTTTATAGGCAAAAACCCGGAGGGGAGAGGAGTGAGGAGATAAGGGGAGAAAATGCTCCCCTTATCTCCACCAACAGGCCATGGATCCGTGGCTCTGTGATTGGTCACTATTGTTGCATATTTAATGTCACATTTCCATACTTATTTTAGAATAAAAGCCTGCATTGTCCTAATTAATTGTTTGATTTATTTGCAGGCCCAATCCTTAAGGAGATGAAGAGAAATGAGCCCAAAAGCCCACCAGAATTCTGAATTAAATCAGAGTTATTTGCACACATAAAATCAGGGCAAAATCAAGAGGTTGAAACCGGTTGAGAAGAATCCTCTCAGAATCGATCGGTTAAAGCCATGAAATCCAAGGCCATTTCGTCAGAATCCGGAGCTCCAATGACAAAACTAACAAAGGATAAAGTCAGAAGAAGACCCCGGACAGACCCACCAACAGGGTGTGGCCACTTGGCCACACCCTTGCCGCGGAAACGCGGCAAAAGCCGCGTTTCCGCGGCAATCCTGGGGAGTTACGGGGAGCGTGAACTCCCCCGACCTCCCCGGGATCTTGGTTGTTAGGGTTTCTGCCTATAAAAGGCCATATTGTGCACTGAAAATGGAGGCCAATGCAGATTAGGATTTTAGACTAGTTTTTCCATTTTGTAGTTTAGTTTTATGTAACTTGTATGTAGCTTAGGGTAGATGATGATTCATGTAAGTAAGAGAGAGAGGCTGAAGTTGAGAGTGACACCGACGATGTACCCTCCTCCTTTCTTTCATTGTCTCAGTAAGCAATAAAGGTAACATTTGTTTATGTTTGTATCTTTACTTTCCTTTTTGTTTTGCTTTCCTCCTCCTCTTCTACTTTACCTTTGATTGTATGTGTTGAGTTTACAAGTGAATTCCAAAGCAAGTATCACTAAGCTACGTGAGAGCCAGCGATAGTTCATGAAGACGTTCTCCTTTTCCAAGCTCGCATCACTTCGTTCTTCTTACGCTTGACGATATAATGTGCACGGGGACCGAGCTCGAGTTTATGATCTATGCGTTGAACGCCTCCGAAGCAAAGAGGTAGAACTTGCAAAAAGGTTTCCAAGTAAGTCATCACTCAACCTCGGTAAGTATCTCTTCACTTTTCTTTCTTTCTTTTCTTTTCTTTCTTTAGTATAGATCAACACCACCTCCTCCAACTCTTCTTTCCACTTCATTGTACATAGTCGCTTTTCATCGTTTTTCTAATTTTCCACCTTCTTCATCTCTCGTTTTCTTCTTAGTTTAACCATTAACTTTCTTTTCCTTTTTCTTAACTTTAAAAACAGAGAAGAACCTTCGCTTATTTTCTTAACGATTTCAATAAAGAACCATAAAGCTTCCATCGCATACCCTCCTTGTGGATCACGACCCGCATTAGCCACTTGCTATAGCGGAAGTATTGAGCACTTGCACATTCCTTTCTTAAAGTTCTCTAATCTCGTATTTTGTGTGCAGGTCTAGCCTCAATCAAATTTTGGCGCCGTTGCCGGGGAGGGTAAAACGGTTTTTATTGAAATCTGAATTTTTATTGCAAATTTTTTAGAACTAAACGAATTTTCTTCTCTGTTGCAGGTTACAGGGCAAGCAAAGCAGGAAATCAATATTGCAGTGACATACAAGTGGTATTGGGCCTCTGCTATAAAAAGCAGAGACCCATTACCCTCTGAATTGCCGCGGAAACGCGGCAAAAGCCGCAGATCCGCGGCAATCCAGAGTTGACTACTAACAAGTTTTTGCAGGCTGCTTGATTTGCAAATTATAGTTCTCTGCAATTATTTATTTCCTACATGACATCACATAAACCTGCTAATAATCAACAGTAAAAAGTTTGTTGCAAAAGTTAAAATTGATTAGACATTTGCATTTAGGCACGTGTCTTTTCGATTCATTTCTTTTACTGTTGAAGAGTGCTGGAAGCAAGGTACGTATGCATTGCATTTAGCATAGGACTCACTTCTTGGTTGTCTATATCGCTTTAAGTGATTCCTATTTATATAGCTTGTACACTTGCACAAAATTATTTTAAGGGCACTAACCCATAACAAGATAAGGTGGGGATTTAATCACCCTTCCTTAGCCCAAAATCATATTCCAAGCACTCACTAACCCAAGCCTAACTAAAATTGAGTAGACGTTGGCCCTAGGGACATCTCGGACTCAATTAGGAGATTATCCTAAGGGGGAAAAATGTTGGAATCTAACTCCTGCAAAATCAGTGTCTAGGAAAGGGATTGAGGGCCGAAAGCCCGAAGGTTGGTGGTTATTTAATTAAGGAACGTCTTTGACGGAAAACCTCCCACCAACCTTGCCCTGACCTGGCTGATTAGCTTGTGGTTAAAGTCTACATTAGACCTCCCGTGGACAGTCTAACCAGTTAGGAGTCGTCTAGGTCCTAAGTCTACCCTAACTTAGGCTAGAATTTTTTCTTTTTTGTTTGTTTATTTGTTTGTTTTTTTTTTCTTTGTTTACATTCTATTGTGTGATATGGACTATAATAATAATTTTTTCAACTACAATAATAATCCATATTACACACCGACTTCATTTTCGGATATTACCAACTCGGCATATCATAACTTTGACCAACCTAGTGTGCCGGATTGGTCTTATCCGAATCAATATGACCCATACCCCCCATCTAATAACTATAATTTCCATAATGATTTCAACTCTTCACCGAGTCAGTGGGGATTCACCTTTCCCGAGCATAATTTCCAACCACCTTGCCCTCCTTCTCCACCCAGTCCACATTATGTTCAAGATTCATACTCAGTTCCACCCGTCCAAAATAGGAAACCATCAATTATGGAAATGAGTATGCGTGAGTCCAAACACAAATCCCAAAATCTGATGGACTCACAATTTCACTACCACTTCCAAGACAATTCTTCATCTTTTCATCAAAACAATGAACCTATCAACTATGAAAAGATGCTTGAAGCCATGACTCAGGCTCAAAACACTCGTAATCGTGACATAGATATGATGGTCGAATCTCTACGTTCCCACCGTCCTGATGTCACTAACCATTCTGTTAGAGCCGAAGAGTCATGTAGTTTTGGAAATCAAGATTCCATTTCAGAACAACCACTTGAACTTGCCCAAACTCCAAATTTTGAAAAAGATATTGATAGTTTAGCAAGTTTTCCTTTTCCTGAAATAGAACTTGAGAATGAATATGATCTTGAACCCCAACTTAGTGATTCAATGCTTCTTCCTGATTCAATAATGACTCCGGTATCTTCACCTGATTTCGATCTTTTCCCCGAGTCAACATTGGATCCTGTACCAATCCATAATGAAATTGAATCACCCATCTGTGAGGATCATATTGTACTTGACCAATTATACACTCTTGAAGATCCTATTGACAAATTGGCAAGTTCTCAATTTTTTGATATTGAAGTCAATGAGATATGTGACCTAGATTCTCATATCTGTCATCCAGTTCAACTTTCTGAATCAATCTTGACTCCTGTTGTGTTACCAAACTTGAGTAATGTTTTAGAGTCAGTTTTGATTCCTCCACCTATCATTCATGAACTGGAATCACCCACATTAAGTCACATTCCATTGTTAGAAAATACATGTGGACTGGAGTTTCAATTTCTTGACTTGGACCCAATTTCTGAACCTATTTCGACTCCTGAACCTTTACTTGACTTAAGTCACCTTCCTGAGTCGGTATTAGTTCCTGTCCTTCCTGAATCCAAGTCAACTGTTCTATCATTTCATACTCCATTCTGGGACGAGGTGGTTGACAAATTTGACTCCGAAATCAATTATGGAATTTGGAAATTAGATGGGGTTAAATTTTTAATAAAACTTCTTAATGGAGTTATCTTTTTAGTGGGTTATATTAAAGATATTTTTGGTGGGTTCCTCCGAGACCCAAGAAAAGTTGATTGGGCCGCGTTTCGTGGACCAATCAGACCACCACCGGAACCACCACCTTAAGGTAACCATTTTCCTTCCCTTTCTTCTTTTTCATGCATCTATGCATTAATTCATACATTGAGGACAATGCATGAGATAGGTGTGGGGGAGGGTCTAACATAACTTTTCTTTTTCTTTAAAAAAAGAAATTTTTAAAAAAAAAATTAACATTTTTCTTTACTTTTAAAAACTTTTTGAAAAATAGAAACAATATTTTGACTTATTTTTGTAAGAAATTAAGTTAATTTTAAGGAATAGGAAAATCCAAATTAGGATTTCTTATACTTGGTCAAAATAAGATTATTTGTTTGATTTTTAGGGTTAGGAAGATAATTTGTCAAAGTAATTTAGTCTTGATCTTTACCTTGATGAAATATGCACACTTCATACACTTACACACTTAGGGTTCAAAAACAAAGATTCTTATGCCTTATAAAAAAAAATATATATATATATATATATATATATATAAATATATGAATAAGTCTAATTATCGATTAGCTAGGTGCTTTGGCCTAAGCAAGCCTTAGTATTTATGCGAAAGATAATTAGATAAGTTTGAAAGAAAAAAAAAAAAAAAAAATGAATAAATCTAATTATTGATTAGCTAGGTGCTTTGGCCTAAGCAAGCCTTAGTATTTACGCGAAAGATGATTAGATCCTCTGATTAAGCTGGGTATTTGTGCCTAATAAAGCATAAGTATTCACGCCTAAAAGGGATTCATATAATAAAATCCTTAGTTTTGTGGCCTTGTTTGCTCGAGTCCTTAAGTCCTAGGGGTGTCTTCTCACCTGGTGCCCTAAGACCGTCTGGTTTGGGAGTCATCGATTAAAGGCTTGTTACATGGGCAGATTAGAAAGCCTAATAGAACTAAGGAATAATGCCACACAAAAAAAAAAAAGTATATATAAATAAATAAGGCATAAGAGTTAGAGTTAATGAACCCTTAGTAAACTTCACAGTCACGATGGTGCATACGACTCAAGGTAAAGTAAGAGACTAGATGAGAAGTACAATTTGACTCCTTACTTTGATTGATAACAAATTTTTGAATAGAGACTAAGTTTAGGAATGAAAAAGTCGGTTTTCCTATAACTTATAGATTGCTTAGATCTTACAATCATATTTCAAATATTTTTCTCTTTCAAAATGCTTTTCGAAAATACTAACTCTTTATTTCCTTTTCTTTATGGATTTTGTGGGTGCAATCCGCTGAAAACCCTCACGAGACAAACTCGTCCTCTAGGGGAACCTAGAGGTTTAACGGCTTGTTGCACATGCTCAGTGCAATCGCGTGACCTGCGAAAGTGGTCTAATAATCTCTAGTATAGTTTAGTTGTTTTGCTCGAGGACGAGCAAAAGATAGGTATGGGGGTGTGATTGGTCACTATTGTTGCATATTTAATGTCACATTTCCATACTTATTTTAGAATAAAAGCCTGCATTGTCCTAATTAATTGTTTGATTTATTTGCAGGCCCAATCCTTAAGGAGATGAAGAGAAATGAGCCCAAAGCCCACCAGAATTCTGAATTAAATCAGAGTTAATTTGCACACATAAAATCAGGGCAAAATCAAGAGGTTGAAACCGGTTGAGAAGAATCCTCTCAGAATCGATCGGTTAAAGCCATGAAATCCAAGGCCATTTCGTCAGAATCCGGAGCTCCAACGACAAAACTAACAAAGGATAAAGTCAGAAGAAGACCCCGGACAGACCCACCAACAGGGTGTGGCCACTTGGCCACACCCTTGCCGCGGAAACGCGGCAAAAGCCGCGTTTCCGCGGCAATCCTGGGGAGTTACGGGGAGCGTGAACTCCCCCGACCTCCCCGGGATCTTGGTTGTTAGGGTTTCTGCCTATAAAAGGCCATATTGTGCACTGAAAATGGAGGCCAATGCAGATTAGGATTTTAGACTAGTTTTTCCATTTTGTAGTTTAGTTTTATGTAACTTGTATGTAGCTTAGGGTAGATGATGATTCATGTAAGTAAGAGAGAAGCTGAAGTTGAGAGTGACACCGACGATGTACCCTCCTCCTTTCTTTCATTGTCTCAGTAAGCAATAAAGGTAACATTTGTTTATGTTTGTATCTTTACTTTCCTTTTTGTTTTGCTTTCCTCCTCCACTTCTACTTTACCTTTGATTGTATGTGTTGAGTTTACGAGTGAATTCCAAAGCAAGTATCACTAAGCTACGTGAGAGCCAGCGATAGTTCATGAAGACGTTCTCCTTTTCCAAGCTCGCATCACTTCGTTCTTCTTACGCTTGACGATATAATGTGCACGGGGACCGAGCTCGAGTTTATGATCTATGCGTTGAACGCCTCCGAAGCAAAGAGGTAGAACTTGCAAAAAGGTTTCCAAGTAAGTCATCACTCAACCTCGGTAAGTATCTCTTCACTTTTCTTTCTTTCTTTTCTTTTCTTTCTTTAGTATAGATCAACACCACCTCCTCCAACTCTTCTTTCCACTTCATTGTACATAGTCGCTTTTCATCGTTTTTCTAATTTTCCACCTTCTTCATCTCTCGTTTTCTTCTTAGTTTAACCATTAACTTTCTTTTCCTTTTTCTTAACTTTAAAAACAGAGAAGAACCTTCGCTTATTTTCTTAACGATTTCAATAAAGAACCATAAAGCTTCCATCGCATACCCTCCTTGTGGATCACGACCCGCATTAGCCACTTGCTATAGCGGAAGTATTGAGCACTTGCACATTCCTTTCTTAAAGTTCTCTAATCTCGTATTTTGTGTGCAGGTCTAGCCTCAATCACTCTGGCCGCGGATTCCCGCCAGGATGTGGCCAGATGGCCACATCCTAGCGGGGATCTGGATGGCGTGTCATTTCCCCCTTTTGTCTGGCTGGATTTTCTGTTTGTCTCTGATTTTGATCTGATCTTTGGTGATTCTCAAGCTAACTGATTTGGATTCTTACAAAACTAAATTAACCAGTTTTCAACCTCCCTTATTTGCCATGATCTGCCCTGATTTTTTGATTTTGAATTAATTCTGAATTAAATCAGAATTTGATGGGCTTTTGGGCTCGTTTCTCTTCCCTTTCCTTAGCAATGGGCCTACACATTATAAAAGAAAAATAAGATTTATTAATAGGATTTATAGATAATAAACATGGTAATGTGACAATATATATGTAATATATGTGACCAATCACACCCCCATACTTATCTTTTACTCGCCCTTGAGCAAAACATCAAAACTAATCCTAATTAATTATTAGACCAATTTTGTAGGTCACTCGATTGCACTGAGCATGTGCAATAAGCTGTTAAACCCCTAGATTACCCCTAGAGGACGAGTAAATGTTAGTATTTTCGAAAAGCATTTTGAAAAGAGAGAAAATATTTGAAGTATATTTGTAAGAGTTCAAGTAATCTATAAGTTATAGGAATATCGAACTTTTCATTCCTAAACTTAGTCTTTATTCAAAAACATGTCATCAATCAAAATAAGAATCAAATTGTATTTCTTATCTAGTCTATTACTTTACCTTGAGTTATATGCATCTTTGTGACCGTGAAGTTTGACTAAGGGTTCTTTAACATTATTCCCATACCTTATTTATATTTATTTTTGGTGGTATTTATTCCTCAATTTCATTAGACTTTCTAATCTGCCTATGTAATGAGCCTTTAGTCGGTGACACCCAAACCAGACAGTCTTAAGGCACCAGGTGAGAGAACACCCCTAAGGACTTAAACACTCGAGCAGAAAAGGCCGCGAAACCAAGGGGTTTCATTTATAAAATGCACCCCTTTTAGGTGTGAATACTTATGCTTCCTGAGGCACAAATACCCAGCTTAATTAGAGGTTATATATATATATATATATATATATATATATATATATATATATATATATATATATATATATATATATATATATATATATATATATTCAAACTTATCTAATTATCTTTTGCATAAATACCAAGGCTTTCTTAGGCCAAAGCACCTAGCTAATCAATAATTAGATTTATTTATTTTTTGTAGACACACACACACACATATATTATAAGGCATAAGAATCTTTGTTTTTGAACCCTAAGTGTGTAAGTGTATAAGGTGTGCATATTTCTTCAAGGTAAGATCAAGACTAAATTACTTTCATCAATTTTCTTCCTAACCCTGAAAATAACACAAGTCGTCTTATTTTGACAAAGTATAAGAAATCCTAATTATGATTTTCTTATTCCTTAAAATTGACTTAATTTCTTACAAAAAATATATCAAAATATTGTTCTTTTATTTTAAAAAGTATTTTTTTATATATTTTTTCTTTTTCTTTAGTTATATTAGTTATGTTAGAGCCCTCCCCCACACTTATCTCATGCATTGTCCCCAATGTATGAAAGAAATGTATAGATGCATGAAATGGAATGCAAAAGAGGTGCATAATATATATATAGTATACAAAAATATATACATCATGTTTCTCCCACACCTAGATCTTTTTCGGTCTCATCCCTCTGACTCTCTTCCCATCATTTTAATGGGTTCTCTTTATAGGGCATAGTGGGGAGGCCAATCTTTTTGTCATTTTAACTCTCTTCCTCCCCAGTCTCACCTTCTTTAAGATTTTCTTCCTCATATTTCCACATCCATTATTCAAAAATTGATCAGCATCACAGTTCTCAGTTGAAACTTTCTCACTATTAATGCCTAGGAATTCTAGCTCAGTTTCATACATCTCCTCAAAATTTAAGTCAACACTTTCCCCTGGAGGTGTGTATTTAACCAAAATATCCCTAGTCGGTTCATCCAAACACATGAGTTCTTTTTCGAAGAGGTTTTCAAGAGTGATCAATTGGAGGTTCTTGAATTATAGTCTCATGTGATATATCATTGATTGGCTCATCGAAAGTGAAGCTATTCAAATCAAATTTTCTCTTTTTAAAGGGGACTCTAAAATTAAGATCTCTGACATATGCCTTCTCATTAAGATAATCACATTCATTTTTAAATAATTCATCAAGAAACAGAGACTCATTATCTATACCTTCACTTTCTTCATAACAATTATTTTCAACAAAGTTACCTCAAACGTTTGGTCTCTTATCTTACGAGGTTATTTTTCTACATTGAAGACATTAACTTCTCTTGTCATGTCCCCAAAGGTTAACCTCATAGACCCATTCCTACAATTGATAATAGCATTAGAAGTAGTAAGGAATGGGCGCCCTAGGATAACAGGAGTTTGAGCCCTGGGATTGGACACAGGTTGTGTCTCAAGAATTATGAAATCAACTGGGTTGGATAAACTCCCGACCCAAATAAGGGCATCATTAATTTCCCCCTTTGGAACTTTTAAAGAACGGTCAGCCAGTTAGATTATGAATCGAGTTGGGCTAAGATTAACCCAACCTGAGTTGTTGATAAGCTAAGAATGGAAGCAGGTTGATACTTGCCTCTAAGTCGAGAAGTGCATGACTAATCTCGACTTGTCCTATAGTGCAGGCAATGATGGGACAACCCGAATCCTTGTACTTGACAGGGATCGAACCCGACAGTAGCTCACTAATATTAGTGGCTAAGAAGACTTTCTTGGATACATTAGTATTTCTCTTCTTGGTGCACATATCCTTAAGAAATTTTGCATAGGATAGGACTTGTTGGATGACATCAAGAAGTGGCACATTTATCTTCACTTGGTTGAAGATCTCAATTATCTTGTCCATGTGTGGATTATGCTTGTTGTTCTTCAGTCTATTAGGAAATGATACTATAGGCTTGTACACCTGACTGTTGACTTATCTATTTCAGATTCGTCAGATTTGGAAGGATTGGGACTAGATGAGGTGGATGCTTGAGTGTGATTGTGCTGAATGGGATTGGATGGTGTTAACACTTAATTATCAACTTTCTTTCCCGACCAAAATGTATGAACAATATTACATTGATTTAATGATTGATCCTCAGCCAAATGAGCTTGCTGAGAATTCCTAAGATTCATTATTAGCTGACTGGGTGAGGTACCCTTTTGCCTCTCATTCTGTGGATTGGCTAATTGGCTCATTTGACCCTCTAGCCTCTGTATTGTTTGCATGAGGGAATTTTGGTTCTTCATGTACCTCTCCATGTTTCTCTCAAAGTCAGTCATTCTCCTTTCAAGCCGAGGATTCTGAAAGGAGGTTGCGGAGCTTGGTTGGGAAAGTTTTGTTAATAATATGAAAAATTATTGGGAGAATTGTGAGGATAATTTGGAAAGTTGGGTTGATGATTGGAAGAATTATTAGAATGATGGAAGTGCCTTGCATGGTTTGACTATGGTGGTCATTATTTTGTTGGCTCCATGAAAAATTTGGGTGATTTCTCTAACCAGGATTGTATGTTGGTGCGTAAGGATCATTGTTCGGCCTTGAAAAGGCCGCATTCATCGGTTCAGGATATTGTTGCTGAGCTTGAAACACAGACACTCCTCAAACACATGATTCATGACTTGACAGTAAGTACAGCTTAGAGTTGAAAATTGGTTTGGGCTGACTTGATTGACTGGACTTGGTTCCTTAGTTTCTAAAACTTTCAGTCTTCTCGCTAGGTTAGCTAACTTAGCCTCATTAGCTATGGATGATTCAATAGAGTGGAGACCTCTTTTTGAAGAGATGGAGTTTGAATTTCTCGAGTTTTCACTAGTTGGTTCCCATTGGATGGTCATTTTAGCTAGATTCTCATATAAATCCCATCCTTCATTCTCATCCTTCTGCTAGAATTCCCCTTAGCACATAGTTTCTAAGAGGGTCTTGGTTGAGTAGTCTAAACTGTCATAAAGAATTTGACATTGTCGCCATTTCTCTATTTCATGATGAGGACATCGGACAAGGAGGTCTTTAAAGCGTTCAAAGTACCTCCAAAACGGTTCACTTGGTTCTTACTTGAACTGCATGATGTTCTTCCTAACGAGAGCGGTCTTATAATTGGATAAAATTTCTTCAAGAAGACCATGATGAAACCATCCCAGGATGTGATAGAGCCGGCCATTAAGCTATAAAGCCATTTCTTGGCTAAGTCCTTAAGAGCAAATGGGACAAATTTCAACCTAATGGTATCATCTACAAGGTGTGAGATTTTCGTCATTAAGCATACTTCCTCAAATTCTCTTATGAAGGAATAAGCATCTTCGGACTTTAAGCCATGGAACTTAGGGAGTGTGTTGATGAACTGTGTGTGTTCACCAACCGATGGAAGTTGGATGTAGGATGGAAGTGAGGTTCTAATAGGATAGAACTATCCTGCAAAGATGTCGGTTGAACTATAACCGAATCTGGTCTTGGTTCGAACTTGGGTGGTGATGTGTTTCTAGTTAACATAGATGAATTAGGGTCTCTTGACCACACTTGCATACACAAACACTATCACAAACAAGCACACCAATAGTCAACAAAAATAAACAACCAAGCCTAGTCTAAGGTAACCTTGACCTAGACAACTCCTAACTAGTTGATTGTCCACAGGAGGTATAATGCAGACTTTGGCCACAAGCTAATCTGCCAGGTCAAGGCAAGATTGGTGGGAGGTATCCGCATAAAAGCGTCAGGCCTAATTAAGCCAAACCACCAGCCTTCGTGGTTTTGCCCCTCAATCCCTTTCCTTAGACACTGATTTGGCAGGAGTCAAATTCTAACACCTTCCCCCTTAGGATAATCTCCTAATGAGTTTGAGATGTCTCTAAGGCCAATGTCTATCAAATTTTAAATTAGACTTAGGCTTTGCGTGCTTGGAGATGGTTTGTGTGCTAAGTAAGGGTAATCACTTTCTCACCTTATCTTGATTTGGGTTTCGTCTTTAAGATTTATTGTGCAAAGTGGCAAGATATAGAAAAGTAACATTCACAAGCAAATATCACCCAAGAATGTTTCCTAAACTATATGCTATGCATACATACCTTGTCGCCAGCTATCTTCAACAGTAATCATAAAAGAAACGTAATTAGACAAATGCCTAGAATGCAAGTCTAAACATTTTTTAAGTAATTAGCAATCAATCAGATTACTGTTGGATTAAAAACAGGGAGTGTGAATATCAGATATAGCAGAAATAATACCCAAAAACTGTATTTTTTCAAAGCAATATGTCCTGCAAAAAAAGTTTTTAGTAGTCCAAAAATTTCAAGCTTTTGCGCTGCAATTTCTTGAAATTTTGTTTCCTACTTTTAAGAGTAGGGGCACAAAATAGCAACTCTTCTCCTGCAAAGCTTTAATGCTAAATTTGAATCTTGACGTCTCTGAAACAAAACACCAAACTTATTAGAAAACAATTATACCGTTCCCTCCCCGGCAACGACGCCAAAAATTTGATTGAGTATTAAAGAGCAATGAGAATTACCATCTAGCTTTGGGCTAACAGGTCGTGTCCACGAGAAGGAATACGATAGAAGCTTTTCGATGAATTGTTGAATAACACAAAATGGTTTTGGTGTTTTTTTTCTTTTTTTTTTATATTGAAAAAGAGAATGGAAAGTAAGGGAATGATTAAAAGAAAAATTAAAACTTAGAAAAGGCTTTGGAGAAGATGATCTTTTAGAAAATGATTTGAAAGTGATCTGGCTGTGATTTAAATTATGAAAAGGATCTGGGCTCACTAATCTTCTACTCAACTACTTACCTATCTCAAGAACATTTTGGTGCACACTTTTATCATAGGCAAAAATCTTTAGTTTCTTTTAATGTTCAAGCAAAACAAATAAGATGGTTTTGTTTAAATCTTAAGACCATTCTTAATACATCATTAAAAAGAGAATGTTAGACCATCAAGCGCGAAGATGCAAGTATGGAATAAAAATAGTTTAAAAATATTTGTGCTTTGAAAGTCCAAGTTTGAAAGAAAGACATCCTCATGTGCTTTCAAGAATAAAGTTTAACTTAGGCATTATTCTGATTCAAAAGAGTTGCTTTCACAAGAGAAAGGAGGTAGAAGAGATTGATTAGTGAGCACAGAAGATGATTTAGTTACTCATGATAAAAAGAAAGCAAACAAGAGAATGAAAATAAACATAGACATGCCAAATTGAGTTGAGTTGAATAAACAAGTTGAATCTCTTTTGAGTGTCTCTTCAAGGATGAATTACACACTCAGTTCCACTCTTCTCTCTTTACTGGTCTAAATTAAAAAGTAAATATAAGATACAGCTTCTCAAAACTATCTAAGAATACTCCTAAAACACTAAAAATGAACAAGAATTCTAATCCTAATTTTCGCTCCCTTTTTCAGTGCAAAACCTGCCTTTTATAGGAAAAAACTAAGAGGGGAGAGGAGTGAGGAGATAAGGGGAGGAAACACTCCCATTATCTCTGCCAACAGGCCATGGATCGCGAAGGATTGTAGCTGAGTCTTCATCAGAGGTTTAGTATTGACATAATTAAGACTCAGCTGGGGATTGATGAGAACACTATTAAAGGTGTAATATTAACCTAACAGTGATTTTAAGTGGACCTGCCATTCTATTGACGAGAATAACAAGTACGAGCAGACCCGTCGGGGATATAAGAATTTTTTTACCGTTAAAGGTGTGATATTAACTTAACGGATTGGATTGAATCTTATCAGAAGTGTGATATTAGCTTGACAAGGATGTAAGCTAGAGGTGTGGTGTTAACTTAGTTCCACAGGAATTTCAGTTTCATTTGAGAAAAACTGAAAATACCACTTCATAAGTGTAGTGTTAAACTTGACAGTGGAGGTAATGCTAGAGGTATAATTTTAAACTTACCACTAGTCATCTCGACTGTGATACGGAAGTTCGAGGGAAAGTAATTGTCATAGTTGTATTGTTGAACTTAACAATAAACTGGATGCCAGAGGTGTAATGTTAAAATTAACATCACTCGTCTCAGCTTCGATATGAAAGCCTGAAGAAAGTGACTGTCAGAGGTTTAATATTGTACTTGGCAGGGACTTGATCACTGTTAGAGGTGTGATATTAAACTTAACAGTAATTTCTCAGAGGTGTAGTGTTAACATGACAACAAAAGTTGATTTGCGATATGAGCAATTTTGGAGACTTGCCATTCCATTAAAAAGAATTGACAAGTGAAGTTTGGATTGTCAGGGTGTAGTGTTAACTTGACAAGAGTTGATTTGCGATATGAGTAATTTTGACGACTTATGACTCCATGTAAAGGAGCGACAAGTGAAAGTCCGTACTCGCTGGGGAGTATTAAAATTTTTCACTGCTAGAAGTGTAGTGTTAACATAGCAGTGATTGAGCTTGTGGACCTATCACTCCATGGGTGGGAATTTGTAGGGGACTTTGGTGGAAAGTAGAATGAATTGTCAGAGGTGTAATCTTAACGTGACAAACATTGATTTTCTAAGGGCATGAGAGGTTTACGTTTAGAGAAATAATGTTAACATAACATCAGAGAGATTTTGAGTGAGTATTTAGTGAAGTTTTATCATCAGAGATTTAATGTTAACTTGACTGACTCCACTGGAGATCGAAGAAAATGACTTGCTAGAGGTTTACTGTTAACGTGACAAGTTTATGCTTATTTTGCTGGGGAGAGACACAAGTATTTCTGTGGTCCTAACATTCCGTGGGAGGGAATTAGTAAGAGATTTTGGAGGGGAAGACGGGACCAAGTCCCTTAGGATTTTTAGCAAATCCTCAGCTATCAATGGATTTGATATGCCTTTACCAACTACCATTTGAGTTGGGCTACCCATGCTATTCCCCTCAGCATGATGAGTTATTGAGGACTTATGTTGGACTTAAAAAGCAATATTTTTCTTCTATCCTTATCCTTTAGAGGCATCAGATTTCGATAGATAAGCTAGAGAAGAGTAAGGCTAAAATCAAAGTCTTGCACTTTGTCTCTTCTTCGATGTTTACATCATGCATCATGATGTAACCAGTGTTCAGCCGGCTCGGCAATGATCGATCGTAATGTGATCCATTACAGAAAGAAGCTTTTCTTTAGCGCTCTTTCAAACATTTTAGATTTGGAAGTTTTAATCAGAGGTGTAATATTAACCTGATCATGAGAAGAATCCTGTCAAGGATAATACTTCTTCAAGAATCTGCCGTTGATCGGCATCATGAGCATATTGCCGTCTAGGGTTATAAGGCGGTATGCTCCATTCGAGTAGACCGACTCCACTACAAATGGTCATTCTCATTTGGGCTAAAATTTTCCTTTGGTCTTGTGTGTCATCACCATGAGTCTTCTGATAGTTAAGACAAGGTCACCTTTCTTAAAAGTTCGCTCTTTGACTTTCTTGTTGAAGACTCTGGTAATTCGAGCTTGATAGAGCTTAATTTGCTGTTGAGCTTGCTGGCTTTTACTGTCCAAGGCTTGCAGCTCTTGGAGTCGCAGTCGATACTTCTCCTCATTTGTCATCTCTATTATTAAGGCAACACATAGAGATGAGATCTGGATTTCTAGTAGAAGTACAACTTCACACCCGTATTCCAAAGAGAACGGTGTAGCTTTTGCCGGGGTTCTCACTGTTGCACAATAAGACCATAAGCATTCACCTAACTTATCATCCCAGTTGCGTTGGCTTTTCGAGATGAATTTCTTGAGAAGTTTTCCAATGGTCTTATTGAAAGCTTCTGCAAGGCCGTTCGCGGCTGGATAGTATGTCGTTTAAGACACACTTTGGATCCTGAACTTGTTGCAGAATCTCTGAAAGGTTTGGCTGACGAACTGAGGCCCATTATCATAGACAATCCATTGTGACACGCCAAAGCGATAGACCACGTGATATTTAATGAACTTGATCATGTCAGATGTCTTTACCTCCCTCAAGGGGATCACTTTAGTCCATTTGGAGAAATAATCAGTTATGGCTAAGATAAACCGATGTCCTTTGGATGAAGGCGGGCTGATAGGACCAACCACGTCCATTCCCCACATCAAATGTCAGGGAAGAAGTTGTAGGACGAAGATGTCTTGGTGTCTGTGAATGAAGTCACCATAGATCTGACAGGCATGGCATCGCTTAGCGTAAGCAACAACGTCGGGGGATCATCTTTGGCCAATAATATCCCAGTCTTCAGAATCTCCATGTTTTGGACTGGATTGGTGAGCTCCAAAGATACCATCATGAGCTTCTTTGAGTGCCTCCTATGCTTCTTCGTGTGATAGTCAAAGGAGGAGGATTCCATCATGCGATTGGCGATGCAGTATTCTTATGAACGCATTGTAGTAGAATTTAGGGGTTTTCCTTCTAATGACAGCCGCCTCTTTAGAGTCATCAGGCAGAATGTCGTACAATGTGTAGCCAATGTACGGGAATCGCTAATCCCTGAGCTCTGAAGCTACTGAAGTCTCTAGAGCTTCTTTGACTTGAAGGTCTCTTGTTGGCTTTTGGTTATCTTCAAAAGCGAATCTTGGACAGTACAAGTTATGGCTGTAGACGAGTACTTTCTCTGCCGCTCTGGCTGGAAGAGCCAAGAAAGCAGTGAGAGATGCCAGTGCATCTGCATGTACATTTTACTAGGGAGGTACATGGTCGATGTAGAAGTTTCTGAACCTCTTTGCCATGTGGATAGTTGTGTTATGATAGGGTACCAAGTCTTCATGTCTGACTTCGTACTCCCCGCGAACCTGATTAACGATGAGCTTTGAATCACCATATGATTCAAGATTTTTAACCCCAATCTCATCGGTGATTTGCATCCCGATCAAGAGAGCATTGTATTCCGCTACATTATAGGAACATGTCTCAGTTAATGAGAATATAGGAGGGATTACATAGTTCTGCGGGGAGACAAGTACTACCCCCACTCCTACTACGATATTTCCTCGAGGCCATTCTTCATGCGCCGTCGAAGAAGAGTTTCCACACCTGTCCTTCGAAAGACACCTGGGTCAAGAAACTTCAGCGACCTCGTCTAGGAGATCTTCATAAAATTTGGTCGCCCTTGGAACTAGGTGCTCAGCCAAAAGTCTGCCACTGCATGTCCCTTCACAGCTTTTTGTGGAAGGAATTGTATCTCATATTGGGGAGCAACATGGCCCATTTTGCCAATCGACCATTCAGTGATGACGGCTTCGTCATAAGAAATCTTCAATGATTGACTTTTGATATGACGTGTATGATTTGACTCACAAAGTAATGTCACATCTTCTGGATGGTGAATACTAATACCAATTATTCTTTTCGATTGGATTGTATCAATGTTCAATTTCGATCATAGTTCTACTCAGGCAGTAGAATGCCTGCTCGAGTCCCTGATCATTATTCTGAGCTAGTAAAGCCCTTAGAGAATGATCCATAACTCGAACGTATATTAGGAAAGATTTTCCTGACACTGGAGCTGTAAGGACAGGTTGATGCATGAGATACCGCTTGATTTCCTCGAACACTTGTTGGCAAGCATCATCCCAGATGAATGAAACACCCTTTTTCATCAATTTAGTGAAGGGTTGGTATCGTCCTAAGAGATTTGAGATAAACCTCCAGATATATGCTAGTCGCCCTTACAATTCTCTAATCTCCTTAAAATTTCTTCGAGGTTACATCTCCTAGACGGCGCGGACTTTCTCTGGATCGAGGTGGATTCCTCTGGATGTCACGACAAACCCGAGGAATTTACCGCTAGTTACCCCCAGAAAAAATTTGGTGGGATTCATCTTCCATTGATGCAACCGCATGATATCGAATACTGTCTTCAGATCTGCTATGTGATTGCCTTTGGCACGGCTATTCACTGCAATTTTGTCTATGTAGCATTCTACTATTTTGCGTATATGCTCGTGAAAAATTGCATTCATAGCTCTCTGGTATGTCGCCCCTGCATTCTTCAATTCGAAGGGCATGACAGTATAGCAGTACACTCCTAGCAGTTTCCTGAAAGATGTATGCTTCTTATTGTTAGGGTACATCTTAATTTGATTGTATCCCGAGAGTCCATCCATGAAGGACATTTGTTCAAACCTACACGTATTGTCGATCATGACATCTATGATTGGAATGGATAACTCTTCTTTAGGACACGCCTCATTTAGATTATCGAAATCAATGCAAATGCAGATCTTTCTATTCTTTTTAGTGACGGGGATGATATTAGCTTCCCAATGAGGGTGCTGTTCTTCCCCAATGAAACCAGAGTCTATAATCTTCTTGACTTCCTACTTGATCACTTTCATTATCTCCGGGTGGAACCGTCGTTGTTGTTGCTTGACAGGCTTCGCATCCAGATTGATGTTGAGGCAATGCATAGACACTTGAGGATCAAGCCTAGGCATATCCTCATAGTTTCAAGCGAAAATATCTATATACTCTCGCACAAGAGATATTAGATCTTTCTTCTCGGGGGTGATAAGCTTTCACTTATAAAGATAGACTTGGGATTAGTGATCGGTCACAGATATTGCATATATATTGTCACATTATCGTGTTTATTATCTAATAAATCCTATTGATAAGTCATATTTTTATTTAATAATGTGAAAGACCATCACTAATGGAGGTGGAAGGAAATTGAGCCCAAAAGCCCATTTTAATTCTGATTTAATTAAATTTAAATCTTAAATAAATATGGGGATAAATATTCAGGAGGATACGGATAATTCAAGTTGAAGAGCAACGCAAATCAGAAAGATAACACCAATAAAAACTGATAAAATTCAGATTTCTATAAATCCATTTTGGTTAGCTAAAGATCAACCGAAGATAACGTCAAATATAGAGTTCAAATTCAAAATCCAAAGGCATAAATGGATAGAGAGAAGATCAACAAATAAGATGAAGCAATTTTGACTCAGATTGGATATATTTTAGTATTTGAATCATAACTTTCTCTACTGAAACTCAAATTTGATGATTCAAGATGATCAAAAAGAAAACCTAAAGGACTAAAATGCTTACATTGATCACTGTTTTTAATTTTATCATTTGATAAGTTATATTCAACAATCAACACGCCAATAAGCTGTACATCAGAATTGGATATCCACATTAATTCAAGTTCGGAGATAAGGGGAGGATTCAAATTCAAAAATAGTCAGCTCTCCTTATCTCCTCACTCCTCTCCCCTCTGGGTTTTTGCCTATAAAAGGTAGGGAGTTTACTAAAGGAGGGACCGAAGACTAGTTTAAGTTTTTCTTTTTATTTTTAAGGTTTTGGTTCATTGTTAGATAGTTTATGAGAAGTTGTATGTTAGTTCTTAATTTGTAGTTCAGTTCAGAAACAAAGTGAGAGAGAGTGATTGTAATCTGAAGTTGAAGTGACATCAATAAAGTTTCGACAGACTTCTTTTCTTCTCCAACTTATAGGTATGTTGAATTTTAATTTAATATTTTCCTTTTTTAGTAATGAGTAGCTAAATCTCTTCTTTCTAGGCTTACTAATCTCTCTTCTCTAATATTGATTCTTGATCGGTATTAATGAAAAGACCCAACTGAATCATATGAATGCCTTAAACTAAGCCTTCATATTGCGAGTGTGCTTGAAGGCACATGAGGATGGGATTAGATTTTGAACTTAATCTTGAAATTTATCATTAAAAAGAACTTGTTTTTATTCTATGCTTGCTTCATTGCTTTGATGGTTTAACATTCAACTCAAAGAAAGATTTCAAAGCTAAAGTTTGATTTCTAAAATAAACCATCTTATGTGTTTTACTTGATCTCTCTTAAATACAAGGCTAAATTTTTTGCCTATGATCTCATTGAGGCACTTGAACTTTCAAGAAAAGAATTTAAAGTTGGGTAAATATTAGTGAGCCGGAATTCTTCTTTATTAAAAACAAACAAAAACCATCACTTTTAAAGCCTTTTAAAGATCACTTTCTCCAAAACCTTTTTCAAGTTTTAAGCTTTTCTTTAAATCATCTCTCTACCTCCATTCTCTTTTCGCGTTAAAAAAATACCAACACCATTCTTTGCTTTTGAAACAATACATCAAAAAGCTTTCATCGCATTCCTCCTTGTGGATCATGACCCGTTAGCCCAAAGCTACACGATAATTCTCACTGCATTTACTTGTAATCAATTAGCCTCATCTCCTAGATTAATCTGGGTTACCTTATCCTCTTTGGGTGATTCGTGTTGTTCAAAGTGAATATCCCAGAGAGTATTTAGGTGTTTGATCCAAGGATCTGTATCTGCTTGAATTATTTCTTCATCTCCATCTTTTGGGAGGCTTGTTGAAACCATATTTACCGAAAGGTCTTTGAAGATTTTGCTGACACTGACAACTGACTCCCACGATGACGTGCCTGACGAGTGATTATGGTATAATGACTCTTTAGACTCAGAGGCTGACGGGATTGGAGTTGACATATAACCCAACCATCTGCAAGTTTGATGATAATAATAAGGAGCTTTCCCTTTTGAAACGAAGGATCCAAGCAGTGTTCTCCTTCCTTTGCCGAAGTTCAAGCCAGGACCACTTGTTAGGTCGTACTCCATGTTCTCCGTCATTCTGAGTACATTTGACTCGTAATGAGAGAACTGAGGAAGTCTGGTCTCGCTTTCTGAGTATTCGTAAGTCGCTGGTTTGGACTCCCTGGCGAATTTTTTTATTGTTCTCCTTATATATATATTTTTATTATTATGTTTTTATTTATTATTTTTAGTATTATTTTTATTTTTATTTTTATTTATTTTTGTTTTGTTTTATTTTACAAAGTAGGGCCCAAAAAGATTTACAAGAAACACCGGGAAAGAGTGCGGAAGGATTTGGTCACATATAGACTGGGTCACAAAGACCCAGTTCAAGAATATCGCGTGACTGTGACTTTGTGGTGTAGATAGGCTTAAATCATTGGCCATTGACTTTGAACGTGTTTCCACTCTTTGGATCTGAAATCTCAATAGCACCATGAGGGGAGACTGTTTGTACAATATATGGTCCTGACCACTTGGTTTTCAGCTTACCAGGGAAAAGGTGGAGTCTAGAGTTGTACAACAAAACTTTTTGTCCGGGGAAAAATTCTTCCTATGAATGGATTTATCAAGAAAAGTTTAGTTCTCTGTTTAGAAATCCGAGCATTATCGTACGCATCATTTCTTATCTCTTCCAGCTCAAAAATATGCAACTTCTTCAAGTCACCGGCTTTCTTTAAGTCAAAATTTAACTATTTTATCACCCACATCGCACGGTGCTCTAGTTCCACAGGCAAATGGCAGGTCTTCCCAAATATAACTCGATATAGAGACATACCGAGGACAGTCTTGTAGGCGGTCCGATATGCCCATAAGGCATCAACGACTTTGATGGACCAGTCCTTACAGTTCTGTCCTACAGTTTTCTCCAATATTAGTTTTATTTGTCTATTAGTAACTTTCACTTGCCCATTCGTCTGAGGGTGATAAGCCATGGATAATTTATGAGAAATAGAGTATTTCCAAATTAGGGCTTCAAAAGCCGGTTATAGAAATGACTCCTGTTGTGACTAATTATCGCACGGGGGCTCCGAAGCACGAAATGATACTTTCTCTTAAGAATTTAATGACAACCTGGTTGTCATTTGTTCTAGTCAGAACAGCTTCAGCCCACTTTGAAACATAGTCTACAGCTACCAAAATGAATTGGTTGTTATAAGATATAGGAAAGGGTCCCATGAAATCGATGCCCCACAAATCAAAATTTCTATCTCCAAGAATGGTATAAGGGGCATCATGTCTCTTCATGTGATTCGACCCATCATTTAACATTTGGCATAGAGTTTGCAAAAAATATAAGCGTCCTTGAAGAGAGTGGGCCACTAGAAACCATTCTGAAGGGCTTCGGTTGTCTTTCGCGAACCACAGTGTCCACCACAAGCTAACTTATGACAAAATGTCAAAACGCTCTGATGTTCATCCTCAAGAAGACACCTTCTAATTATCTGGTCAGGGCAATATTTGAATAAATATGGTTTATGCTAAAAGAAAAACCGTATTTGTGCCATAAAGCGGTGCTTGTCCTGACCTGACCAATTTGAAGGTATTCGCCCGGTTGCAAGGTAGTTTGCAATATCGGCATACAAGGCTCTTTACACATCGTGAAGATGTGTGCGCGAGGCAAGTCCCATTGATTGGTATTATCTCAGATGGTGCATTGGGAATTCTCGAAAGGTGATCTGCCACCACATTCTCAACGCTCTTTTTATCTTTGATTTCTAAGTCAAACTCTTGCAAAAGAAGTATCCATCGAATCAGTCTAGCTTTTGCATCCTTCTTTTGCATCAAGTATCTAAGGGCGGAGTGATCGGTGAAAATCGTTATCCTAGACCCTAGTAGGTACTGACGAAATTTCTCCAACGCGAATACAACAGCTAAAAATTCCTTTTCAGTTGTTGTGTAATTTAGTTGGGCCTCGTTGAGCGTCCTACTAGCATAGTAAATCACGTGTTGCCTGTTATCAATATGCTATCCTAGAATAGCGCCTATGGCATAATCAAAGGCGTCACACATGATTTCGAAGGGTCTAGTCCAATCAGGCGCTGAGATTATTGGCGCCGAGATAAGTCTTTGCTTTAGCTACTCCCAGCTTGTAGACATTCTTCATCAAAATTGAAGGGCACATCCTTTCCTAAGAGATTAGTTAAAGGTCTAGTAATTTTGCTAAACTCCTTAATAAATCTTCTATAGAAACCAGCGTGCCCTAGAAATGATCTAATGTCTTTTAGGCATTTTGGCTCAGGGAGCTTTGCTATCACTTTCACTTTTGATCTATCAACCTCAATTCCTCTGTTTGAAATTTCGTGCCCAAGGACAATTCCTTACTTGACCATAAAATGATACTTCTTCCAGTTGAGTATCAAGTTTTTCTCCACGCATCTTTGTAAAACTAGCTTCAGATGATGCAAGCATTGGTCAAAGGAATCGCCGTATATAGAGAAATCATCCATGAAAATTTTCAAAAATCTTTTCACCATGTCAGAAAAAAGACCAAGTATGCAACGTTGGAACGTTGCGGGAGCTTTGCGTAGGCCAAAGGGCATTCTTCGGTATGCAAATGTTCTAAAGGGAGAGGTGAGAGTAGTCTTGTCTTGATCCTCAGGTGCAATAGGAATTTGATTGTGTCCTGAATATCCATCCAGGAAATAATAATACTTATGTCCAGTTAGTCTCTCGAGCATCTGATCTATGAACGGAAGAGGGAAGTGATCTTTACATGTGGTAGCGTTCAATTTTCGATAATCAACACAGACTCGAATCTTCGTTAGAAGACGAGATTGTACTAATTCTTTCTTATCATTTTCTACCACGGTAAAGCATGCCTTTTTGGCACAGCGTGGACTGAACTAACCCATTGGTTATCGGATATGGGATAAATAATCCCATTGTCTAGCAACTTCAGAATTTCAGCTCGGACAGCCTCTTGCATGATTGGGTGTAGTCGACGCTGTGGGTCGCATTTTGGCTTTGCATCTTCTGTTAAGTGAATCCGGTGTTGTACAATGGATGGACTGATCCCCTTTATATCAGCCATGGACCAACCAATGGCCTCTCGATTTTCCCTCAACACCGCAAGAAGATCCTCTTCTTGTTGTTCTGTAAGATGAGATGATATTATCACGGGAAAGGCTTCCTTTTCACCCAAGTACTAGTACTTGAGATGACTAGGAAGAACTTTAAGCTCGAAAGAGGGGACGTGATCTATCAATGGTTATTCTTCTTGTAGGAGAAAGATAGGGGTTGCGTTTGTTGCCCACTCCACTGTAGATTCGATGATTTGGTCAAGATTGAAGTCATCAAACTCAAATTCAAATTCTCTGTCAGATCATATTCAATCTCCTTGTCGTGCTCACTTGTTAATCCTTCAATTAAGTTCACTTTAAACGACTGATCATCCAAGTCTCGAGGTTGTTTTCCCAGGGGAAAAACATTTACCTCTTTCGTCATATCACCAAAAGTCAGACGCATCGACCTGTTCCTACAGTTTATGATTGCATTTGCGGTGGCTAGGAAGGGTCGTCCTAGAATGACAAGGGTTTGTGCTATGAATTGTGTCTCCAGAATGATGAAATCCACGGGGTAAATGAATTCCCTGACCCGTATTAGAACATTTGTAATCTTCCCCTCGGGAATCTTTACAGATCAGTCAGCTAATTGTATAGTAACTCTGTTTGGACGGAGGTCATCCAGCCCGAGTTACTGATACACAGAAAAGGGAAGTAGATTGATGCTAGCTCCTAGATCAAGTAACGCCCTATTTATTCTAGTCTGTCCTATGATACAGGAAATGGTTGGACTCTCGGGGTCTTTGTACTTTACAGGAATGGGCCCGGTTAGCAACTCACTTATGTTTGATGCAAGGAAGACCTTCTTTGGGATATTTTTTTTTCCTTTTCTTGGTGCACATATTTTTTTAAAATTTTGCATATGAAGGGACTTATTGTATGGCATCAAGAAGGGGCACATTGATCTGAACCTGATTGAATATTTCTCTAATCTTCTCCATTTGAGCATTAATCTTGTTATTTGCTAGCCTTTTAGGGAATAGCACAATAGGCATGTAAGGTTTCTCATCTGTTTTGTCTTTATTATTGGTCTTGGAGGTTGATGGTTGTGAACTTGAAGATGTATCATTTTGAGTTTGTGGTATAATTACAGGAGAATTTGACACTGATTTATTAGGAACAGGATCACTAGAAACCTGATTGTCAATTTATTTTTCAGATCTCAAGATATGAACAGTATTGCATTGTCTTGGACCTATATCTTCAGCTTCATAAATAGGAAAGGGGTTCTTAGGATTAGGTAATGACTGACTTGGCAGTGTTCCCTATTGTCGTTCATTTAATGAGTTAGCCAGTTGACCTATTTGAACCTCTAACCTTATTGATAGCTTAGTAGTGGCTGTTCATCATTGAGGCCTGAGTTTTGGACAAGGTTTCAATCATTCTTTTCAAATCTGACAATTTTTTATCTGAATGATTCTGTTGTTGCTGGTACGTGGGATGAAAGTTATGTTGGTAATTGAATTGAAAATTCGGTTGACTCTGGTGGAAACTGGCTTGATGAGACTGAGCAGGGTATTGGTGTGAAAATTGTTGCCTTGGTTGCTCATGACCAGACTGACTCCATGAGAAATTTGAATGATTCCTCTATCCCAGGTTGTATGTTTTGGAGTATGGATTGTAGTTGGGTCTGGCATATGCTGCATTCATGTTTTCAGGATACATTTGAACTTGGTAAACATGACACTCCTCAAACAGGTGATTGAGAGAATGACAGTAGGTACAACCCGGATTGATCACTGGTGTTGGGTTGACCTGGTTCATTGAATTTGGTTCCCTAGCCTCGAGTAGTTCTAGCCTCTTCATCAATTGTGTTATTTTTGCCTCGGCACCTATAGAGTATTCAATTGAATGTATACCAGTTCTGGAAGTGGTGGGGTTAGTTTTCTCAGGGCTAGACTCCCATAGAATGGTTTTTTCTGCTGAAGTTTCAAATAGGTCCCAACTCTGGTTCTCATCTTTCTTCAAAAATTCCCCTTGACACATAGTCTCAAGAAGCGTCTTAGTTTGGTAGTATAATCCGTCATAGAGAATTTGGCACTGCCGCCATCTCTATTCCGTGATGAGGACACTGGGCTAGTAAATCTTTAAACCGTTCAAAATACTTTAAGAATGGTTCATTTATTTCCTACTTAAACTGCATTATGTTTTATCTGATGAGGGCCGTTTTATGAATGGGAAAGAACTTCTTAAGAAATATTTTGACAAATCATCCTATGACGAGATAGAACTAGCAGGCAGATTATATAGCCACTTCTTGGCTATGCCCTTAAGCGCGAAGGGAATGAACCTCAATCTAACAGGGTCTTCTCCCAATTTGGGAATTCTCATCATCAAACATACTTCTTCAAACTTACGAATGAAGAAATATGTGTCCTTGGATTCTAGGCCATGAAACCTAGGGAGTGTGTTTATGAACTGAGGCATTAGCTCAAAATTGTTTCTATTTGCCTCAAGTAGAAGAATACATGAAGGAAGTGAAGTGCGAGTTGGATAGAACTTATCTTGGAGAGAAGTATGGTTCGCCATGATTGGGATTTTATCAGGAAGTGGTGCAAGTGTAGAAGACCTAACAAGTCTTGATGAAATAGGATCCTGGTACCACTCTTGCATGCATAATCACAGACAACGTTCACTAAACAAACAGGCGAAAAAGGGAAAAGAACAAACAAAAATAAAGAAAAACAATCACAAGCTATCTAGGATCCCTGGACCTAGATGACTCCTAACTGGTCGATGAACCGAAGAAGGTTGTTGCTCAAATCAGACCACAGTTAATCAGCCAGGTAGGGGCAAAATACGGTGGGATGCATCCGTACGTAAGCAATGGGCCTTAATTACGCCAAACCACGGTATCTTCGAGGCTTAATCTCTTAATCCCCAACCTTAGACACTGATTTGACTAGAGTATGAATCAAAAATAATTTCCAACCACGGCTAATCTCTTATCGAGTCCGGATGTCCCTAGGAGCCAACGTCTATCAATTTTTATTTAAAAGATTGGGATTGTGAGTGCTCAGAATGTTGTTTTTGGGCCAAGGAAGGGTGATTAAATCCCCACCTTATCTTGTTATTGGGTGGTGCCCTTAAGATCAATTTGTGCAAGTGTACAGTATATGCAACACTCAAAGTGATTTAAATCAACCAAGAAATGAGTCCTATTCTATATGCTATGCGAACGTACCTTGCTCCAGCACTCTTCAACAGTAAAGTAAATGAATTGAAAAGACACGTGCCTAAAATGCAAACGTCTAATCAATTTTTAAACTTTTCAATAAATACTTTACTGTTGGTTTATTAGCAGGCTCCTGGTGATGGCATACAAGAAATAAATTTGCAGCAAGCTATATTTTTGCAAAGCAAGCAGCTCTGCAAAGAAAATTGTGAGTAGTGAACTCCTCCTTGCCGCGGATCCGCGGCCAGAGCCGAGAAAATGCGGCAATTCAGAGGGTACTTGGTCTCTGCTTTCTAGAGTAGAGGCTCAAGACCACTTATATGTTACTGCAAGTCTTGTTTTCCTGTTTCCTCAACCTGTAACATGCAATAGAGAAGAAAAAATTCGTTTTAGTTTCAAAAACTCAATAAAAATCGTCGCCCTCCCCGCTAATGGCGCCAAAAATTTGTTCGAAAGGAGGAATTGAATTGAGAAAGAGTTCAGAGTAAACTGTTTATATCCTTATGCTGATGATCAAACTCTGAATATGTGTGAAGATTTACTTTACTCTTTCGAATCACTGTTCTGAAATCACCTAAAGGGGGTGAATAGGTGATAATGCTAATCAATGCACAAATTTAAAATGATATGATGTAACAATCACTCGAAATAAGATTAGAAGTCGAATACCCCGTGAAGGGCTCTGAACTCCTTCCTCGTGATTCCTCTAAATAAGAGTTTGAGGTGCGCAATGCAATCTTATTGTGAGAGTATTGATCGACAATATAAGAATGAATGGAAAGCAAGTAAATAACACAAGTAAACTAATCGCAAACACAGAGATTTGTTTCGAGGTTCAAGCACCCAGCTCTACGTCCCCGCCTTCACCCAGAAGGATTTCCGATCCACTAGAACTTTCACAAAGGATTACAACCATAAGGGAGTACCCAACTCCTCAATCACACTCCTCTAGTCCAGAGGTAGTGGAACCACAAATACAATAATCACTTGGTGATCAAAAAAACCACAAACTCTCTTTTGAAAAACTTTTCTTTACAAAACCCTAGAGAATAATATATAAGATTGAAGCTCAAGTTTTTGTAAGTGATATAAAAACAGAAGAGAGATTTTAAGAACAAAAAACTTTCAGAAAACTTTTAAAAATAATAGCCCAAAAATTAAACAACAGCTCTTTCTCAAGAAAACTCAAAACTTTTGATCTTTAAATTTGTTGTTGTATAAACCTCTACCCTAATGACCAAAAACAAATTCCCAAAAGGCTATTTTCTTTGAAATAAAAACACTTTAAAAATAATAGAAGATCAAATCTTTGAAGCTCTAAAACTCTTTTTAAAACTTGTAAAAACACTAGAGAATGGGAGAATTTTTGCTCTTGGAAGTCTTAACCAAAACAGCCCTCAAAATGGGGTATTTATAGCGCCTTTAAAAAACTAGCCGTTGGCAGCTGACTAGGCCCAGTTTGGCCTTCCGATCGACCGGCCAACGGTCAAATTTTTGATCGTTGAGCCTTCCGGTCGACCGCCCGGTCGACCGTGCCAATCCAGAGAGCAAATTACTCTCTGGTCGGTCGACCGCCCGGTCGACCGTGCCAAGCCTCACGGTCGACCGCCCCCACCCGAGAGTGGGGCACTTGTAGTCGGCCGACCGCCCGATCGACCGACCAAAGTGGCAGGTCAGTGTGTACACTCTTGTGCACGTCGGTCGACCGGTCCGGTCGTCCGACTCTGGGTTCGGTTGACCGGCCCGGTCGACCGCCAGAGCCTGGCAGGGCTTAATTAGGGATTGAAAAACTTGGTTTTTAATTCTTAAATAAATCCCATAAATTCTCTAAAAATCCACAAATAAGTTCAGTATAATACATTGATATACAAACTTGTTTGAGTAAAAATCAAACCAAGTTATAACATTTTGAACTTTTTTTTGTGTTATGAAAATTTTGCCGAAAACCAAAAACTGTATTTTCTAAAACTTGGATTTTTTAAATGGAAATCTAATTTTTCCAAAACTCATCTAAATACAAAACATGATATTTAAACAACTTTTAGGCATGTAGTATATGGATATACTCCAATATACATGAAAGATATATATATCAATGTTTTTGACTTTAAATCAAAAATATGTTTTGTTAAAACACAAAACTCCAAACACATGAATAGGCATATCAAAATAAGTCTGTCTAAGATATGAATCATACATGTATATAGAACAAATCTAATACACATTAAACAATGTAAACTTATTTTGATTCATCTATTCATGAAAGCCAAGATCGGTTAAACCGAAAACCAAAAACCAATAAACATGAAAACTTAAGCAAGTGTGTGTGTTGTGAACTTGAGCATATCACACTATCTAGTCTTTAACAAATGGATCTAAAATAAAATCTAAACTATATACTGAGGTCTACTTGACGAACTCCGTCTTCAAGCTGACTCGATCCAAACATGATCCACCGAGCTTGACTCCAACGAGTGCTAGATATGAACATTGACGCTCGGGCTCTTGAATCACCATGTGAAAAGCTCCAAAACACCTTTGTTGAAGCTAATCACCTACTAATATCTTATTTAAGTATCTGAAACTAAACATCACAAGAATATTAGTAATCATAACTACATGAGTTAATCATCATCAAAACTAGAGTGGAAGGCCTCTGGGCCAACACGTTCGCAGCACAAGCTATAATGGGTCGTATCCACAGGGAGGGCTAGCAATGGAAGCGTTCACAGTTTTTATGTTAAAGTTTTTGAGAAAGAAAATGAAGGTTCTTCTTTGTTTAAAAATGAAAAACAAAACAAAGTAGAAAGAGAGTGAAGAATCTTTGTAGAGTTTTTTTAAGAAAAGGAAAAAGGAATGAAAAACGGTGATATTGGAAAAATAGAAAGTTTTTAGAAAAGAGTTTTAGAATTTGATAGAGAGAAAGCCATGACTAACTAACATTATACACTACTAACTTACTAAGCTCGTTGGGTGATTCATACCTCATGTAGATTCATTAGCAATAGTACATCTTGCTTTGTTCAATCAATATGTTGTCCCAAATTGAGGATGTGTTCTCATCTAGGCTTGGCTAGGTGGCCACCTTGGATCATTAGCTCCCAATAGATTCTCAATAATGGAACATAGGTATTCACATTTAGGTATGCTAAACAAGAATGTAAGATTCATTAGTCTATCAAAGCTATAAAAGCTAGCAAGAAATAGGAAACTTGTACAATAGGGGTTAGCATATTAAAGTGATCTATCTTCATGTTCCATCAAGGCACTTATTCAAGTGACAAGGCTCTAATGAGGCACACATGAATCATATGGAGGTGATACAAAGCATTCACTAAGAATTGAAACACTACTCATCATCATTGGGAATAAAAAGACTTGTTAATTACAAGACTAGAAATAAAAACATCCAATGATTCATATGAGTTAGCAATCACTTAAGAGTTAGTAGTTAGTAGTTAGTAGTGTTAGAAGTTAGTTAGTCATGTTAATAGATTAGTTAGCCATAGAAAAAATTAAGTAAGAAGACATGGTAGAAAATAAGTGCAAGAAAGTAAAGAACTTGGAAAGTAAATGCAATAGAACAAGAAAGAATTAAGGAAGGAAAGCTTGAGCCTTTTTATTGAGTTGTCACTTCTTCAATTATAGAGATCTCTCTCACTCTCACTCTCTCTTTTCTGGATGTAGAAGGAGAAAATGAAAATTACACAAGAAGACTAAAGAGAACTTAAAGAAATCCTAACTATTTGCCTAAACAAAATGCTATTTTCTCCTTTTTTTTTACAGAGGCCCTGGGGGTCTATTTATAGGCTTCAGAAGAAGATAACATCCCATAACAGCCCTAGATCAATCGCTTGATCAACGCCAAGGAAGTGTCGCGGATCTGCAGCCAGGGCCGCATTTCCGCGACAGCATCTTGCCGTTGTGCCAACAATTTCTCTGACATTCCGTTATGCTGCGTGTGCCCAGCTGGAGCTTTTAGAAGTTGGAGAATATACCTTAGTTCATTTCAGAATTGGGTTTTCTTAATTTGGGCTCCTAAGAACTCCTTTAATTCCTTAAAATCCAAAGATTTGGGCCTTCTTCTCTATTAACGAATGGACCTAAAAAATAAGAGAGAAAAGCAATAAAAATCCTATTTTTTATTAACATAAAGCATGGTAAGGTGGAATAAAATGATGCAAAATGAACATCAATCAGAGTCGCCTTCTCTTGTTTCCTCAGAAAAAATTGAAAAGGTGCAAGCTTCTTTGTTTGATTGTAAAAAATTATAGCGGATCAATAATCCAATTACAAAAGAGGGGAGAATGGTTGGTACTGGGTTCTTTGTGTAGCGATGGAAAGTGAATCTTATTTTACGTTGACCGGGTGAACATCAAGCTCTTCTAGAATCTTCTCCTTAGATCACGAACGGAGTAGAATAACTCCTATCCAATGAAATCTCAAAGAGACTTGGGCAAAAACTTGGACACAGCAAATTGGTAGAAGAGTTTAACTCTTTATCGGTATTCCTCATCTGAAAATTTTGACCCCTTTTCTATAGCAGACTGAGCTATTTATAGGGGTTTTAGAGGTAAAATTGTCCCCTAAAACCCCTCCATAATGAGGTTAACTCCCCTCATTACGTGGGCAGTAACTGACCCAGTAATGAAGGCAATTATAACTGAGACACAGGGCTCCTCTGTAGTTGAAACAAGGGCTTCGAGCTCTGCATTTACCCATTAAAATAATATTGGATGTGGGCCTCGAGCTTTACTAGATGCGGGCTTCGAGCTTCGCAAGACGCAGGCATCGAGCCCTGCGTCTTGGCATTGCAGTGATGCTGGAACGTGGGTTTCGAGCCTCACGTCATGACATTGTAGTGATGCTACAACGCGGGTTTCAAGCCTCGCGTCTTGGCATTACAGTGATACTGGGATGCGGGCTTCGAGCTCTGCTGAGATACGGGCTTCGAGCTCTGCTAAGATGCGGGCTTCGAGCCCCGCGTCTTGGCTTTGTAGTGATGTTGGAACGCGGGCTTCGAGACTCGCGTCTTAACATTGTAGTGATGCTGAGATACAGATTTTAAGCCTCGCGTCTTGACATTTCGTCAATAATTTTTATCAGGCTTGCGTTTGAAGTATGGACTGTGCTATTTGATGACTTGTCTTTAGACAGTCTACACCAGGTAGGGGCAAGAATAGTGGGAGGTTTCCGCCCCTAACCAACGGGCCTAATTATGCCTAACCACTGTTCTTCGAGGTTTTGCTCTCAATCCTCAGTCTTTGACACTGATTTGATAAAAGTCAAATTATAATCAACTTTTCCCTTAGGTCAGTGTCCTATTGATTCAGAGATGTTCTTAGGGCCAATGTCTACTCAGTTTTAGTTAAGCTTGTTTAGTGAGTGAAGAGATAGTCTATGGGCTAAGGGAGGGTAATGACTTCCCACCTCATCTTGTTTATAGGACAAGCCCTTAATCGTTTTTGTGCAAATGTGCATATATATATATATATCAAAAAGTAACACTCAAGATAATTAAATCATACAAGAATGTTTCCTATGCTACATGCAATGCACACATACCTTGGCTCCAGCACTCTTTAACAGTAATGTAAATGTAAAGAAATAGAGAAATACCCTAAATACAACGTCTAAACTGTTTTTAGCATTTAACAATCATAATTTTACAGTTGAGTTAATACAGTGTGCAGAAGATGTTAAACTGGAAAAAAAAAATTATAGAGACTTAATCTTTAAATTTCAAGCAACCTGCAAGAAAATTCTGTAAGTAGCCCTTCACAATTGCCGCGAAAATACGGCTTTTGTTGCATTTGCGTGACAAAGTTATGGGCTCTGATGCTCTACCTCTTTGGGCAGAGGCACAGAGTAACAATATGTCAACAGCAGTGCTTAGTTTCCTGAATTTGGTCTCTGCACACAAAAATAGAGAAGAAAAAAGTTAACCAATTCAGTAAATTGAAAGAAAAACTTGCCATCCATCCTGGCATCAGTGCCAAAATTTGATTGAGTTTAACCTCCACAAAAAAATAGAGTTTAAAAATTGAGAATGAAATGTGCTAAGTTCCTCAGTACTACCACTATAGTAAGTGGTTATACGGGTCATGATCCACAAGGAGGGACTTGCGATGGGAACTTTTAATAAATTCTTTTCCTAAGTTACTAAACTGGTTAAAAGTTCTATGTTCTTTAAAAAGAAAAGAGAAAGAAAGTTATGTTAATTTGAACAAAATGAAAGAGCAGAGAAGATTGTGGTTGTTGGTGTTTTGAAAAAAAAAGAAAAAGAAAAACTAAGTTAAAGTAAAGAAGAATAAAGAGAGATGTCTTTTGGAGATGAGTTTCTAATCTAATAAGCAAAGAAAGAAAGAACTAAAAAAATACTTATTTACCTCCTTGAAGCTTGCTTATTTTGGATCCGTTGCAATGATTTACCTTAGCTTAAAGGCAATCAAAGCATAGGATCTTCTCCATTCCCATTCTAAACTACGAAATAAAGGTAGAAGTTTAAACTAATTTAGAAATGGCTATCCATCACCATAAGCCATTAATGACACTTGCAAGGACAAGGCATTTTCGAGGCTATAGAATTCATTTGAATTACAAGCATCTCAGAGGAAAGTAGAAGAAAAATAGAAATGAAGAATAAAGAATATAACTTTAGATTCAATAAAGTAAAAATGAAAGAAAAGAAGATTACTTATACCGGTGTCACTCTCAATACAAGCTTCACTCTTATTCTCTCGTAAAACTCTTCTCTCTTCTAAGTTATATAAATAAATCTGAAAATTATATAAAGAGAAAAACAAAACCCTAAACTAATCTAAATTAAAAACTTAGCCTAAAATCTTTCTCTGCTCAGTCGTGGTGCCCTTTTCCTTTTGAAATTGCAGTATTTATAGGATAAGATGAAGTGGGGAATACGTGTGGAGATATGAACAAAATCGCTTGCCCAACAAAAAAGATCTTCTGATAAGATCGGAGATAAGGTCAGAGATAAATTTTTGTTTATCTCTTGATCTTCAGTTGGATTGTGTCATATCTCTGTGAATCTTCTAAATGTACATCCCAATCCTTTAGATATCCCAGGGTTGCATTTGGTCTTTTAGATTTGTCTTTATCTCCTTGATTCTTCAAGCTAACTAAATAAATCTTCAAAATGGTTTTAACTGGTTTTTATCTGATATTATCTTCTTTGATTTGCTTTGGATTCGCAATATCCCCTTTTATCTTCAAGCAACCAAATAAATTCATATAAATTCGGTTTAACTGATCTTAATTTGGTATTATCTTCTATCTCTTCATTAATCATATTCTGCATGAATTAGATATTGAGACAAGGTGATTAATATATTATTACAAGATGGATGTAAGAATGTAATAATAAATACACAATTTGTTTGTCCAATCACCAATCTTTTATTTATTTTTTTCCTTTTCAAGTGGATTAAAATAAAAAGGTCTCATTTATGAATGATCCACCCATTCTAAATTTGTTTGTGTCCCCTTGGGGTTAAAATGATGATGATAATGATAATTAAATGAAAAGATAAGATAATATATAATTCTTGCAGAGAACGACTTTCATCTAAATTGGTTTTCAATTTCTTAATGTATTTATAGTGCTTATACAATTGGCCATGGAGGCTAAAATACAATTCATAGCCACCAGTTCCTACAAGCATGCATTGAATCATTAAAGAGACTGCAGTTATGCACGAATACAGCTTGAAGGAAGGTGCAGATGTAGCTCAGTACATGGCATGTTTAGTTGTTATAATTGACCGTAAGTTGTAATTAGTAAGTGGTAAACTCTTTTATAGTTGTAAATGAGTTACATGCAAATAAACTTTATAGCGTTTGGTTGGTAATATAAAATTATAACTGAAAAAGGGTATTGTGTTTTATAATGTTTGGTTGCCGTAATGTGTTGTAAGTGAAAAAGTTGAACACAAAATTAACTGTTGGGTTATTTAAAAATATCAAAAAAATTCCAATAAATACTAAACATAATAAATATTAATTATATATAATTATTTAGTAAACTAAATAATTTAAATTTAAATTTAAAATATTAAAAATATAATATAATAAGTAATTAATTAAAATATTTAAAAATTAAATATATTAAGTATTTAATAATTATGTATTCAATAATTAATTATAATAAGTATATAAAAATATTTGAAAATGCCAATAAAAATAATAAAAGATGCCAAGAAATACTAAAAATAGTAAATAAAAATATAATATATTAATAATAAAATAATTAAAAATAAATTAAATATATTAAAAATATAACATATTAAATATTAAATAATTAAAAATAAATTACAAATATTAAAAGTATAAATAATTAAAAATATTAAATATTAGTAAATACTAAGAATATTAAAATTAAATATATTAAATATTAAAGCATAAAAATTATTAAATTAGTAATAAAAAAATTAATCTAATAATTATATTTAATCTAATAATTAAAAAAATATTTTCTCATAATTTAAAAAAATTAATCTACTAAAAAACATTAACCTAATTACAATTGGCTGTCTGCAATACAGATTTGCATGACCAGAAAATTAACTGTTTGTGCTACAAGTGAGCTGCAAGTGGGATTTACATGACCATAAAAATAATTGTTTGTATTACAAATGGATCGTATTACGACGAAACAAACACCATAAGTCGTAAAAGGCTGTAAGTCACTTGCGATTTATGGTCTTTTACGATGAAACAAACAAGCCCGATAGCATATCCAAGTATAAAAACTTGCAAACATAGGAAAATGCTAGAGAAATGCCCGAGAAAGAAATCAAGATCTTTGCTCCCAGCAGCCACTGACATCCAAGAAAGCTCTTTAATTTGAAATGAGAGAGCACACCGAGAAGACATTTCAATAGCACGAGCTACCCATATTACCTGATAGGAGTAAAGAGTGAATTATAAGAGCAGTACAGATATATTTATGTATATGGTAAAACTTGGAATTTTAGTAGTAGAGTTTAATAACATGATAAATATATAATACAGAATACTGCTAAAAGAATGCTCCACAAGAAAGACTCTTTATATAACTTACAACAATGCCTAAGAATTCAACACAAGGAGAAACAGTTCAATCCACAAAAGAGCAACATAAAAGTCAAGTCAATGTATACACAACTGGGGTTAGAGAGAGGGGAGTAATTAATTTTAAATTGGGGGTATAATTAGGTTTTTACACTTAAATTTTGTGTATAGAATATAAGGATATTTAGAGTAATTTGAGGGGGGTCTATTTACTATTTTACTGAGTCTGCTAACTAATGGAACTATTTATCACTTCTTTGAGTTTAAATAACCACACTCACTGAATTGTACTCAATCTCAAATCTATAACCAGCTGCTCTTATACCACTTACTAGTGTTGTGTCGTATTCATTTTAGCATCAACACTTCCTTTTGCATTTGAGTTTTTTTTTAACTACAACTAAATCATAGTTGAGAAGCGGGATTTGACGCTACAATGAAAAAATCTGGTGAGGAAAAGTCAGATTTGAGGGTATCTATCTAGAGCTTGATAGCTGGATCCGACCCTTCTATCCCAAACCGACGAGATTTCGGTGGTGGCCCAGTTTGTAACGGTCCCACTTAAAATAAAACAAATATAATAAATATACAGAAAAATGTATATTAGCCGACAACTGAGAGAATCTTTCAGCCGGTAGTGATGTGGCACAATATGTCCCACAAAACTAACTAAAATTACTAAATGACCCTGCTGTTCAAAAATGACAGTTTTTCTTGGGATGAGATGAGTTTTATATTCTTTATTATTATTTTTCCTCTCATTATTCTATCTCTCTTTGTCACCGCACGCTTTTAGATCTGAATTTTAGATTCTCAGACAGCCTCTATCTTAGAAAAGCAGGATCAGATTTTGATTTTGAGTCTGCAGACCTAGATTTTATTTATCAAATCTCCATCGATCTCTTCATCTCAATCTTTTATCTACCTGTATCAGATCTCTCTCGGCTTGTTCTTTTTGATATCGAGCCCCAACCATAATTTATCTCCCACCACCCTACCTTACCCCCAGCCTCAACCCCTTTTCTCCCTATTTGAATATCAATCAGTTATCATCAAGTTCAAATTCATCAGAGAATGAAAAAAATTTAGCAAGAGGGAGATCATTGGATGTTGATTCAGAGGTTAATTTTTTCTAATTTATTTATTATTTATGTCATTGTTTGTCACAATCGTCACTGAAAAATTATTATATTTATGTCGAGACTGCGACCTGATATATGTTTTTATTAAATGATGCGACTAATGTCGCGATTTTTAATAAAATTTTCTCATTTATTTTAAACTGCGACCTTAGTCGTAGTCTTTAATTAGATTAGGACTGCGACCTTAGTCATAGTCCTTTATTATATTAAAGTTATTGTCTAAATAATATTCATCTTTTAAATAAGGACTGCGACTAAGATCACAGTATTTAATATAAAAATTTCAAATTTTTATAAACAGTGACCTTAGTCGCATCCTGCAGTTATATTAGGATTGTGACCTTAGTCACAGTCTTTTATTATATCAATGTTACTATTTTAGTAACAGTCATCTATTATATAAGGACTGCAACAATAGTCGCATAATATTATAAAAATCTATCGTAGTCGCGTTCCTCAATTATATTAGGACTACAATCTTAGTCATAGTTTTCAATTATTATATTTATGTTGCGTCCCTGGGTACGTCATTTAATACATAAAGACTGTAGATTAAGCCGCGGTCCTACCATATATCTATTCTTTTAATCTAATAATTTTTTTGTAGGAAATAAATTTGCATGGTGAGATGTCTTGAAGCGTAACTATTTTTAAGGACAGGAATTTACAACAGATGATGAAGCATACAACTTTTAGAATATTTTTACAAAGAACAACGATTTTGACTTGAGGGAAAAAGAAATAAATAAATCACAGAGGCCTCCATATGAAGTTATTTGTAGAAAATATTGTTGCAATAAGGAGGGTGTCAAGAAGTTGGGGGATAAAAGACAAGAAGGGCTTACCGTCAACCGTCGTATTGATATTAGAGTTCATTATCCTACTGAGATGCATATTCAGTTACAGTTATTACCAGACAGAAGGTTTTGGGTGGTCAAAAAATTTACTAATTTACATTCGCATGATTTTTCAAGCCCGGATGAGGTGCATCCATTTTACTCTCATCAGACACATCGATCAAAAATGAGGAGAACCATTTTGACCAATTTGAAGGATGTAGGAATGCATCCTTCTAATATTGCCCCTGTTGTTGATGCAATGAATTTTGAAAAAGATTGTAAATAAGTAAGCGCACAATAGTGTAGTAATTTTATCCGACATAAGAGAAAAAATTAGGCAGGAGTTCATTTCTATTATCAAATATTTTCAAGAGAAAGCAGAGCCAGATCCAGAATTTTTCTTTACTAGTGAGGTTGATCATGCAGGCTGACTAAGAGTATTTTTTGAGCCGACAGAAAAGCAATATCTTTTTATTTATGTTTTTCGGATGTGATAGTTTTTGACATAACATACATGACTAATTATATGAACCTGCCCTTTACTCGATTCACTAGTGTGAATCATTATCAACAGTCTATTTTTTTCGGTTGTGCATTACTCTCAAATGAGCAAAGGGATACATTTGCTTAGCTTTTCAAGAAATGGTTCAAATATATGCACAAAGTTGCACCAAAGGCGATCATTATTGATCAGGATGCCTAGATAGGTGATGCTATTAAGATAGTTTTTTAAAATTACCGGCACCTTTTTTGTTTTTGTCATATAAGGAAACACATTGCCAAGCAACAAATCCCCTTGATGAACAAGTAAAGAGATGACTTTTTGTTGGCCCAAAGGCCTATCACTCTAGTTTTGATGATGATCAACTCATGTAGTTATGTTTAATAATGATCTTGTGTTTAATTAGTGTCAGATTTGTTATCAAGATCTTAGTAGGTGTGGAGCTTCAACAAAGAATTTAAAGTCAAGTTTTGGAGCTTACACCGGTTTGATCCAACGAGCTAGTGATCATGTTTGAATCGTGTTTGGACCAAGTCAAGAAGATGAGAAGACTTCAAGGGAAGACTTCAAGATCAAGACTTGTGTCTAGGTATAAGATTTAGTTTTTAGAAGATTTTATTTTAGATAAAATGTAAAGGATAGAGTAGTTGGTGGATTGCTCAAGTATACATTTACACACACACTCTTGATAGATATGTTTTCATAAAAGATTTTTAGTTTTAGAAAAGAATTTTACTTTGGAAAAATACTTTGGTTTTTGGAATTCCTTATATACATATCTTTTATCCATAACCAAGTTTAGAGCTTAATGTCAAAAACATAGATATCTTATTTGTGCAGTGGATCATATCCATACACACTATGCTTTAATGAATTCAAAATATCTAGTTTTTGTTTTTAAAAGAGTTTTGGAAAAACAAGATTTTAGAAAAATACAAGTTTTCATTTGAGCCAATATTTTCCTACTTACAAAAATAGTCTAATCTTTTATAACATGCCTTGATTTTGTGCAAGCATGTTTGTTTATCAAAGTATATTGGTAAAACTATTTTTTGTAGATTTTTAAAGTATTTATGGGATTTTATTTCAATCAAAAAGACCAAGTTTTAAATCCCTTATCAGATTTTTGTTTCAGGCTTCAGCCAAGTCGACTAGTCGACCTATCAAGTCGACTAGGGCTGAAGTCGGTCGACCGGCTCGGTCGACCGACGTGCACGGACGTGCATGCCTTGACCTGGCAGATGGTCGGTCTGCCGACCCAGTCGACCGGAACTGAGAGCAGTGCTCTCTGTTCTTTTGGGTCGACCGGCGGTCGACCGGAGGCTCCAACGGTCGGATTCTTGACCGTTGGCGGTCGACCGGGCGGTCGACCGACAGGTCTGACAGACCCCAACGGCTAGTTTTTGACAGCCTATAAATTTGGGGGTTTGGTCATTGTTTTCACCAAGATTTTGGAGAAGTTTTAGAGACAGTTTTTCCTACTCTTTTCAGAGGTTTTTCTCCACAAAATTGAGAGCTAATACTTCCAATCAAAAGGGGAGTTTTTATTAAGAGTGTTAAAAGAGATTCTTTGAGTTTTCCTCCACCATCTCTTTCCTTGTTTTTCTCACACAAACACTTGAGCTATCTATTGCTATTCATCTTATAGGAGTGTTGTAGTGAGATAGTTTTTAGGTGATCAAAGTGTTGTGATCACCAAAGACTTGTTCTTTGTTTCTTTGAGAAGGCGGACGGTTGTGTTCGCATTGTTTCGGGTCCAAGTGTGGACTCGGTTGTTTCGGGTTCGGGTGCGAACTCTTGTTTGAGGTGCGGCCTCGGCGAGCCGGTGGGCTTGCGGTGTGTACGAGCTAGAGAGTCCGAGAGCTTGTAGGTGTTGCGGCACCGGGTGATCCATTGGGATTGAGTATAGTGAAAATCCTTCGTGTGTCGAAGGCGGGGATGTAGAGCAAGTGTGCTCGAACCTCGAAACAAATCCCTTGTGTTTGCGATTGCTCACTCTCTCTCTCTCTCTCTTTGTCCTTTTTATATCTTGCATGCTATTACTTGTCTTTATTTTTACATGCTAGATATTCATTTGTGCTTAATTGATATACTTGCTTGGTTTTATTTACTAACACTTGTATTCAACCAAGAGAGCCAACGCGGCACCGCAACCCATTCAAGGGGAATCTAGAGGAGTTTGTCCAGAGCCCTTCACGGGGAATTCGGCAACACTCTTGTGTTATACGTGGTGTTTAGTGTAAGAGTTTAGTTTAGGTCATAATAGTTTACACTTCCGCATTATTTGGCATTAAGTGACCCTTAGATTAGCCATCACCTATTCAATCCCCCTCTAGGTGAACCTACAATTGGTATCAGAGCCCAGTGCTCTGAATTTGGTCTAACAACCTAGAGTTAAAGATTCTCATTTTAGGCTAATCACAATATTTTGTACACACACCATGGACTTCATGTCACCACTCATGTTTGACATTCTTAATATCCATATATGGAAGGTGAAGATGTCCTTGTACCTCAAAGCCTTAGGTATTCATGTTTATCTTACCACAACTAATAATGCATATTGTTTAAATGGTAAGAATATTGAGGCTAATGCAAAAGCCCTACATGCTTTAAGATCTACCCTAAATGATGATTATTTATCTAGGGTTGCTAATCTTGATTTGGCTTTTGTAGTTTGGAACACCCTCATCTCCCTTGGCGAAAAGGAACAATACTATGCGGGGAGCGACTCGGATGTTGGAAGCAACCCTTCCAATGTGTGCTACATGGTCCAAGGGGATAACCCCTTGAGGTAACTACCGAATCCGAGGATGAGGACATGTCATATGATGAGCTTACCACTTTTTGTCAACTCCTACTTGAGAAATATGACATGATTAAGAAAGATAATAAAAATTTGAAAAAGAAATTTGATTGCATGCATATAGAACAAGATTCATTTAAATCTAAGATTGCATCCTTAGAAAAGGAAAATAAAGATTTGAAAATTGAGAATGTTTCCCTTATGTCTAAATTAAATGATTTGTGTGAAGGGAACACTATTTTGAAGGATAAAATTGATTTGGTGGAAAAACAAAGAGAAGTTATTTTTCAAGAAAATGAATCTTTGAAAAGAAAAGTTTTTGAAAAGGAAAACGATTTTGTTTCTAAAAAGAAAAAGAAAAATGATTCTTTATCTCATCATGCTTTACATGCCACCACTAATGAGATTAAAGATTTGAAAAATAAAATGGATTGTTTGAGTTCAACTTTGAACTCTTGTGCATTTAACCATACTACGTTGGAGTCAATGTTTTCAAAGAAACAAACTCCACACATTCATGCACAACATCATCATGCATTGCTTATGTTGCATGCCACGATCATACACATACACATAAGCATCCTAAGGTGTACAAATGTACACATTGTGGTCGCAAAGGCCATCTAGCAAAATTTTGTTTTGACAAGTTGCATTCTTTAAATTTTGCTAATAAAAATTTTTGGGTTCCTTATAAAGCTAACCCCCAAGGACCCAAGAAAATATGGGTACCAAAACCCCCACCCCATGTTTTTGATGTAAGTGAGGGATCTCTCAATACGTGAGAGACTTGGTACCTTGATGGTGGATGCAAATGGATATGATGGACACACTTATTGATGCATCGCTATCAAGGAGGTTTTGGTGGGACAACCACCATGATTGGAGCTTTGGAGTTGGTAACAATCTCTAAACTCCCACTTTATTTATGTTCATTCTTGTTCATTCATGATATTTTTAGCATGATCATGTTTTATTTGAATTATGTGCTTCATGTGGTAAAAACATGCTTAGATGTAGTTTTTATCAAAACTTGAATTTATACATGTACAAATAGTGAGCAACAAATTGACTTATATATGTTTGCATTTCATGCTCATTTGTACCTACTATATGCACATGTATAGCCTAGTTTTGATGATTTCCTCATTTATACTTGTTTTGCCAATTTTTATGATTTTACTTCATGTATATGTATTTTTAATTCAAATCTAATAAATATACATGTATACCCGTGAGTCTCTTGCCTTCATGCAAATACAATTGATAGACTCTTTTATGTTTGGGATATGTATGTGTATTGTTAGGATTGGATAAATCATACATATACCTAGAAGTGTGCTTTGTTTTTTATAAAAATGAATTTTAAAAAAAATGATACTCACACTTTTTGAGTTTCAATGTCTATATTCATGAAAATGCTATTTACATGACTTTTGAACACTCACACTTTATTTATTTTGTCATAACTTTGTTTCATGAACATATTTTTTTGAGCTTCATAGATCGAGTGTCAATTCTTGTATTTGGTATGATTCATGAAAAACATATGTTTTGATTTCATGTTTTTGAAGGATCTTTAACTAGTTCTTCAAAAATTATTTTAACTAGTTAATTATTCTTCATTTGATAGTTATTTTCAATGCTAAAATATTTTCAAATCTATTTTTGAAAACTCTACCCTTTATGGGCGGATGGTGGGAGATCATGTTCATGTATGCTTTATGTGAAAAACATTTTAATCTTGAACTTGGTTGGGAGGTATAAGTTATGAGTCATATACATGATTTACATTGTTATCTTCAATTGGTATCATTGGATCGTTTCAATTGGTATCAATTTGACTCTATTTTCGTATATACTCATATTTTGTTTCTTATATATGTATGTATCAATTTCATTTGGTATACTCATTTTTCATACATATATATGAGTTATTTGTACTTGAGTTAAAATTTTTACATGTTTAAAGCACAAAGTTGTTTATGTTAAGAAAATAAAAATTTTTAAAATTCTCAAGATTTGTTTTATTGAGAAAATTCAAAATTTTGTTTTATGAAAAAAAATTCAAAAGTTTTGATTTGTATTGCCTATATGCAAGGAGAGCTTAACATCTCTTCTACATATAGATTCATGTTGAGTGTATTGTGTATTGAAGAGCTTGACAATCTCTTCTTTATGTGGTACACGTGTGTAGGGGGAGCTTCACATCTCCTCTTATGCATTACATATTATACGTTATGTGAATTAGGGCTTGTCATCCCTCCTTCATGTAATGTATATGTGTAGGGAAGTTAGTTAACCGTCTTCCTCTTCATGAATGTATATCGCATATAACCTTTTATTGCTATGTTTGATTTGACCCCTTATTGATCTCTTTGTTTATGACAAAAAGGGAGAGAAAGATTTGATGATTTTGTTTTTACCTTAACCCCTTTGTTGATGATTGACAAAAAGGGGAGAGGTATTTGGTAAGTATTTGGTATATATGCATGTTTTTATAAAGGATTTATGTTTATGCATATATGTTTTATTTTGCAAATAGGAGAAAAGATTTTGTGATTTTGTTTTATGCTTGATTAGCATGTTTACTCCTACATTTGCATACATGTTTATGTGACTCATTGCATATTTATTTTGTTTATTTGAGATGCATGAGTTAAGGGGGAGCTTCTTTGAAGTTTTACTTTAATCCATGCATATATAACTTCATGAGTTTTGTCATCATCAAAAAGGGGGAGATTGTTGGCACAAAGGCCCATCACTCTAGTTTTGATGATGATCAACTCATGTAGTTATGTTTACTAATGATCTTGTGTTTAATTAGTGTCAGATTTGTTATCAAGATCTTAGTAGGTGTGGAGCTTCAATAAAGAATTTAAAGTCAAGTTTTGGAGCTTATACCGGTTTGATCCAACGAGCTAGTGATCATGTTTGGATCGTGTTTGGACCAAGTCAAGAAGATGAGAAGACTTCAAGGGAAGACTTCAAGATCAAGACTTGTGTCTAGGTATAAAATTTAGTTTTTAGAAGATTTTATTTTTAGATAAAATGTAAAGGATAGAGTAGTTGGTGGATTGCTCAAGTATATATTTACACACACACTCTTGATAGATATGTTTTCATAAAAGATTTTTAGTTTTAGAAAAGAATTTTTACTTTGGAAAAATACTTTGGTTTTTGGAATTCCTTATATACATATCTTTTATCCATAACTAAGTTTAGAGCTTAATGTCAAAAACATAGATATCTTATTTGTGTAGTGGATCATATCCATACACACTATGCTTTAATGAATTCAAAATATCTAGTTTTTGTTTTTAAAGGAGTTTTGGAAAAATAAGATTTTAGAAAAATACAAGTTTTCATTTGAGCCAATATTTTCCTACTTACAAAAATAGTCCAATCTTTTATAACATGCCTTGATTTTGTGCAAGCATGTTTGTTTATCAAAGTATATTGGTAAAACTATTTTTGTAAATTTTCTAAGTATTTATGGGATTTTATTTCAATCAAAAAGACCAAGTTTTAAATCCCTTATCAGATTTTTGTTTCAGGCTTCAGCCAAGTCGACTAGTCGACCTATCAAGTCGACTAGGGCTGAAGTCGGTCGACCGGCTCGGTCGACTGACGTGCACGGACGTGCACGCCTTGACCTGGCAGATGGTCGGTCTGCCGACCCAGTCGACGGAATTGAGAGCAGTGCTCTCTGCTCTTTTGGGTCGACCGGGCGGTCGACCGGAGGCTCCAATGGTCGGATTCTTGACCGTTAGCGGTCGACCGGGCGGTCGACCGACCGGTCTGACAGACCCCAACAGCTAGTTTTTGACAGCCTATAAATTTGGGGGTTTGGTCATTGTTTTCACCAAGATTTTGGAGAAGTTTTAAAGCCAGTTTTTCCTACTCTTTTCAGAGGTTTTTCTCCACAAAATTGAGAGCTAATACTTCCAATCAAAAGGGGAGTTTTTATTAAGAGTGTTAAAAGAGATTCTTTGAGTTTTCCTCCACCATCTCTTTCCTTATTTTTCTCACACAAACACTTGAGCTATCCATTGCTATTCATCTTATAGGAGTGTTGTAGTGAGATAGTTTTTAGGTGATCAAAGTGTTGTGATCACCAAAGACTTATTCTTTGTTTCTTTGAGAAGGCGGACGGTTGTGTTCGCATTGTTTCGGGTCCAAGTGTGGACTCGGTTATTTCGGGTTCGGGTACGAACTCTTGTTTGAGGTGCGGCCTCGGCGAGCCGGTGGGATTGCGGTGTGTACGGGCTAGAGAGTCCGAGAGCTTGTAGGTGTTGCGGCACCGGGTGATCCATTGGGATTGAGTATAGTGGAAATCCTTCGTGTGTCGAAGGCGGGGATGTAGAGCAAGTGTGCTCGAACCTCGAAACAAATCCCTTGTGTTTGCGATTGCTCACACTCTCTCTCTCTTTGTCCTTTTTATACCTTGCATGCTATTACTTGTCTTTATTTTTACATGCCAGATATTCATTTGTGCTTAATTGATATACTTGCTTGGGTTTGTTTGCTAACACTTGTATTCAACCAAGAGAGCCAACGCAGCACCTCAACCCATTCAAGGGGAATCTAGAGGAGTTTGTCCAGAGCCCTTCACGGAGAATTCGGTAACACTCTTGTGTTATACGTGGTGTTTAGTGTAAGAGTTTAGTTTAGGTCATAATAGTTTACACTTCCGCATTATTTGGCATTAAGTGACCATTAGATTAGCCATCACCTATTCACCCCCCCTCTAGGTGAACCTACATTTTTAATTGATTTCAATTTTTGATATTCCTCTCGTGAATAAGCACATGCGAGGAACGTTGGTGATTGATGAAGCAAAAATATGATATAGATGAAGAAAAAGACAATTGGCTAGTAAAGATGTACAGATTGCGTATACATTGGGTTGATGCTTATTTGAAGGATTTTTTTTGGCTAGAATGACAACTACTTAAAGATCTGAGAGTTTTAATTCTTTTTTTGATGAGTTCATGAATGTAAATACAAAACTTGTTGAGTTTGCCAACCAATACGATAAAGTTGTCACTGACCATCGTAGAGCTGAATCTCAAAATACCTCCTGTATTTGAATTGTGTGCCTAATTGTACCTCAATTCCTTATGAGACACAAGTTATGAAGTTTTATACTAGGAAGATCTTTAAGTTGTTTCAAAAAGAATAGGCAATTGCAATGACACTGTTTTTCGAAGAGTTGAAAAATGAAGGCATAAGAATAATTTATTTGGTTGGTGACTTTTTTGAATCAATAGATAAATGGGATAAAGTTAGTTATGAGATTTATAGTGAGCTTTATGTCGTTTGTAGTTGTTCCTTATCTGAAACTGAGGGGATCCATTGTAGACATATTCTGTGCATCTTATGATGCAATCATGTTACACATATTCCATAATCTTTTATACTACAGAGGTGGAGATTGGATGCTAGTTACAAGAATGTTGAATTAAACATGGTACGAAATCCTGTTCAAATCAAGGTATGCGAGGAACTGCAAGATTGTGGACACTTTAATCCAAATTTAATACAATTCTTTAAATGGTATCTGATTCGAATATCCATCTTTTCAAATGAATGGTGTGTTGGAAGAATTTGCTGTAGAAACTAGTAATGACTATCCAAGACTTCTAATGATCAATCATTGTAGACTAAAACTAATGTTAGGCCTAGTACATCAGTTGTCGTATTGAGAGATGGTGAAGAAATAACAATACGCGATCCTTTTAGTCCTGTGGTTACAAAGGGGAGGCCCAAAAGTGTATCTAAGATAAAGTCTAGATTTGAAGATTCTCTATCATAGAAGGCCGTGAAGTAGCGTAAATGTAAAAACTGTCAACAACTGGGTCATTACAGTACTAGTTGTCCATTATTAGTATGATATTTTTCTCTTATATCATATGCATTTTAATTTGTTCTTTCAAATATTTACATATTATTTTTTAACAAAATTTTTCCTATGCATGCTTTTTTCATTATTACATGAAATGATTTTTTTATTCATAGAGAAAATAGGATCAGATTATAATAACCGAGAAGTAAGAAAGAGCTGATTATGTATTATCATGTGAGGAATGCTACCAAGGTCACAGTGTTAATGTAAAAAAGATATCACTGACCTGCGACTATGTCGCAGTTCAATTAATATTTTATGTATTTGTTATTCGCTGCACCTGTTCTCTAAGTTTTATTGTATTAAGAAATTTTCATTTATATTACAGATTTGGCATGGTCATAGTTTTTTAATTTGTTGAATATAGTGAAACCTACTGTTTTTTATGAGCACTGCGACCATGGTCGCAGTATCGACTGTTGATGTAGTTAACCTTTGAGCTGCGACCATGGTCACAGTGTTTAAATTATTTGAATATATTGCGATGATAGTGTTTGGTCATGACGGTGACCATGGTCGCAGTTTTCATATATCATTGTATTTCATCGCATTTTGTGTTACACACAGTGACCATATTCATAGTTATATGGACAACGACCATAGTCGTAGTTTTATACACGATAGGATATTTTTCTGCTAAAGACTGCGACCCTATTTAAATTGATAGGATATATTTTTAACGAATCTTTGTCTTTTTTGAAATCCTTTTTAATCGTCTTTTGTATCAGAAAACTTTGACTTAACTTAAAATCTACGACTAGAGTTGTTGTTTTAATATAGTTTTATATATTATTGTTTTCAACTTGGTCGCAGTCTGTATGTAAAATGAGAGCTTTCATCGACAAAAAAAAAGTTTGTCCATAGTTAACTTCATACATAAACCTTACAAAAAAAGGCATTAAAATTTAAGATAATTTTTTTATTTATTTCATAAACCATACAAAAAAGGGCATTACATTCCCTAGAAAAAAGAAAAAAATGAAGTTGATTATGAAAATAACGAAAAATTCTAGTTGTCCTCATCATCACCATCATAATTGTCTTCTTCCTTCTCATTATCTTCTTCTTCCGTCTCGCTTTCGTCCTCTTCGTCCTCCGTGACCCCCACGCTCTCCTTCTTGCTTTTTTTCCTCTTTTGGAAGGTATTTTGGTTCATCCATAAACTCTCAAAATAGATCATCCGTATCGAGCTCTTCCTCTTGCCCACATCAAGAGGACATATCAGAATAATTCTCTCAATCATCCTTAGAGGAATTATTGCATTCAGGGGAAGAAGGAGGAGAAGACATGTTTCAACAGTAAAATTCTTATGCAAGTTTATAAAGCGAATTGTGATTATTTTTTTTTTTGTAGAATGAGATCTTTAATATATAGTACATACAGGAAATCAAAAAGGTTAATACTCTCAATTGATATGAACAATACAAATAAGTATTATAAGTGACGGTTGAGTTTTCAAAACTTGATAAAAAAAGTAATAATTTATTTAATTGAATCATTTATGGCGGGAGGACTCCAAGAATAATCTTCTTTGGGTTTATTATGACATGATTTACAAATTAACTGTTATTTACATTTTATTTTCAAGATTTCTAATTTTACTAATTTTAATTAATTTATGATATCTCTATTAAAATATTCTATTCTTTATTGAGGACTGCGACCATGGTTGCAACATCATGGTATAGAGGTTTTTACTGAACGCGACCTAGGTCGCATTCAAGAACTGCGACTTGATTTATTGAGCATAGCGATTGCAATACACATACAGTATACATCATGGTCGCACTCATAAGTTAGTTTTAGAAAATACGAACATGGTCGCAGTGCTAACTGAGACCAATTTTTTAATATATTCTGTGTACAATAGACTGTATCATAATTAGAAACTGCAACCGTGGTCGTAGTGATTAATAAGAGCTATTGTTATATTGTTTATGTACTTCGACTTATGTCACACTTCTGGTAGTCGATGTGATCAGCTAAAAAATAACTGCGACTATGGTCGCAGTTCTAAATACTTGTGCAAAATAACAGTGACTATAGTCGCAATTCTTAACAACTGTGCAAAATATGTACAAAAATTCGCTAAAGTTGTCCAACAGATCTACTTTATAAATAGTATATTATTTTTAAATTAATCAACCATGGTCGCATTCCATATTATGATTGAAAAAAACGTAAAAGAAAATTCATTAAACAATATATTACATGTACATTAATAATACAAAAAATTATTATATGTCAATCTTTAAATATCATTCTTTTAATATTTTCAGTTTCTTTATCCCAACTTTTTTTATTGTCTGCAAGTAACATGCATGCAAGTTCGCCCCTCAGCTTCTGTACAATCGCATCTGTTACAGTATCAACTGTCGAAGTATTTTCAATACTATACTCTCAATTTATTTGCATACATATATAGCACAATCCACAGTGTAGATATATGAAAAAAATTATATTAGAGATTAATTTTTTAACTATAAATAAGAAATGATAATTGATAAATCTTATAAATTAAACTTACTTGTTAGCCTGTTTGGGATATTTGCATACTTTATATAACTTCTCTTCATCTTTTTATTAAATCTTGTTCAAATATATGTAATAATCTTTCTCTTTTCATTTACAAACGTAAAAATAAAATTCAGTTTTAATGCAATTAATTAAAAATAAAAGAAAATGTATGTTCAATTTTGACTTACTATTGTTCTAGCATCAGACTGGTACAGTTTTAAGATACTGCTAGATTTATCCAAGGAACAAAAGAGTTATAAAAAATTCACTCTTGTGTTTGGTAATCGAAAACCAACAGGATCCAATAAAATGCAGTATCATCTGTTGGCCCAAAGGCCCATCACTCTAGTTTTAATAATAATTAACTTATGTAGTTATAATACTAATGATCTTGTGTTTGTTTAGATCAAATATTTGATTAAGATCTTAGTAGGTGTTTAGTTTCAACAAAGGATTCGAAGTCAAATTTGGAGCTAGCACGTGTTGATTCAAGAGCTCGTGCATCAAGACCACATCAAGTACTCAAGAGGAGTCTAGCTCATTGGATTAAGATTTAGACCAAGACAAGAAGGAGAAGAAGATTTTCAAGAAGACTTGTGTCTAGTTTTGTGTTAAGATTTATTTTTAGATAAAATGTAAATAATAGATTAGTTATGGAATGCTCAAGTTCATATACACAGACAAAATTCATTTGTGTTTTCATAAACTAGTTTTAAGTTTTGTTTTTATCAAAATCTATTTTTAGAGCTTATTGTCAAAAACATAGATATTTCATCTTATATATGTATTGGATTATATCCATACACACTAAGCTTCAAAAGTATTTAAGATATCTTATTTTTGCATTTGGAGAAGTTTTAGAAAAATTGTTTTTCAATTTGGACATTGATTCTGATAAATACAGATTTTTTTTTATGGCAAAAATTCTATATTACAAAAATAGTTCAAAATATTTATAATATGTTTGATTTTTAATACATATGTTGTATATCAAAGTATGTTAATGAACTTATTTTTGTAGATTTTATGTGCATTGATGGGATTTTATTAGAGTTAAAAACACCAAGTTTTAATCCCTATAAAATGGCTGACCAGGTCTTCTGGCGGTCGACCGACCGGTCGACTGTGCCAGAAGTCGGTCGACCGATGTGCACAAACGTGCACAACCAGTTTTGGCTTGAGGGTCGGTCGACCAAGCGGTCGACCGCTATGGCCCCGGTCGACCGACGGTCGACCGTTCAGAGAGTTCTGCTATATGGATCTGGACTCGGTCGACTGGTCGGTCGACCGATAGGTCAAAACCATATATCAGTCGACTGGATGGTTGATGGGCAGGCTACGACGGTCATAAATTTGACCGTTGGCCAGTCGACCGGTCGGTCGACCGACAACCGCGTCAGCTACTGATTTGGCCTGCAACGGCTAGTTTTTGGGAGCCTATAAATATGGGTTCCCTTGGGTTTTAGAGAAGATTTTTTGAGAGTTTTCAAGCTAGTTTTTCCCATCTCTTGTAAAGGTTTTCTTCACTTGTTTTAGAGCAAATACTTCCATATCAAAAGGAGAGTTTCCAAGAGTGTTTTTCAAAAGACATTTCTTGAGTTTTTTTTCCTCCACTGCTCTTTCTTGTTTTCTCACACATACTTGAACTATCCATTGCTATATCAATCCTCTAAGGATCTTTGTTGTGAGAGTTATTTTTGTGATCAAGAGAAGTGATCACAAGTTTACGTCTTTGTATTTTAAAGTGTTATAGAGGTGGTGGCCTCGGTGAGAAGTGTTTGTGGTGATTAAGTGAAGTGATCACCAAGTGTTCTGATGTGTGGTTGGAGGAGTTGTAAGAGGTGCGGCGTCGGCAAGCTAGTGTGCTTGCGTGTGTTTGTTCTCGCGGGAACAAGGGAGGGACTAGTGAGTCCAAGGAGTTCTATTGTGAACTCGTTGTAGGTGCTGCTGAAAAACACTTAGAGGGGGGGTGAATAGGTGTTATGCTAATCAAATACACTTTTAAAGAAAACTTAAGATGTATGATGCAAGCGGTCACTCAAAATAAGAAATTGAAGCCGAATTTCCGCTGAAGGGCTCTAGAACTTCTCCTCTTTGATTTCACTAGTTGATGAGTTGAGGTGCTTAATTGCTTTCTTGTTGATATGAGTATAGACCGAAAATGCAAGAAGATGAAATGAATGCAATATGAAACAGGACTAGTATCACAAGTATAGGAATGCAAAGTAATAAATATCTAGAAAAAATCAATCGCAAACAAAAGAGATTTGTTTCGAGGTTCGAGCCACTGCTCTATTCCCGCCTTCACCACTATGAAGGATTTCCACTATATCCACAAAGGAAACTTCCACACAGGAACCTTACATCCAAGGCATTACAATCTTGGTCTACACAAGACCGGGAGTACCCAACTCCAACAATAGTATCCTCCACATAATAGGAACCACAACTCAATGAAATACAAGTCACTTGGTGATCTAGGAAGACCACAAACACTCTCTTACAAATTCTTATAGAATGGAGTATGATTTTGGCTCAAGAAGTAAAGTGAGAGAAAAAATTTAGTAGTAAAGCTTTAGAAGACTTAAAAATCAACTGAAAGTTTTTACAATGGAAAGAATTTTGAAAATGGAAAGCAATGAAACACTTCTTCTCTTGAAAACACTTGAAACTTAGATATTTTTGTTATGGAAAACCAATGACCCATGACCTCTATTTATAGGCAAAGGATAAATACCATTCGTAAGTGATACTAGGTCATTAGGGGTGAGTTTAACCACTTGGAAACAAGAAATAGCCGTTGGAACCCATAAAAAACAAAATAGATCTAAAATAGAGCCGTTAGTATCAGTCTGGACGTCTGCCGGTCGACCGGCACGCCACTTGGCAAATAGCCGTTGGCTTCAGTCGACCGCCTGATCGACTGTAGGGCAATTTAAAAAGAGAATTTTGAACTGTCGGTCGACCGGTACAAACCGATAGCAAGTATCATGCAGTCGGTTGACCGGTCGGTCGATCGACCCGATCGACCGACAATCATGCACAGTGTGCACGTCCACGGCCAAAAGGCCCGGTCGACCGGCTAGCCGACCGTGTTGGCCTGAAACAGCTACGGTCGACCGCCCGATCGACCGTTATGGCCTGAAATAGAATTTAAACAGATTTTTGAACTAGAAAATATTTTAAAAATATTTGAATTGGTTTGAGGGTTATGTAGCATAGTATAGGAGATAAAATACATGTTCTAAACTTGATATAAAAATTTGAAAATTTATGAAACATGTATATTAACCAAACATGTAACAAAACCAATACTACTCAAAACTTATATTTTGAAAAGTGTATTTTTTTGGGTGTAGCTTCTTGAGCACATCTATCATATCCTTACTCTTTAACATACTAAGATCATACAAAGGTCTAGGTGACTACAAGATGTTCAATTCTGGCTTTTTCATTTGCATCATTGAGTTACTTGATTTCTTGATCCCGTATTTGAGTCATCTTGAGTCAACACCACCTTCCTTTAGGGGAAGAAACTTCTTGAATTCTTAGAACCTTGAAATAATCTTAAACACTTAAACTTGATTAGTACAAATAACTATATATCTTTTGTGATCATCAAAACTCTAAAACCGGGTGATTGTAACCTTGGGCCAACAATCTTCCCCTTTTTGATGATGACAAAACATATGAGTTATTTTAAAAAATGTGAAAGGAGCTTGAAAAAAAATCTCCCCCTCAAATCATGCTATCTATCAAGTGTAAGAGAAGACAAATTATAGCAAAAATGAATTGAAATGCATGAAAAAGAAATAATAACTCAAAAGTATTTCTCCCCCTTTTTGTCATGCATCAAAAAGGGTCTAGCCAACAAAATATTTTCGAAGAGTATTTTAAAAAAAAATTCACAAATCCATAATACAAATATTTAATTCATCACAAATAAATAAAAATCTATCATAATCTAGTGGTTTAGAAAAAATATCCGCAAGTTGAAAATCGGTGGAAACAAAATCAATTTCAATAACACCTTTCTCATAATGATCTCTAAGAAAATAATATCGAATGTCAATGTGCTTTGTCTTACTATGTTGATTTGCATTTTTAGTTATATGAATATTACTAGTATTATCACAAAATATTTTAATATGGTCATAATGCAAATTGATTGAGTTAGAACCTGCACACAAGTATACAGAATTTCAGAACTAAGAATGAAATGTGCAAGTTACTCAATTCTACTGCAATAGCAAGTGGCTATGTGGGTCGTGATCCACAAGAAGGGACTAACGATGAATGTTTTTTAGTAAGTTCTCTTTTAGGCTACAACGTATGGTTAAAGTTCTTCTTTAGTTCTTTAAAAGAAAAAAGAAAAATTGAGCTAAAGTTGAACTAGAAAGAAGATGGTAGATTAAGAAGATGGAGAAACTAGAAATGATATGTACAAAAAAATAGAAAAGGAGTGATAAAAGAAGTGGTAGATTGTGGTATTCTAAACTAAAGAACTAAAAGAAAAGAATCTAAAAGTTACTTACCTCTTTTGGCCAAATGCTTACCTTGAATCTTTTGCAATGATGTTACCTTGAAGTGAGGCGATCAACGTATAGCCCATGAGAGTTGATTCTCGTCTCCTCCACATTATATCATCAAGACGTTGCAAGTATGAAGTGATACAGAATGAAACTAAAAATCCATCGTCATGAGCTATCAGTGGCACTCGCAAAGGTAAGGCTCTTTCGATGCTTTAAGACTCACTTGGATAGCAATTGGTATCAAAAGAAGAAAAGTAGAGAAGAAGAAGAACACAAAAACAAAGTACATACAAAAGGGGCTACAAATTCGATTTTATAACAATAAGAGAAAAGAAGAAAATCTTACACCGGTGTCACTCTCAGCACAAGCTACATTCTCATTCTCCAATGAAACTCTGATCTCCTCTGATTTACATAAATTAAAACTGAAATTACATGAAAAGAAAAACAAAAACTTACACTACAAAGAATAAAAAAGTGGACTAAATTTTATCTCTGCATGATCATCCCCGTACGCTCTGAAAAACCCACTATTTATAGGCAAAACCCAACGTAGGAGAGCGTATGAAGATAGGGGGAGCAAACGCTCCCCCTAACTCTCTAGCAAAGCCGCGAAAATGCGACAAAAGCCGCGGAAACGTGGCAAAAGCCGTGTTTTCTCGGCCTTGCTGTGGCCAGGTGGCTACAGCCGAGGAGTCGAGCAGCCAGCTTTCGGGATATGACTTTATCTTCAGCTAGATTTTAAGTTTTATTTCTGGAATTGTGATGAAATGGCCGTTGATCTTTGGCTTCAACCGATTGATTTGTAGGGATTTGTTCTAACTGGTTTTCAACCGATCTGAACCGACCTGATTTGCCCTGATTTACTGGCTTCGAATTAATTTTGATTTAAATCAGAATTTGATGTGCTTTTGGGCTCGTTTCTCTTCCCTCTCCTTTAGGAATGGGCCTGCAAATAAATTAAACAATAATTAGGAAAAGTAGAGTTTATTCTATAATAAGAATGAGAATATGATAATGAATGTGCAATATTAGCAACCGATCACACCCCATACCTATCTTTTGCTCGTCCTCGAGCAAAACAACTAAACAAAAAATTATTAGACCACTTTCGCAGGTCACGCGATTGCACTGAGCCTGTGCAACAAGCCGTTAAACCTCTTGGATTCCCCTAGAGGACGAGTTTTGTCTCGTGAGGGTTTTTAGTGGATTACACCCAAAAAATCCGTAAAGAAAGAGAAAAAATGTTTAGTATTTTGAAAACACATTTGAAAGAAAAATATTTGAAATATTATTGTATATTTTAAGTAATCTATAAGTTATAGGAAATCGAATTTTTCATTCCTAAACTTAATCTCTATTCAAAAATTTGTTAACAATCAAAGCAAGAAGTCAAATTATACTTCTCATCTAGTCTATTACTTTACCCTAAGTCATATGTACCTTGTGATCGTGAAAATTTTGACTAAGGGTTCTTTAACTCTAACTCTTATGCCTTATTTATTTATTTATTTATTATTTATATATATATATCACAAGTTTACATCTTTGTATTGTGAAGTGTTGTAGAGGTAGTGGCCTCGGTGAGAAGTGTTTATGGTGATCAAGTGAAGTGATCACCAAGTGTTCCGACGTGTAGTTGGAGGAGCTGTAAGAGGTGCGGCCTCGGCAAGCTAGTGTGCTTGCGTGTGTTTGTTCTTGCGGGAACAAGAGAGGGACTAGTAAGTTCAAGGAGTTCAAGTGTGAACTCGTTGTAGGTGTTACGGCATCGAGTGATCCGGTGGGATCGTTTTTAGTTAAAATCCTTCATAGCGTTGAAGGCGGGGATGAAGAGCAAGGGTGCTCGAACCTCGAAACAAATCTCCCGTGTTTGCGATTGCTCTCTCTCTCTCTTTTGTGTTTACATATCTTGCATGCTTACATTGCTTATATCTTTATTTGCTTGATATATCTTGTGCTCTATTGTTATATGCTTGGGATTGTTTGCTCACACTTGTATTAAACCTAGAGAGCCATAGTGGCACCTCAACTCTTATCTAGAGGAATCTTGAGGAGATAGTCCAGAGCCCTTCACAGGGAATTCGGTTACACTTTTGTGTTATACCTTATGTGTTTTGCGTAATAGTTTTTAGTTTGCTTAAATAGTTTTTAATTCGGCATTATTTATCATTAGATTAGCTAGTCACCTATTCAACCCCCTCTAGGTGACCTACATCATCAATACTGTGTTTATGATTGATTGGGAAGAACATATAATGTGTATCTCTATCCTAGTCTTTTAGTTTGTTCTTGATGACATATTCTTTGAGATCTTTATTTTTAGATACAACACCATGTTGTTAAAATTAGACCATACAAATATTAAAAGATTAAAAATATAATACATTATTAATATCTAAACTTATCTGAATACCATGTCACTGAATTATTAGTACACTACGACCAAGGTCGCAGTCATATTTATTCAGGATGAATAATAATAACTGTGACCAAGGCTGCAGTATCTCATTCAGGTCCAGTTTGACATACTATAATCTTTTGTAAAGGAAAAAATAAAAGAATGAAAGAATTACCCAAGCTTCGCTGCGAAAGAATAAGCTTTTCAATCTACCCTTATTTTTCAGACGCTTCATGTAAAAATGAATGATATTGGCATTTAACTCTTTCTTAAACAGTAGATCCTCTATGTTATTTTTAGCAATATCTATTGCATTATCTGGATCCTGATATGATATAGCACTGCAAAAAATAAATATTTTTAGAGTTAATAATATGAATTAGTTATTGCAGAATTAAGAATTTGATGATTATATTTAAACTTTGACCTTGGTCGCAGTTATATCAATTTGAATATTTTTTTAGAAGTTAAAAGGGAAATTTAGGGAAAAAAGAAAAAATTCACTAATTCAGAGGTGGCTTTATCATAAAAATTCTTGATGAGTGCTTGTTTTTAGGGCTGCAGGCATCTGTAGAGTATACTTTCATTTATTTCCCTGAATCCCGACTGAATGTTGTTTTTCATTGCTGTGCAAAGCCAGGGTCAGTAATTTCTACCTGAGCCTGTGAATTGTCTCCTTAGCTTGTATAATTGTCTCATTAAATGATTTTTTTGGTAAACAAAATCAGAGTCATCATGATCTCTTTCTGTACACTTACGTTCTTTGACTCCCCTCTCTATAGATCCTTTGGAGATATCCATAGTCTTTCCTTTAAAAGCGTCTTCTTTACCCAAAATGGGAGTTTGTTCTTTACTTTTAAGCTCTCAAGTTTTATTTTTCTGGATATCAAGTATTTATTGAGTTAAGTTTAGAGTAAAACAAGAAAAATCAGAACCTCCAATACTTGTCATATATATTCTATTCATGATGTCCTCCTCTTCCTTCCTTCTTTTTTCCTTCCTGCTCCTCTTGCTCCTTCCTCTTCCTTCCTCCTCTTCTCTTTTTCCTCTTCTCCTCCTCTTTCTTCTCCTTCTCCTGCTCCTCTTTTTCTTTCCTCCTCTTCTCTACCTCCTTTTTCTTCCACCTCCTCTTCTTTTTCTTCTCCTACATATCCTTCTTTCTCTTCTTCTCCACTTTCTTCCTTTACTTCTCTTTCTCCTCTATCTCCTTCTTCTTCTTCCTTTTCCGCTCCTCCTCTTCTCTTATTCCTTCTCCTTCATCTCCTTCTTCGTATTCTTTACCTCCTCTTTCTTCCTCCTCTTCTCCTTCTCTTGCTTCACCTTCTCCTTCTTCCTCTTCTCTACCTCCTCTTTCTCAACATTTGCTACTCTTAACAATTCTTCTTCCTCCTCCTTCACCTTCATCTTCTGTTTTTATTTCTTTAATTTTTTACTTTCTGTTTTCTCTTCTCTTCTTCTTTATTTCTTCATTTTAAGCTTTCTTCTCTTCCATTTTTTCAATTTATTTTTTCTAGCTGATATAATCAGTTTTTTAGATAAAATTTTTAGCCCTCAGAATCTTTGCTTCTTTAGCTATTTCTTCCCTAAATTCTGGCAAATAACTTGTAATAGTTGGTTCTTTCATATTCTCCTCCACTATATTTATATGTTCTTGTTCCTCTGGAATGTCAAGTTTAATATTTTCATCATTTATCTGCTTTTCTTCTTCTTCTGCAGCAAGGCCTATCATAGTTTTTTTTCTCCTTGAAAATGTTGGCCATTCGATTTAAAACCTAAAAGTCATATAAAATATATATCAATTTATAATCAATATTTCAAAACTGCAACTAAAGTCGCAGTATAAAGGATAAAAGGTAAAATCTGAGTTTCATCAGGATTGCGACTTTGGTAGTAGTCAAATTCAAGATATGTTATGAACAATTGAGTACTGCAACCATAGTTACAGTATGGAATTCTATTTTCTAACAATTTGTTTTATCAGGACTGCGACCTTAGTCGCTGTTCTTTTAAAATTTTAGACAATATTTTGATTTCTTTTAAAACTGCGACTACAGTTGCAATCATCAAAAATCATAAAATTTTTGGGAAAAAAATAATACTCCAACTATAATCATATTTTTTTAACAAAATAGTTGACAAAATGTGTACAGTTTATGTTATTTTATACTAACTTTTTCTTCTTCAATCTCTGATAGATTAATATCAAGTAGGGCTTTGCTAATATTGTGGAGGTCCAATCTTATTGCCTTTGGAGTTTTCTCCTCTATTCTCTTTCTTCGCTCAACAATTTCAGCTCTTTCACATAGTCAATACTACAACAGATATTAGTATATCAGTTATATAATCAGTGACAATATATATGCAATTTATAATAATTTTTAACAAATAAAAAATTTATACTTACAAGAATTTGCACTGAGCAACCTTGCAGCTCAAATGTATTATGCCTAAAATTGTCCAGGGATTCAAGGAGGAACTGTCGTACAGTTTTAACTCAACAAATGCTCTTCATCAGCTGAATATTAGCAAATTGCTTTAGTAAATAGCAGGGCATTGTGTATTTACTAGTAAAGAAGAAGAGAGTCACTGACATATACAAGTTATCAATATCATGAAGTCTTGAGCTGCAAGTCTTTGTCTGTATTTTATAATTTTATTTAATGTCACTTGCTGCTCCAGCTGCTAATATCTTGTAACATCTAATTCACTTTTTCTTCTTTTTTCACCAAAAGATCATCCAAAGCCTCTTCAATGGATATTTTTATGATATTCTCAACAATTAAGAAAATAATGTTTAATAACCCCCTGTCCTTCAAAGTATGTGTCTTATGGATAATGAAATTGGCTCCGTTGATAGTTATACCAAAGGTGAGGGCTACATCCTATACTATTAGGTGGATTCTTTTGCCGTCGATTTGAAAGCTCCTTGAATCCCGATCATATGAGTTTACAATCTTCAAAACGTTTATGTTTTATTTAAGCCCTTTGTCTCCTCTAAATTTCTCACTGTAGAATGCCATGATATTGTACCGAACGGTGTCTATTTCATACATTAACAAAATCAGGATGAATGTGCTTTTTAATTTTATTTATTAATTCTCTCATTGGCTTTAGGCTTGATCGCATTGGAGGAACCTTCACTTCATGTCTCACTCCTGATGCATAAACATTCAAAACATAAATCCATATTAAAGTATAACAACGGTCGTATTATTATAAATAACTTAATTAATAAAGGATTGTGACCTTGATCGCAACTATGAAAAATAAGTTATAAAAAACTGCGACCAAGGTCGTAGTGTTATTAAACCAAAATTACTTAATGGGACTGTTGTTATATAAAACTGTGACCATGATCGTAGTGTCAGAAGTTATACAAGATGCGACCAATGTCGCAGTCTTTTAAACAGCTAATTACTAAATAACTGCATCCTTGGTCATAATAAATAATTATAAGTTATAAAACACTGCGATCAAAAGTCATGTTAAGGCTACATTACATAATAACAAAAGATAAATAACACAATGACACAATCGCAGCACTCTAATCAGCTTAATTAATAAAAGACTACGACCTTGGTCGCATATATGGAAAATAAGTTAATCAAGACTGCGATCAAGTTCGTAGTGTTATATAAAATAAAATTATAAAATAAAAATGCCAATAAAAAGAGTGTGAGTGCGATCACAGTGTTGTTAACAACCTTTTACAAAAAACATCAATGATGGTCGAAATACTGTTAAAAACACAAATTTTTAACTGCACAAATTTTGGAAATTTTTAACAGCACAAATTCCAGATTCACTCTGTTGAACTTGATCTACATTATTTAAAGTATGTGTATGCCAAAAATCAAGTGTTTTGAATACTTTTTGCCCTTTCATTAAGTAAGCGCAAAATGAACGGCTGAAAATAGCGTTTTACTTAGATTTATACCTTTAGTCATATAAATTCTTGATCCGATCATTACATCATGATATAAACATCTAAAGACCCTCACACACCAAAATTTGTTGGTTTCAAATATTCTACACCGTTAAACTAACAAACTCACTATTTAGGCCGTCAAATTTTTTCCTACTTAATGCATGGACAAAAATGCTTAAAATACTTGATTTTTGGTTTGTATATACTTGAAATAATATAGATCAACTTCAATAGAGTGGATCTTATATTCGGATGACGTCTGATTGTATTTGAGTAGGAAGGATTCATGTCCGAATCTGTTTGGAATGACATATGTCTATTTCTCTCTCTCTCTCTATCATCTATATATACACACACACATATACATATTTATATATAGCTTCCCCATTTTCCCCATCCGCAAGCCTTTCTCCATGTCATGCAATGCCCACATGTATATTAAACACAGCGTATTTTCACACAACACAACAATTAGCACATGAATACCAACTACAAATCAAATTCACATTTTTGGTTATCGATTTAATTTCCATAAATTCATACCCATATTTGCTTATATATATATATATATATATATATATATATATATATCAAGAGAGAGAGAGTATTTGTGTCATTTCGGAAGGATTCGATGTCAAATCCTTCTCACTCAAATACAATCCCACGACATCTGAATGCGAGATCCATTCTGCTAAAGTTGATCTACATTATTTCGATAACTAAAAATAAAAGATTATCTATTTTTAGTACTTTTTTGCTCATATCCATCAAATAGGCGCAAAATGGACGGCTGAAAATAGCATATTGCTTAGATTTACGTCTTTAGACATACAAATTCTCAATCTGACCATTTCACCATGATCTAAACACTTAAAAACCCCTACATACCAATTTTTGTTAGATTTCAGAGAAACTACACCGTTAAATTAACTAACTCACTATTTTAGCCTACTTGATGGATGGGAAAAAGTATTCAAAATATATGATTTTTAATTTTTAGTTACTTGAAATAATTTAGAGCAACTTCAACAGAATGGATCTTGTATTCGGATGTCATAGGGTTGTATTTGAGTGGAAAGGATTAGGCCTCAAATCTTTTCAGAATGACAAATTTCTCTCTCTCTCTCTTCATATATTCATATATATATATATATATATATATATATATATATATATATATATATATATATATATATATATATATATATATATATATATATATTTAAAGATCACCTAGTGGGGGTGAATAAGTGATATGCTAATCAAAATTCAAAAAATACAATAATTAAAAGTAACAATTAAAACAGTAAACTCAAAACAAGAAGTAAACCCGAATTCCCAATGATGGGCTCTAGAACTTTTCTTCACAACTCCTCTTGAATAAAAGTAGGTGTGCAATTGCCTTCTTACTTAAATGAATGGAACCAATAAACTATTTTAAAAGAAAATAGAGCAAGAAGTATAACATAAGAGCAAGATGATTATGAGCAATATAAAGCAAGTAAGCAAAAGTGAGAGAAAAGGACAATCGCAAATACAAAAGATTTGTTTTGAGATACAAGAACCTTGCTCTATATCCCCGGCTTCATTGCGTGAAGGATTTTCACTATCTTCACCAAGAAATTCCACTTAAGACTCAATACAAGGATCGAAACAAGACCCGCAGCTCAAACTCCAGCCTTCAAACATCTACACAAGAGGTGAGCACAAAGCCAATGAAGATTACAATCACTTGGTCACCACAAAGATCACAAGCACTCTCTCTTTATAATTTTCTATAATTTAGAGTGCAATATTTGAGGATCAAGAAGTTTCTGTGAGAGAAAAATCAATTGAAAAGAATGAACTTGAAAGCTTAAAACTTGCAGAAATAGATTTGGAATGAAAGCTCTTTCAAAATTGAAGCTTTGAAATTTTCTCAAAATTTTCAAACAATTTTCATGGATATTTTTTATTTTCTTGATTTTTTAAATCCTTTACAAATGACCCATATTTATAGGTAATAGGTAAGCATCATTAGAGAATTAATCTTAGCTTTAAACAACTAATAAAACACTAAAAAAGTGAAAAATGCCCGTTTGGAAAAACAAAATAGTTTAAAATTTGAAATTACGGTCGTTGTCTACTCTGGGTAGTGTGGAGGTCGACCGGCCATGGCTATTTAAAATAGCCGTTGCTAGAGGTCGACCGGATGGTCAACCATTACGCAAACAAAGAGCTTTGTAATTGAGCTCAGTCTAGGCGATCGACTGGCCAAAACGGCCAAACACTGGCTCAGTGAGTCAGTCAATCGGGCGATCAACGGACAACTAGCCCCTGGTAGCGTGCACATTCTGTGCATGCCCGATTGACTGGGCGGTCGACCGGTCCATCTCAAAAACCCCAATATTTTTTTAAATATCTATATAATTTTTAATATATATATGTGTGCATATAAAAATAGTTTTGATAAGAATTAAACTATGAAATACATGTATATACATAAATATAAAAATCATGATAAAAAGATCAACATGTAATAATAAAATGAAAATAATAAACTAGTTATTAGAAAAATATTTTGTGTGTGTAAAATTTCTTGAGCGTCAATCTAACATTCTAAACTTAAACAATCTAAATTCTTACAAGGCTTACTCTATCTTCAAGTCTTTTCAAGTGGACTTCTCTAAAAAGTCACGCTTTGACCATCCGAACTTGAATCCCATGCTTGAATCATCTGGAACACTTCAATACCTTCCTTTTGAGGAATTATAAAATAAAATTCTAACTCTTGAGCCTTATAAACTCAAAAATACTTGAACTTGATTCGTACCTCGTAACCACATGAGTTTTGAAATCATCAAAATAAAATGGTGAGTATACCCTTGGGCCAACAATCTCCTGTTTGATGATGACAAAACTCATGAGTTATTTATATAAAAATATGAAGATCTTGAAAAACTTTTACTGAAACTATGCTTATATAAAACAAGCTCAACATGGCTCATAGATATATCAATAACATGCAAGTCATATGCATATCAATAGTATTGATAATTTAGAAAAGTATGCATACAACTACCATCCATTCATCCATTTCACCGTTGTAGGCTGTCTAAAAAATCTCTGAAGACAAGTCATCAAAAAGCAAAATTCAAACTCCAATGCAAGGCTAATCATCGCCATGAGCACAGCATCAAGACGTAAGGGTTGAAACCCGCGTCTCAACATCACTGCAAGGACCAAGACGCGGAGCGTGAAAGCCGCGTCTCAGCATTATTGCAGTACCAAGACGTAGAGTCCAAAGCCTACGTCTCACGTGAAGCTTGACGAAGAATTGAAAGTTCACGTTTCTCAAGCATCACCTCAATGGTAAAACGTGAGGCCTAATGCCCGCATCTCAGTTATAACTGCCCTCATCACTGGGTCAATTACTGCCCACATAATGAGGGCGTCAACCCCCATTATGGAGTGTTTTTAGGGGACACTTTTACCCCATGAAGCCTCTATAAATAGCCTAGTTTGCTATGGAAGAGGGGTCAGAAAAATTTGGTTAGAAGAACTTCGGTTGTAAGCCATAGAAAGGCCGAGATCTCTAGCTAAAAGAAAGAGAGAGTTCAACTCTTCTAACAACTTGTTGCGTACAGGTTTGTTTTTGCCTACAATTTCTTTGAGATTCTTTTTGGACAGAAGCTGTGTTACTTCGTCCACCATCTAAAGAGAGGATTCCCAAGAGGTCCTGACGTTCACCGGTCAACGAAAAATAAGATTCACTTTCCATCGCCACATCAAGAACCCGACATTAAACAAAGGGAAGATTTGAGCTTAAATATCTCCCCTCTCTTGTGAAAGGATTTTTGATCCGCTGTAATTTTCTTTACTATCAAATAAAGAATTTACCCCTCGATCTTTAATTTTTCCTCACCAAACAAGAGACGGCGACTTCACTGGGGATTACTTTCTCTACTGATAGCAAGTTGTGGCGCAAGGTGATGTCACCTACATAGGAAAAATGGTCGAATCACTCACTGTCGAGTTCGATCAGGCAAAATATGAAGAGTTCCTCTCTTCCGGATCCAAGAGCCCTAGTGCGCGGTAGTACCGCAAGGTCTCCTCGGGCACTCGCTCTCCAGTTCACTCTGAGATCCCTTCAGATTCGACTGACAAGAAGAGTGCCATGGCTCCTCATATCACACGTAACACCCGCGTCAACGTCTCCAATGAGACCCGCGAGGTTAGCGTTGCTGATATGTCATTCATGCCCATCCTCTTCCTCATTTCCAGGTCATCGGGGGTTCTCAACAACCCATACGGCGTAACCGAAACGCTAAACGATGACAGAGATGACGTGCGCGTCAACTACAGGCGCGAGAAGCTGGAACAATTACCTGTCCAGCAGATATAGAACATGAGGCTCAAGCCCGTGTCTCTCCTGAACCACGAAGACACGCAAAGTTCGCGTTTGGAGACCTAAACGCGAAACCCATAAGGCCTGCGTTTCTGAAGCTCCACTTCCCAAATGCGACGTTCAGCAGCGCGAGGTCTGTAACTCTTCTCAGAGACACAAGACCCGCGTCTCCCCAATCAGACGCGGAACTGAGAAAATTTGAGTATCTCAACCGTCGCTAGCTAGACGCGATCACTTGCAATGCAAGGTCGCATCCCTTCTCCACAAAGACGCGAGGCCTGCGTTCTCGAGCCGAAATGCGAGAGCCGCGTTTGTCTTACAGGACGTTAGCTCCGCGTCTCAGAACCCTGCATCTCAGCTTTGCGACACAAGGATAGCTCTCAGAAGCTGAAAAGCCCTCGACAACCCGAGGCTGATCGCTTTTGTCCTCCTCTGATAGATCTAAGAGATTATTTGACGAAGAAAAGGAGTGCTAATAAGATCACTCTGTCTTTTTGCTGTGAACGGCTCATCACGGCAATGCTCGCTGAATGCTGCTGCAGCTTACATACAAGCAAACAGTCGGTGTTCAGACGATTGACCTCAACCTCTCGATTAGCCTGCTCTCACAGAACGGGAGCCTTATCTGACATGGATTACCCTGAAGTCACTGCAAACATGGTAAGCAGAAGTAGGGAAAAACAACCGGAAGCTAGCGCCGATGAGTCTGACACGGAACCAGAAGGAGTGTATCAGCATACTCGCACTCGGACTGGTGCGGTCGCCCCAATCAACTACAGTGCTCTAGCTCAGGGCATTGAAATAAATGAATCACATTCTGCCATTGCAGAATTGCAGGCCTCAAACTCTTCCGCAGAGAAGGAAGCCTTCGCGTACATGACAAATACTCCTGAGGAGACGACTAAGCGCTTTGAACAACAAGCCTAGGTCCAGAGGGAACAATTCGATATGATTCATGCTCAATAAGAATCCATCGATTCCCTCAAGCAGATGCTTACACAATTACTTAAAGACAAGAGGAAGTTAGACAACAAAGCTTCTTCTAAGAAGTCTAAAGGCAAACAGAAAGAAGGAGAAAGCTCATCTTCCGTACATATCGAGGAGAAGGAACAATCTATTTTCGAGTCATCTAAATCCTCGTCTAAAGAGGAAGCCAACCTGGAGAATGGGGGTATCATTCTAAAAGAATGAGTCAATTGGAGCAGCGTCTAGAAGCCCTTACCAACCAGAAAGGCCTCCAAGAAGCAGGAGTGGTCCGGCTATATCCGGCCGAGTGGGATCTTGTCCCATACCCTCCTAAGTTCAAAACTCCAACCCTACAGGCTTTCAACGGCAAAGGGTCACCGAACCAACATATCTACTACTTCAACTCTCAGACAGGAAATATGGTATATAATGATGCCATCTTGGCACGTTTGTTCATCGGCACTTTAAAAGGGCTTGTCTTTGAATGGTTCATGAAACTCCCAGAAGGATCCATTAAAAATTGGGGTGATTTGGAGAAGCTCTTCCTGACACACTTCTTTAAAGATGACTCGGAGATTATAATGCCCACTCTCCAGGCCATGAAGTAGCGAAAGAGAGAGTCAGTCAAAACATTTATGGGAAGATTTCAGAATATGACACTCCGATGTCACAGCGATATGACCCAGGCCACCCTGGTAGAAATATGCCGCCACAATCTACAAACTTCACTCCTAGTTCAAATAGGAATTGCTGAAAACCGCACCTGGAAGCAATTGATCCAGTAAGGTGAACAGGCTGAAGAAATTGTCGCCAGGGTTAGGCAGAAGAAAACAAACTCAGACCCGAAAAGTTAACAAGGGGCATGCCAAAAAACATCTTTTCAATCAAAAAGAAAATTTAATTTGGCAACGGAGACAAAATCCCCCGTCAAACCTCAGCCAGTTAGGGGAGGTGTTCTTCAAGTCAGCCACGTGCCAACAAGCAGTATTTCTTCAAAGACGAGCATGTCGGTTCGTTGTTCAAGTTACTCAACAAGAGCAACAGATTGAAGCTTCCTGAAGCTAGACGTCCTGAACAAGTCGGCAAGTCCGATAATCCTAACTACTGCCTGTATCATAGGATGCTAGGGCACTCCACCAAGGGCTGTTACGTCTTCAAAGACATCCTTCAAGCCTTGAGCGATGCAGAAGTGCTGAAGCTCCATCCAGAGCAGAATAAAGTGACGTCTAAAATGACATCATTTCTTTAGTTTGGAAAATAGCCTCCAGCACCATCCGGAGTAGTTCCTATCCCGAAAGAGGAACTAAGAATGATCAATACAGACCCACATCATCAACAAGAGAAAGGTCGTGTACCTGTTCCCACATCTCAGGGAGAAATTATGTGGGTTCATCCTGACCTTGTGGAAGGCTAACAGTGGACTACTGTTACTAACAAAAAGTCCAAAGGTAAAGCAAAAGCTTCATCCTGCAACGTGGTGTGCGCTTCTTCCCGAGAAGCAGAAACCGACGTTCCCTCAATAACTGATTCAGAAGAGGAGACAATCGTCCTTGTCCCAGAACTCAATAAACCGCTCGTCACAGAAACTCGTTCGGGTCAGTCATATTTAAAAAAGTATGACAAGATGGTGGCAAGCCCTCCTAAGCCTACTACAGAGTCAGCCAAGCCCTCCGCAAAGCAACCGGTGGAGAAGCAGAAAGAGCTTCAATTTTTCATGGCTCTCCCAAAGGACAACGCGGAAGGATCCACCACACCTTATCGCTTTGACGTCCTGGCTCAATTAGCCAATATCCCGGTCAGAATCACCCTTTACGAGCTCCTGAGACTATCAAAGTCAACAAGAGAAGCTCTGAGGAAAGCCCTAACTGATACTGAGATTTTCATAGCCCAGATCCCGACTGGATCATAGGAGGAAGATGAAGAGGACTGCCTCCATGCCTCCCAAAATGCTCCCTGCATCACCTTCACGTTAGATGACATGCAGGTCAAGGGAAAACATGATTGGCTCCTGTACTTCACAGGGTACATTAGATTGTCTGAAGTGAGCCGCATTCAGGTAGATCTAGGATCCGCGTTGATCATCATGCCTCGCCGGGTTATGCAGTACTTAGGGATCCCCATCCACCGATTGAGCGCCACCCAGACTACCATCTATGGTTTCAATACCAATGGTACGCTCCCAATGGGGAAGATCAAGATCAAATGCCAGATCGAGGACCTAAAGTCTAAAGTGACGTGCTATGTAATCGACGCTGACACTTCGTACAATTTGCTGCTAGGACGACCGTGGATTCATCGTAATTCCATCATCCCCTCCACTCTCCATCAAGTTATGAAGTACATTGACAGAAGTGGGAAAGTCCGAACGTTGATTGTCAAAAGGCATCCATTCAGGGGGTAGAGAACTATTTCACAAACTCCCTCCTGTACCAAGACTCTCTGGAAACAAACGAGAACCTACAGCCAGAGGAACCAGACTCTGGTCACGAAGCTGACACTGAGCCAGAGGTAGAGAAAAGTGCATGTGGGAATTAAATCCACTTGTAACAAGCATTAATAAGCTCGATGTTAATAACACCGCTGATGATGTAAGCGAGTGGTATATTAATGAAGAGTTGAATTTGGTTAACTTTTCTGTGTTTGCTTCTAATTCAGTGCCATCAGACACTACTACCAAGGTGGGTGATGACCCCTGGTCAGCAATAGATGCTCTGACATCATTGCATGTACCAATAAAGTCATCTCTCAAAACGTACCAAGATGTCGGTGATGCACAAGAATCAATATTCATGGTTCCAATAAGACGCAGAGGCCAAAAACTAATTCTTTTTGGAAGGATTATGTCCGAATTAATGTCTCACAAAGACTCAGAAAGCGAGAACGAATCTCCTCAGTTCTCTCATTATGAGCCAAGTGTACTCAGAATGATGGAGAGGATGGGGTATTATCTAACAAATGGTCCTAGTTTGAACTTCGGTAAAGAAAGAAGAACACTACTTCGATCTTTCGTTCCGAAAGGGAAGACCCCTAACTATTACCATCGAACTCGCAGGGGTTTGGGGTATGTGTCAACTCCAATTCCGTCAGCCTCTGAGTCCGAAGAGTCATTATACCATAATCACTCGTCTGGCACGCCATCGTGGGAGTCGGACATTAGTGTGGGCAACCTCTTTGGAGAACTTTTAGTAAACATGGTGTCAACAAGCCACTTGAAAGATGGAGATGAAAAAATGATCCAGTCTGATACAGTTCCTTGGATCAAACACCTAAATACCCTCTGGGATGTTCACTTTGAACAATGCGAACCACCCACGGAGGATAAAGTTACCCAGATTAATCTGGGAGATGAGGCTAATCCCAAACCCATCATTATAAGCGAAAGCTTATCATCCTCTAAGAAATAAGATTTAATATCTCTTGTGTGGGAGTATATAGACGTTTTCGCATGGAAATATGAGGACATGCCTAGGCTTGATCCTCGAGTGGCTATGTATCGCCTTAACATTAATTCAGACGTGAAGCCAGTCAAATAGCAACAACGACAGTTTCATCCAGAAATAATGGAAGCAATCCAGTCAGAAGTAAAAAATCTTATAGACTCTGGCTTCATTAGGGAGGAGCAACACCCTGATTGGGTTGCCAATATCGTCCCCGTTACTAAGAAAAATGGAAAGATCCAGATTTGCATCGATTTTCACGATCTAAATGAGGCATGTCCCAAAGACGAATTCCCTCTCCCAATCACGGATGTCACGATTGATAATACGTGCGGGTTTGAATGAATGTCCTTCATGGATGGATTCTCAGGGTATAATCAAATCAAAATGTACCCTGATGATGAAAAGTATACTTCTTTCAGGACACCACTGGGGGTATATTGCTATACTGTCATGCCTTTCGGACTAAAAAATGCTGGGGCAACATATTGGAGAGGTATGAATGCAATTTTCAACGAACACATGCGTAAAACAGTGGAATGCTACATCGACGACATTGTAGTGAAAAGCCGCGCCAAGGGCAACCACATAGCAGATCTGAAGACAGTTTTTGAAATCATGTGGGCACATCGGTTGAAGATCAACCCCACCAAATCTTTCCTGGGGATAGCCAGTAGTAAATTCTAAGGGTTTGTGGTGACATCCAAAGGAATTCACTAAGACCCAGAAAAAGTCCGCGCTGTCCAGGAGATGCAACCTCTAAGAAATCTCAGGGAGCTTAGAGGATTGCAAGGGCAACTAGCATACATCCAGAGGTTTATCTTAAATCTCTTCAAAAGATGCCAACCCTTCACCAAATTAATGAAAAAGGCGTCTCATTCATTGGGGATGATGCTTGCCAATAAGCATTCGAGGAAATCAAACGATACCCCACGCAACCACCCATACTTACAGCTCTAGTTTCAGAAAAGCCTTTCCTGCTATATGTCCGAGTGATGGATCATTCCTTAGGAGCTTTACTAGTCCAGAATAATGATCAGGGACATGAGCATGCAATTTACTATATGAGCAGAACTATGATCGGAGTCGAGCATCAGTACAACCCAATCGAAAAGGAATGTTTGGCGTTGGTGCTCGCTGTCCACAAAATGCGACACTACTTAGTGGGCTAGACTATAAATGTCATATCAAAAGTCAACCCTTTGAGGTTGCTCATGATGAAGCCATCATCACTAAGTGATCGACTGGCAAAATGGGCCATACTGCTATCCCAATATGAGATGCGCTTTCAACCACAAAAGCCGTGAAGGGACAAGCGGTGAACGATTTACTGGCTGAGCATCCAGATCCGAGAGCAACCAAACTTTACGAGGTTCTCCCAGACGAAGTCACTGAAGTTTGTACAACCCAGACATCTTTTGAAAGACAGGTGTGGCAACTCTTCTTCGATGGGGCATCGAGAACAGGTCCGCAAGGGCATGTCATAGCAGGAGTGGGGGTAGTACTGGTCTCCCCACAGAACTATGTGATCCCTTGAGCGTTCTCATTAACCAAGCCCTGTTCCAATAATGTAGCGGAATACAATGCCCTCTTGATTGGGATGCAAATCGTCGATGAGATTGGCGTTAAAAATCTCGAAGCATACGGTGACTCTAAACTCATCATTAACTAAGTTCGTGGGGACTACGAAGTCAGACATGAAGACTTAGTACCCTATTACAACGCAACTATTCACATGGCCGTGAGGTTCAAAAATTTTACATCGACCATGTACCATGCCAGCAAAATGCGTACGCAGATGCACTGGCATCTCTCGCTGCCTCTTTAGCCCTTCTAGCTGGGGTAGTAGAAAAAATACTAGTCTACAGCCACAACTTGTATTGCCCAAGAGTCACTTTTGAAGATCACCAAAAGTCGACAGGAGATTGTCAAGACAAAGAAGCTTTAGAGACTTAAACAGGTCCAGAACTCAGGGATTGGCGATTCCCGTATATCGACTATGCATTGTATGACATCCTTCCTGATGATCCCAAAGAGGCGGCTGTCATTAGAAGGAAAGCCCCCAAATTCTACTATTATGCGATCACGCGAACACTGTATCGCCGATCGCATGATGGGATCCTCCTTTGCTGTTTGTTGCAAAAGGAGGCACATGAAGTACTCAACGAAGCGTATGATGGCATGTGTGGAGCTCATCAGCCTGGTCCGAAGCTTGGGGATCGACTCCGAAGACTGGGATATTATTGGCCTAAGATGATCCCAGACTCCATCACTTACGCTAAACGATTTCAAGCCTGTTAGGTCCATGGTGACTTCATTTATCAAGCACCAGGATATCTTCGCTCTATAACCTCAACCTGGCCATTTGAGATGTGGGGAATGGACGTGGTCGGCCTTATCAGCCCACATTCATCAAAAGGATATCGGTTCATCTTAGCTATAACCGATTACTTTCTAAATAGGATGAAGCTATTTCCTTGAGGGAGGTAAAAGCATCTAACGTGATCAAATTTGTTAGACATCACGTCATTTACCGTTTTGGTGTGTCACGACAATTGTTCATGATAACGGGCCCCAGTTTGTCAGCCAGGCTTTTCAGAGGTTCTGCAACAAGTTCAGAATCTAGAGTGTGTCCTCAACGGCATACTACCCAGCCGCTAATGGCCTCGCAGAAGCTTTCAACAAGACTATTGTTAAACTTCTCAAGAAATTCGTCTTAAAAAGCCAACGTGACTGGGACGACAAGTTAGGTGAATGCTTATGGACTTATCGCACGACGGTTCGAACCCCGACGAAGGCTACACCTTTTTCCTTGGTGTATGGGTGTGAAGTTGTACTCCTATTAGAAATCCAAATCCCATCTCTACGTGTCGCCTTTACAGCAGAGATGACAAATGAGAAGAAGCATCGACTACGACTCCAAGAGCTGGAGGCTTTGGACGATAAATAACTGCAAGCTCAACAGCAAATCGAGCTCTATCAAGCTCGAACTATCAGAGCTTTCAACAAGAAAGTCAAGGAGAAAACTTTCAAGAAAGGCGACCTTGTCTTAGCCGTCAGAAGACCTATGGTGATGATGCATAAGACCAAAGGAATATTCCAACCCAAATGGGAAGGGCCATTTGTAATAGAGTCCGTGTACTCAAATAGAGCATATCGCCTTATAACCTCAGACAGTGATACGCTCATGATGCCAATCAATGGCAAATTCTTGAAGAAATACTATTCTTGATGGCATTCTTCTCTTGATCAGGTTAATACTACACTTCTGACCGAAGCTCCGATCCAAGATCAACGCCAAGGAAAGCTTTCTTCCTCTACTGGATCACATCACGGTCAATCAGCATCAAGCTAATCAAGCGCTGGTTACATCATGATGCATGATGTAAATATTGAAGAAGGAACAAAATGCAAAACTTCAGTTTTAGTTTAGTTACTCTTCTACTGACATCCGACGCCTTCGATGGCTAAGGATAGAGGAAAATGTTGGCTTTCAAGTCCAACATAAGTTTTCGACAACTCATCATGCTGAGGAGAACAGCATGGGTAGCCTAACTCAAACGGTAGTTGGTAAAGGTACACCAAATTCATTGATAGCTGAGGGTTTGCTAAAAATCCTAATGGACTTGGTGAAAGTACACCTCGAGGTGGGGGGTGTAAAGGTGTAAGGATAATCTAATAACAAATAATGCGGAATTAAAAACTTAATGCAACACACTTAGTGTAACCAAAGAGTGTAGCCGAATTCCAGGTGAAGGGCTCTGAACTATCTCCTCTAAATTCCTCTAAATAAGAGTTGAGGTGCTATATGAAGCTCTCTTGGTTTAACACAAGTATGGCACACAAACAACAATACCAAGCATATAAGTATGAATGAGCAATATGAATGATGCAAGGCACAATATAAGAGAGAGAGAAAGAGAGTTAGAGTAGTAGATCAAACACAAACACAAAAATATGTTTCGAGGTTCGAGCACCCAGCTCTACGTCCCCGCCTTCATACAGAAGGATTTCCACTAACTCGTCCACACAGGACTTCCCACACAGGGAACCTCTACTGAGGATTTGGGTAAATACAATCGAGAGTACACAATTCCTCTCTCCAACAAATACAACCTCTCACTAGAGGCAAGGCACAAAGCCAACACAAGATCAACCTCTCTTACTAGAGGGATACCAACAAACTCAATCACCTCTACAATTAGAGGGATACCAAACCCAATTATACAACCTCCTTTACACTTAGAGAGAAAGGCACAAAGCCAAGCAAAGATAAGGGTTTACAACACTTGGTAGTATCAACAACCACAAACTAATTTTCCCACAAAACAAAGATCCTATAGATAGGATAGATATGATAGCTCAAGTGTGAGAAACAAAAGTGTTTTGAACAAAGAAAATCACTTGGGAAAATCTCCAAATAGATATAGAAATTTAGATCAAAAACCAATTCCCAAAAGACTCTATTTTCTTTGAAATTCCAACACTTTAAAAACAAATAAAGAATGATCTTTTAAACCCAAAAACTCCTTTGCAAACTTGCTGTTAAACTCTAGAAAGAATGTTTTGCTCTTGAAAAACTTAAGGAAACCAGCTCAAATGAGTGAGTATATATAGCCCCACAAAATTTGTCCCCGTTGGCAGCAAGAAAGGGCAGTTTTGCCTTTCCGGTCGACCGCCCGGTCGACCGGCCCAACGGTCATTTTTATGACCGTTGTGCCTCCGGTTGACCGCTCGGTCGACCGGGACTGAAATCAGAGAGCAACGGCTCTCTAGTCGGTCAACCGCCCGGTCGACGGAATTGGATAAGAGAGCAGAACTCTCTGCCGGTCGACCGGTCGGTCGACCGGGACCATTTCCAGAGAGCAGAACTCTCTGGACGGTCGACCGCCCGGTCGACCGGCCCACCAGTTCAAATAGCCATGCACGTCTGTGCACGTCGGTCGATCGGACCGGTTGACCGACTTCTGTCGCAGTCGACCGTCCGGTCGACCGGCAGAAGGCAGGCCAGTTAAATTTAAGGGATATAAAAACTTGGTTATTTTACCTTCAAAAAAATCTCATAAAATCACATAAATTCCACAAAAATTTGTTCTTATTAGATCTTTGAAATACAAATATTTGTGATAAAAATTCAACAGATATTATAAACTATTTGAACCATTTTTGTGATATTGAAATTTTGCCTTCAACAAAAATCTGTATTTTCCAAAACTTGAACTTTTGAAATGGAAAACCGTTTTCTCCAAAACACATGTAAATATAAAAACATGATATTTAAACAACTTTGAAGCATGTTGTATATGGATAGAATCCAATATACATGAAAGATATTTTATCTATGTTTTTGACATGAAATCCAATATTGGTTAAACTGAAAACAAAAAACCAATAAACTTAAAACAAGTGTGTGTGTGTGTGTGTGTGTATTGTGAACTTGAGCATATCAACACTATCTACCTTTAACACAAGATCTAAACCAATCTTAAACTAAACAAACTGATATCTTCTTGTAGAACTCCGTCTCCAAGTCGACTCGATCCAAACATGATCCAACGAGCTTGACTCCAAACAAGTGCTAGATACGATCTTGATGCTCGAGCTCTTGAATCACCATGTGAAAGATCCAAAACACCTTTGTTGAAGCTAATCACCTACTAATATCTTGAACAAATATCTAAAACTAAATATCACAAGATTATTAGTAAACAATAACTACATGAGTTAACCATCATCAAAACTAGAGTGAAGGGCCTCTGGGCTAACAATCTCCCCTTTTTGATGATGATAAAACTCATGGAGTTATATATGCATGGATTAAAGTTATGCTTCATAGAAGCTCCCCCTTAACTCATGCATAGCAATACAAAATAAAGATATGTAATGAATGCTCAATATAGATATGCATAAACATGCATAAAATAAGAAATGAAACAAACATGATCATTGATACCAATAAAATAAACATGCTCTTGATACCAATTTTAAAATAAAAATGTTCTTTAAAAAATGTTGCTCTTGATACCAACAAAAGCTCGATACCAATAAAAGATGCTCTTGATACCAATGGTAAGAGATAACAAATTTAAACAAACATGCATATAAACAAACATGTATATATAAAACTCCAAAATATCTCTCCCCCTTTTTATCAATTCATCAACAAAGGGGTACAAACAATAAAGGGTATAAATAATATTTTTTTTCCCTTTTTGCATAAATCAAACAATAAAGGTATATATGCTATATACATCATGAAGAGGAGAGACGTGAAGTTAACTCCCCCTGCATACATGCATTTATATGAAAAGAGATAACTAAACTCTAACCACATAAAGCATAATATGCAATGTATAAAAGGAGATGTGAAGCTCCTACTACACATGTGTAAGACATAAAGAAGAACGATCAAACTCCTCAATATGAGATACACTCAACATGAATATATAGAGAGAAGATGTTAAGCTTCCCTTGCATATAATCAATACAAATCAAACTATTATGATACCAATTAAAAGATATATCAATTTAGTATGAAGGTATACATCGAAACATCATGATACTAATTTATGATACCAATTGAAAATAAACAAAACATTTTGAAGAAACCAACAAATTTTAATACCAATTGAAAGATATATATATATATAGGAAATCTTGATACCAATTGTAAAAATTTGTTCCAATTGAAAATATTTTACACTTTTGATACCAATTGAAAAACATAAACCAATCTTTTTGCTTAAACACTAAAATCATTTTGCAATAGAGATACCAAATAGAGAATAATATCAATTTAATATTCTTGATACCAATATTGAAAATAAAACATATACCAATTGAAAATAATTTTCATTAGGAGCGTAGGAAACCAAATGAAACTAAGATATCATTTTTCAACATAAAGAGTGGGAGTAAGATACCAATTGTAAACAAAACTGATTGAAAGGTAAAACATGAATTTCTCCCCCTTTATGAAATACTCATGAAAACGATGCATAAGCTTGTATAAGATACCAATTAAAAAATAATTGTCATTAAGGACTAAATCAAGCTTAGCATAGTAAAATTTGTGCTTAAAGATATAGAGATATAGTAAGCACAATCAAACATATTTATATGTATGAAAATATAAATACCAATCGAAATTGATACTATTTGAAGTTTGAAGCATACATATATAGAAACAAATATTAGTATATAAAATAAATATCAATTATGATACCAATTGAAAATACAATGAGAATCAAGTGTATAACTCATAAAGACTACCCTATTCATGCACATATTAAAATGATTTTCAATTTGAGCATATAAGGCATGGTCGCCCATCCAACCACCCTTAGATGGGTAGGGATTTTCAAAAATAAGTTTGAAAATAATTATAACACATTTGAAAACTCTACCATATGAAGAATAACGCAACTAATTTTATGAAAAACTTGAAAACTAGTACGAAATCCTTCATGCAAGGAATAAAACAATAACATATCCATGAAAACATGAAAATTACACAATCATCAACATTCAAATAGCAATAAAGCTCATATAATCTCATGAAAACAAATCATGAGTAAACATCAAATAATGTGAGTGTACAAAGTCATGTAATCAACAAAATCATGGAATGAGGCATTAAGGATCAATATGAAATTCCAAAAAAATAATTTTTATCAAAATAATACTAACTTCAAGGCGTATGTATGTTTTGTCAAAATTAAAGATATACATATATATCCAAACACAATTGAGTCTATAAAAAGATTTTGCATGAAAGGCAAATGACTCAAGGGTATACATATATATCCAATAGTTTTGACAAAATTAACATATACATGAAGTTAAATACATATTAATGAAAACATGTACAAAATAGGGAATACAAGTCAAAATGTATGAATCAGCAAAACTAGGCTATACTAGTACATCTAATATGTACAAATGAGCAATCAAGAACAAACATATAATAATCAATTTGTGGCTCACTAGTTGTACAAGTATTGACACAAGTTTTAGTGAAAACTACATCTTAAACATGTAATCAAAATATGAAGCATAAAACAAAACCTAAATCAATAAGATCATTATGTAAATGCACATGTCTTAGATCTATAATATACACAATAGTTAAACAAGTCTGAGAACACAAAAATATGGATCCATATAAAATATGGGTTTATCTCAATTACCATACATGTATGTCACAAGTCTAATTATCATGGCATTTAACATAGTAATCATAAAAACATGACATGCTAAAAATTAATCATATGAAAGCATGTAAAATAAATGGGAGTTAGAGATAGTTACCAAAACCGTTAGAGGTAATCTCTAGATCTCCAAACTAAGGTGGTCCTCCCACCAAACTTTCCTTGAAAGTGATGCATCCAAAATTGTCACCTTTAAGCTAGAAACGCATCCACCTCAAGGCACCAATAACTCTCACGTCATGTGAGAGCCCACACCTACATCAAATAAAATAGGAGTGATTTTTGGTACCCAAACTCTATTGGGTCCATGGGGGTTAGCTCCTTTACTAACCCAAACAAATTTATTTGCTAAATTTACATCATGTACTCTATCAAAACAAAACTTAGCAAGGTGGCCCTTACGTCCACAATGTGTACAAGTGTGCATAGTATTGTGTGTGTGAAAGTGGGAAGCATGTGTATGTCGTGGTTTGTTTGCATGCATATTTGGAACTTATTTCTTTCGAAATATGGATTCCAACCGTTTGTGGTCCATGGCACATTGGCTCAACGTGGAGCCCAAACAATCAACACTTTTCTTCAATACAAAAATATCATTTTTAATACTTGAAGATAAAGTGGAGCATGCAATATGTAATCTAGATGATGAAGCTACACTAGCATGGCAAACATGAGTATCTAAATCATTTTTCAAAGAGATGTTTTTCTTAGAAACCAAATCCAATTCTTTTGAAATAGAAGAAATTTTGTTTTTCAAATAATCATTTTCTTTTAAAACAAAATCAAGTTTTGAAGTTAAAGTCTCATTTTTCTTCAAAACATTTTCACAATCATTTTTACTTTTCAAAATTTTATTTTCATTTAAGGCAAGTTCAACTTGGGATTTCAATGAGCCACGTTCATTTGAAATCTCAACCTTCTCTTGTAAAACAACATCAAGGTTAGAAATCAAATCCTCATTTTATTTATTTAATGCAAAATTTTTCTTTTTTAAAAGTTTATATTTTTCTAACAATTTTTCACAAACAATAGAAAGTTCTTCATTTAATGCATCGGCATCAATATATTCATCACAAGAAGAACTATCTGATTGGTATCCAATGTTGCAAATTTTACCACATAATTCCCATGCATTTAGTTAATAAATATATGATTTTTACTCATCTTCTCTATATATTTGCAGGTACACACTCTAATGGAGAGAAAGCCAATAATCACTTTAATTAGCAATAATTAAAGGGATTAAATCCAAGATCAAGATAAAGCCAAGATTTGAATTTGGATTCAGTTAAGATCCGCGCGCCCAATGAAGAATCCAGAAGGCCACGTGGATAACCACCTAACAAACTGATCCCAACAGAAAATCTGGGCTCAACGGCCCAGATTTTGCCGCCAGATCTGGGAGATTGCCGCGCGCGCGCGGCAGTTACAAGTCTGTTGAGATCCGGATTTTGCGCCAACCACCTGGATCTAGAAGCTTCTCTCTGGGGCTATAAATATTGGACCATAGACCTGCGAAAAAAGACAGAATGGAGAAGAGAGGAGAAATTGTTAGTTGTTGTAATTTCATAGGTTTTTCTCTAGGTTTAGTTCTTTAGTCCCTCTTCTTCTTCCCTAGATACTTTGTAAAAGAGAGAGATTGTGAGAGAGAGAGCTTGTGTAATCAAGGTGTGACAACTTGAAGCAACAAGGATTCATCCATTCTCCTTCCTCTACTTGAGCTTGGTTCTAAGTTTAATTGCTTTCTTTAATTGCTTTCTTTACTTGCTTGCTTTAAATCCTTGCAATTTAATTCATGCTTTGTTTTACTTTTCTTATGGCTTGTAGCTAATTCTTTCTCCATGTACTAGCTAACCACTAGCCTTGCCATCTTCACTAACTCATGGGTGATTGCTTTATTTCATCTTGCAAGTTAGATGGTCTTCTCTTCTCCGATGGGTTAAACCACCCTTCATCTACATGAGAAAGTAATTAGATCAACACGCAAGACGAAACCTACGCCGATGGAGTGACAACATGAGGCACGCCTTCACTATCACGGAGTTTGGTAAGCTTTGGTAAGGTAGTAAGGTAAGATAGTCATGGTTTGCTTCTTTAAGTTTCCTTTTCTTTTAGTGTGAATACCAAATCAAATCTTGTTTTTCTTTTCCGATTATTTCCATCATGAATATATCCATCCTTTCTTTAGTTTCTTTTTCATTTAATTCATTATTTTTATTAGCATAGAAGAATCTTCGTTTGTTGTCTTCACTACCACTCGTCAAAGCTTCCATCGCGAGCTCTCCCTGAGAATCGACTCGGTATAGCCTTATGCTATAACGGAGATAAGAAAGGGATACATCGAACACATTTACATACACCTTTCTCATCTAATCACTATCATCTAGTTGAGTATCCGAGTTTACCTCAAGAGAGTCATTCCCTTGGACCATAAAGCATCGTTGGTCGGACTCTTATCCACAAGATTTCTCCTTCCATTGATTTGCGTTTGTAGCTCGGGATATATCAAAATGTTCCACACTGTAAAGGCAGAATCACAATGAGAAACCAAATTTAAATATTCTTTGCTAAGTGATTTTCTGAGTGCCTCTAGGGCTTGTGCATTAGCCTCTATATGCTTGCTATTACTAAGATAAGATTCCTTGGTAATGGCAAGGTAAACTTTTCAACCTATGGCTTTTAAATGCCAACTCATTATAACCTTCCATATATCAATTTAGAGATATTAAAAATGGGAGGGATATCTATGAGTGCAAACAATATGTGTGCAATGCAACTAGATTAGCAAACCAAGATCTCACTCCTAGGTGGTTAAACCTAATATCAGGAGCGTAGGCTCTGATACCTATTGAAAGTACACCTAGATGGGGTGAATAGGTGTAAGGGTAATCTAATGACAAATAATGCGGAATTAAAAACTTAATGCAACACACTTAGTGTAACCAAAGAGTGCAGCTGAATTCCCGGTGAAGGCTCTGGACTATCTCCTCTAAATTCCTCTAAATAAGAGTGAGGTTCTATATGAAGCTCTCTTGGTTTAACACAAGTATGGCACACAAATAACAATACCATACATATAAGTATGAATGAGCAATATGAATGATGCAAGGCACAATATAAGAGAGAGAGTTAGAGAAAATGGATCAAACGCAAACACAAAGATATGTTTCGAGGTTCGAGCACCCAGCTCTACGTCCCCGCCTTCACACAGAAGGTTTCCACTTACTCGTCCACACAGGACTTCCCACACAGGGAACCTCCACTGAGGATTTAGGTAAATATAACCGGGAGTACACAACTCCTCTCTCCAACAAATACAAACTCTCACTAGAGGCAAGACACAAAGCCAACACAAGATCAACCTCTCTTACTAGAGAGATACCAACAAACTCAATCATCTCTACACTTAGTGGGATACCAAACCCAATTGCACAACCTCCTCTACACTTAGAGGGAAAGGCACAAAGTCATGTAAAGATAAGGGTTTATAACACTTGGTGGTATCAACAACCACAAGCTAATTTTTTCACAAAACAAAGATCCTATAGATAGGATAGATATGATAGCTCAAGTGTGAGAAACTAAAGTGTTTTGAATAAAGAAAATCACTTGAGAAAATCTCTAAATAGATATAGAAATTTAGATCAAAAACCAATTCCCAAAAGACTCTATTTTCTTTGAAATTCCAACACTTTAAAAACAAATAAAGAATGATCTTTTAAACCAAAAAACTCTTTTGAAAACTTGCTGTTAAACACTAGAAAGAATGAGAATTTTTTCTCTTAAAAAACTTAAGGAAACCAGCTCAAATGAGTGGGTATATATAGCCCCACAAAATTTGTACCCGTTGGCAGCAGGAAAGGGCAGTTTTGCCTTTCCGGTCGACCGCCCAGTCGACCGGCCCAACGGTCATTTTTATGACCGTTGTGCCTCCAGTTGACCGCTCGGTCGACCGGGACTAGAATCAGAGAGCAACGGCTCTCTGCCCGAACGACCGCCCGGTCGACCGGAACTGGATACAGAGAGCAGAACTCTTTGCCGGTCGACCGGGGCCATTTCCAGATAGCAGAAGTCTTTGGACGATCGACCTCCCGGTCGACCGGCCCACCAGTTCGAACAGCCGTGCACATCTGTGCACGTTAGTCGACCGGATTGATCGACCGACTTCTGTCGCGGTCGACCGTCCGATCGACTGGCAGAAGGCAGGCCAGTTAAATTTAAGGGATTAAAAACTTGGTTATTTTACCTTCTAAAAAATCCCATAAAATCATATAAATTTCACAAAAATTAGTTCTTATTAGATATTTGAAATACAAATATGTGTAACAAAAATTCAACACATATTTCAACTATTTGAACCATTTTTGTGATATTGAAATTTTGCCTTAAACCAAAATCCTTGTTTTCCAAAACTTGGATTTTTGAAATGGAAAACCGTTTTTCCAAAACACATGTAAATACAAAAATATGATATTTAAACAACCTTGAAGCATGTTGTATATGAATAAAATTCAATATACATGAAAGATATTATATCTATATTTTTGACATGAAATCCAATATTTGTTAAACCGAAAACCAAAAACCAATAAACTTAAAATAAATGTGTGTGTATTGTGAACTTGAGCATATCAACACTATCTACCTTTAACATAAGATCTAAACCAATCTTAAACTAAACAAACTGATGTTTTCTTGTAGAACTCTGTCTCTAAGTCGACTCGATCCAAACATAATCCAACGAGCTTGACTCCAAATGAGTGCTAGATGCGATCTTGACGCTAGAGCTCTTGAATCACCATGTGAAAGCTCCAAAAGACCTTTGTTGAAGCTAATCACCTACTAATATCTTGATCAAATATCTGAAACAAATATCACAAGATTATTAGTAAACAATAATTACATGAGTTAATCATCATCAAAACTAGAGTGAAGGGCCTCTGGGCCAACACTTGGTCCCATCCTCTCCTCCAAAATCTCTTACCAATTTTCACCTACAGAATGGTAGGGCCATAAAAATACCTGGGTTCATCTTCCTAATGAATGAACTGGGATTTGTCAAATTAATCTTAAACCTCTGACAAACCAGATTTTTCAATCCCCAGTGGATTCAATCAAGTTAATCATAAACCTCTGACAACAAAACTCATTAGTTAGATATCATCACTGTTAACTTTAATACTACACCTCTAACGGCAAATTTCTCATGTCTCAGGAAATCAACGATTGTCACATTAATATTAAATCTCTGACAGTTCATTTTACTCTCCACCCAAAATCTCCTACCAATTCTCTCCATAGAAGGGTAAATCCACAAATGCAATCATTGCTATGTTAACATTGTATCTATGACAATGAAAATTTTCATTACACCCCAATGAGTGCAAACTTCACTTGTCTCTCCTCCACATGGGTCACAAGTCTTTAAATCCTTGTCAAGTTAAAATTAAATCTCTAACATTCCAAACTTCACTTATCAATTCTCATCAACAGAATGACAAATCCTCAAAATTGCTCATATCACAAATCAACCACTGTCAAGTTAACACTACACCTCTGACATTCTAAACTTTACTTGACAATTCTCATCAATAGAATGACAAGTCCTCAAAATTGCTCATATCGCAAATCAACTACTGTCAGGTTAACACTACACCTCTGATAAATTACTGTTAAGTTTAACACTACACATCTAACAGTGATTAAGTTGCTGCCAAGTTCAATATTAACCTTTGACAGTCACTTTCCCTCAGACTTCCATATCAAAGCTGAGATGAGCGATGCTATGTTTAACGTCACACCTCTAGCGTCCAATTCATTGCTAAGTTCAATAATACACCTATGACAATGACTTTCCCTCGAACTTCCCTACTAAAGTCGAGATGACCACTGCCAAGTTCAAAATTACACCCCTACCATTACCTTCACTGTCAAGTTTAACATTACACCTAGGACAGTGATGTTTTCAGTCTTCTCAAATGAAACTGAAATTTCTGTTGAGTCAAGTTAATATCACACCTCTGAAAGTTAATAGCACACCTCTGACCCACATTCCTATCAAGTTAATATCACACCTCTGACAGTAATCTTGAATTCCAAAATGAAATTTTCTCAACTTTGACTTGTTAAGTTAATTATCGTATTTTTAGCAAGTCAAGAGTCCCTACTTCTATGTGTCTGATTTTCAAAAAAAAAAAATTCAAGACATATAAGAAGACAAGAAAAAGTGTCACTTTTATTAATATTCAAACATATGAAAGTGATACAAGATGCTCTCTTATACAAATAAGATTGAGTGTTACAATAAAAGAATACAAAGAAATCTCTCTCTCTCAGCGAAAGGTTGCACTCACTCCTCAAGATATCTACACCATTCCAAATACAAGATGTTTGGAAGAGCACTGAAGAAAGGTTCTTCTCTTCTTCCACTGAATCATGTCACGGTTAATCAGTGTTGAGACGATCGGATGTTGGTCACATCATGATGCATTATGTAAACATTGAAGAAGCTCATCGCTCACTAAGAACAATGGTGTTTCTCAAGGTCGAAATGTAGAAGAACATTCTTATTCCACCCGACCAACTCGGTGGACCGTAATCCGTCGCTTAATGGCAGATTTTGCCACCAGAAAGTTGGATCTTCCTTAAACAAAAATAGCAAAGGGAGGATCTGAGACCTTACAGGTGACGTCCTCTTTCCCGTAAGCTGCAAGAGGACCATACCCACTGTGACCATGACAAACCCGTGGCATTGCTGGTGCATCATGTCCAATAAGGTCTTGACGGATGTCATTAACCACGCGAATCCTCTTCGCCCATGAATAGGAGCTTTGATTCCCCGAATGCTCACCAATCGAACAACCTCGCTGGTTGAAATATTCTCCCAAGAGCCCAGCGAAGATCTGGAAGACTGGCTGAGGCTCCCAGAACCTGCAAGAAGCAAAAAATAAAAAGTTAAAATTCTGTTAAGACAAACAGAAAAGTTGAAGAGCAAACGCAATTGAAGTTGTGAACTTCAGACGCGGAGTTGGCCAGTGCAGATCTGAACGCAGTTTTGTGTCAGACCTGCGTCCGAGATAAAAGACGCGAGGTAACCCAGACGCAAAGGTCGCTGCACCCGCATTTAAAAACAGGGTTGCCACATATAAGTCCAGAGATCTCGAAAGAATTAAAATTCTTCAAGTCAAGAACCTCAAACTCGGGCTTTATATATAAAGCTCGCATCTCAAGATCCAAGTATAGAGTCTATCACGCTCACGTCAAAGGATTCGTGAGTTTAGAGTTCAAAGTCAATGAGCTCGCGCTTCATCAAGAAGGCTAAAAGACGCGGCTTCCGAACACGGGCGCATCAATCAGATTTCAACAGAAGTTAAAGAGATCGAATTTCTTCAATAGACAGAAAAACAGAAACTCGATGGGACTGAGTATTTCATGGTGACAACTGTTCCTACCCAGAAAAGAATTCCCTAGAAGTTGAACTTTATGCATCAAGGCGTGGCTGGTAAAATCACTTAAGGCGATACTTTTTGATCTTGAAATCACTTAACAGTGATAATCTTTGAAAAAAATTAAAGGAAAGCATGGAAGCTTTGAGTTCTTGTTGTTCATTGGGACACATCTCCTTAAAGGGAAGATAGGCAAATCAAGATGAAGACCCTCAGAGCGCATGCTCTCAAAGGAAAACAGTCTAACTAATGGACTGTTAAGGGGGATGAGGCCTATTTATTGGCAAGCCATAAGGCTTACAATTAATGACATGAAAATTAAAGCCATCAGCCTTAATTCCCGCACGAACATCAAGTCCAATAAGGAGCTGACGCGTAGATTGCCACTTCGGGAAACATCGAAGGATACAAGTCCCCAATCGCCAACGTCGACCTGACATTTAAAGATCCAACAAGATCTTTAAGATGGGCTACATGTAACGTTTAGGAAGCGGTGTCAGACGTAGACTCAAAGGTCGTGTCCACAAGTCTGCGACCTTTCATAAACCCAAGGGCTGCGTTCCTTTCATTCCTAGTGAAGAGTCCACAACCACATCTCTTTTATCAAAAAAGCAGGTTCACGCTTCAAGGTTGCGCCTCTCAAAGGACCAGAGTCGCGTCTTTATTGAATTAGAGTCGCGTCCTCATCAACCAGCTGAGACTCGCGCGTCATTCTTGAGGGGCCCAAAACCGCGTCTCCATAGCAGATGGCATTCACATCTCATTGATAAACTCAATACAGCCTGAGTTTGCCCCATCTCAAAGGACCAGAGTCGCATCTCTGTTAAATCAAAGCCGCGTCCTTAACAACCAGCTGAGACTCGCACGTCATTCTTGAGGAGCCCAAAGTCGCGTCTCTTCAGCAAGGCCAAAGCCGCGCCTTGTCAACAGGGTAAGAGGTGCATCTTCACTTCAAAGATCACGTCCCTCCAGAGGCTACGTTTCTTCAAGCAAACTAATAGATGCGTCCCTTCTACGAGTGAGGACTGCATCTCAACATGACCCCTACGTCTACAAGATTTGTATCCAATCTTTGGTTCTGCAATCAGTTCAATAGTACACTAGCACAAGCATACGACTGTTTACCCCTGGTTCAACATTACACCAAAAACCAACTCAGATAACTGAGGAGGTCTGGACCGCGTATCTAGACACTCGCCGCGATCATCTCTTGTGGCTTCAAAGGGTTTTACAGTACACTCACGAAGACCACATTCCAGAAAGGATCAAGCTCAGGGCATCTCAAATGATTGGCAATCCAATCATGAGAAGTATGAATTCAATCAGAGTCCAAAGTATTTTGAAATCCGTCCCAGTCAACCGCGGAATATCGAAAACTTTGGAGGGGGTCTGTAGGCTATCTAAAAATCACTGAAGATAAGTCATCAAAAACAGAATCCAAACTCCAGACGCAAGGCTAATCATCGCCACTAGCGCAGCACCAAGACGATAGGGTTGACACCCGCGACTCAACATCACTACAATGACCAAGACGCGGAGTATGAAAGCCGCGTCTCAGCATTACTGCAGTACCAAGATGCGAGGGCTGAAACCCGCGTCTTAACATTACTGCAAGGACCAAGACGCGGAGCATGAAAGCTGCGTCTCAGCATTACTGTAGTACCAAGACGCAGAGTCCAAAGCCCGCGTCTCAAGTGAAGATTGACGCAGAATTTGAAGCTCGCGTTTCTCAAGCATCACCTCAATGGCAAAACGCGGGCCCAAAACCCTACGTCTCGGTTATAACTGCCCTCATTACTGGGTCAATTACTGCCCACGTAATGAGGAGGTTAACCCCCATTATGGAGTGTTTTTAGGGACACTTTTATCCCCTGAAGCCTTTATAAATAGCCCAGTTTGCTATGGAAGAGGGGTCGAAAAAATCTGGTCAGAAGAACTTAGGTTGTAAGCCGTAGAAAGATCGAGACCTCCAGCTAAAAGAAAGAAAGAGTTCAACTCTTCTAACAACTTGCTGCGTACAAGTTTGTTTTTGCCTACAATCTCTTTGAGATTCTTGTTGGATTCACCTCCAAAAATGTATGCAGTAAAGAATAAGAATAACTAACTCAATATTGCATAAAATATGAGAATGGATTTTATATAAAGTAACTATAAAACTTCTTCTCATCTTTTTTGTCATGCATAAAAAAGGAGATAAGAGATACCAATTTTGAAAAATAAAAGAAGTTTTGGAATAAAAGATACCAATTGAAATATGCAAATTCAAATACCAGTTGAAATTTAAACATGAAAAATCTAGTATCCATCATACAAACATTTAATTCACCATAAATGAAGAAAATATATTGTAATCAGCAGGTTTTGTAAAAATATCGACCAATTGTAGATCGATAGAAACATAATAAATTTCAATATCACCTTTTCCATCGTGATCTCTAAGAAAGTATACCAAATTTCTATATATTTGATCTTTCTATATTGATTTACATTCTTGGTCATATGAATAGTACTAGTATTTGTTGGCCCATGAGTACACTTCTTGGTTTTATTTTGATGATCACAAGCCACATGAAGTTATTTGGTACTAATCAAGTTCTAGTGTTTATAAGCATACAAGTTTCAAGAGATTAAAAGTTATTCCATTCTTCCACAAAGGAAGATTTTAATCAAGTTAATTCAAGAAAGAAATTCGAGCTCGAATGATCAAAAGCGTGGATTTTGAAGAAGCTCTCTTGATGAAGACTTGAAGAGAGTGTAACCCTATGTAATATCTTAGAATGTTTAAGAGTATTGAATTGATGCTCAAGAATCACACACACTTGCACAAGTTATCCATAAAAAAATTGTTTCAAAGATATTTCAAAAATCATATGTTTTCTATCTCTGACTTTTGAGAGCTCAATAGAGCTATCGACAGCCCTTTGGTGCTGTCGGACAACTTCTTTTCAGAGAATTGTCGACAGGATTTTACAAAGACTTGGGTCTCCTTTGATATTGGCACGCTTTTGATAGACTGTCGATAGCTGATACACTATGTATCAGCTGTGCTATCTGCAGCCTTATTGTACTGTCGATAGGAAAGCTCCGCAATGGCTAAATTTTTAGCCGTTGCATACTGGACCGTCGACAACCCCAGTGTACCATTTAGGCCCTATTTGAAATAAAATGAGATGTTCTCTTCTCAAATTGTTTGGACTTATCCCCAAATGGGTATATTTCACTTTATTAGGACATTATCAATGTTTTGTTGACTGGTTTAGCTCTCTAATATTTACCTACTGCCTATATATATGGATTATTGTAGGTGAAGTTTTTAATAAGTTCTACACACAAGTTTTTGAAATCAAAGTTTTTAAAAAAAAATCAAGTTTTTGCTTTCAAGTTTCAAGTTTCAAGAGCTCTCAATTCTAAATTATTCTTTGCAAGTTATAAGCTCTCGAGTTCAATTTTCAGCTGAAATTTCTCTCACAAACTTCTTGAGTTTTATTTCTCCACTCAAAACTCTAGGAAGTTGTAAAAAAAAAAAGTTTGTAACCTTTGTGGTTGCCTAGAGCTTGTAAATTTCATTGGCATTGTGCTACCTCTTGTAGAGAATTGAAGGTTGCCGTTGTGTACTCCGGGTCTTGTGTAGACCTTATTGTTCCTTTGTGTATAGTGAAAATCCTTCACGCGATAAAGGCAGGGATGTAGAGCTTGGTGCTCGAACCTCAAAATAAATCTGTTGTGTTTATGATTACTTTCTCTCTTGAGCTTACTCTATTTCTATTGCTATCATTTGGGTTTTTACTTATCTCTATTGCATGCACTTGTGCTTTTACTTTCATTGTACTTTCTATTCATCTCTTGCATCATTCATACTTGTTTGTTTTCCTCTTTCAATCAAGAAGGCAGTTGAGCACCTCAACTCTTATCTAAAGGAATATAGAGGAGAAGTTCTAGAGCCCTTAATTGGAATCTATCTCCAATTCTTGATTTGAGTTGACCATTTGCATTTTTCATTTTATTTGTTGCATTTTCACATTTGATTAGCATTACATCTATTCACTTCTCTCTAGTTGTACTTTCAATTGGTATTAGAGCCTTGGACTCTAGTTTTTTATTTTAACTGTCTTAAAGAGATCATTTTGCTAATCATTTCATTCGCATCTTTTCTTGCTATACTAGAATATATGGATGAAGGTATTAAAACTTCACCCATGTTTGATGCCTTAACTTTCCCATATGAAAAGTTAAGATGACCTGTTCTTGCAACCTTAGGAAGCTGGGTTAAAAAGGCGGCCATCAAACCCTTTAGTGTACCCGATGGTGATGAGAACACTTGATACGAAATTCCCACCAAGGAATTTGATACCAATGCAAATACTCACTATCCATTACTTTAAGCTTTGAATGATGATGATATATCTAAGGTAATTAATTACAAATCTGCCTATGAGATTTGGTCACACTTAGTAATCACGTGTAGGAAACTTCACAAGTCAAGGGAGCCAAGATTTATCTCTTGCGTTCTTAATATGAGAATTTTCTATGAATGAGAATGAATCCATTGATGACTAATTTTAAATTTACTAAAATCACAAATGGTCTTGCTTCTTTAGGTGACGCAATAAGCAGTGACCAAAAGGTGAGGAAAGTCATCCATGCTCTTCCAACATCTTAGGAGGTCAAGTCAACTACATTGAAAAAGCTCAGTGACAAAGAAGAAGTGGAGCTAATTAGACTCACTGAGAATCTAAAAACTCATGAGATGGAAAAAAAAGCTAGAGAGGAGAAGGCACCCCAAGAGAAAAAGACTTGCCTTCAAATCTATCCTATCCATCTCTGGCGAAGAACAAGATAACCCTAAAGATGATGAAGATTTGTCCCTTCTCGTGAAGACATGAGGAAGATGTACAACAAAGTTTGGAAATAGAAGAAGATGGAAAGCGAAGGAGGAGGAGAAGATAATTTGCTACAATTGCTGGAAGTCTGGACACGTCATTGCCAATTGCCTGAAAACAAATAGCAAATCCTCAACCTCCAAGAAGCCATACAAGAAGAAAGTCTTGAAGGCAAAATGGGATTCGGAGAGTGAATCTGAAGAAGAGGTGGACACATCACATGTATGTTTCATGACAAATGAGAACACACCTAAAGTAACATCCGAATCTTCTCTTGATGAATGTGAATTATTCATGGATGAACTGGGTAGTGAAGCTTTTACAGAACTTTTCAACAACTATGATTTTCTTAAAAAGAAGTATTTGAAAATGAAAAGAAAAATGAACAACTTCGAAATCAACTAGTTGTCATTTCCAAAGAAAAAAAGATTTTATCTTTCACTCTTCAAAAGACACAAAATGATTTTGACACACAAAATTTTTTGCAAAACAAATTTTTAATTATTGATTAAAATGAAAATTTCACTTTGAGTAATGTTTTAAAAAGATGTGAGTTTGATAAGGTTAGATTAAGGCTATGTTTTTCAAGGACAAACTCAAAGAATATTATATGTTTCTCATACTACACATGCCCACACACAATCTCAATCTCATGCACACTATGCACACCATGCCACACAAACTAAACATGCCTATGTTATACATGCTCATCATGCTCACACACATCATGCCATTTTATATGCCAAGGTATATATATCCACCTACTGTGAATGAAAAGGTCACTTGGTTATGTTTTGTTATTATAGAATTAATGCTTCTAATGATCATATTTGGGTTCGAAGGACAACACTGTAGGACCCAAGAAAACTTGGGTACCAAAGTCAACCCCTTTGTTAATTGATATGGGTATGCATCAAGGCTCCAAGATAAAAGAAGAGGTGGTACCTTGATAAGAGGTGGTACCTTGATAGTGGTTGCTCAAGGCACATGACCTGAGAAATTAATAACTTTGCAATACTATCATGGTATCATGAAGGTGGAACCAACTTTCAAAGATGACTCAAAGGGTAAAATCTTTAGTGTAGGTAATATCAAGATTGGCTCATCCCCTTTAATTGAGAATGTTATTTTGGTTGGAGGCCTTAAGCATAATCTTTTAAGCATTAGCCAACCTTGTGACAAAAGTTTTAATGTTATTTTTGATGATTTCACTTTTGATATTTAAGACAAGAAAACAAATACTTGTGTTCGTTCCGGTTTTCATGAAAAATGTTTACTTGATTGATATGTTAAATATACAATGCAATGCAACTTGTTTGAATATTTTTAATGAAGATTCTTGGTTATGGAATAGGAGATTAAGCCATGTTTTGTTTGACCATCTATCCCAAATTAATTCTAAGGATTCAGTGAAGGGTATTCCTTACTTGAAGTTTGAAAATGCGCATATTTGTGATGCGTTCCAACTTGAGAAACAAACCAAGTCCTCCTTAAAAAAAAACAAGCATATTATGATATCAAGACCCTTAGAGTTAATCCACAAGGATTTGTTTGGTCTAACTAAAACCAAAAGTCTTAGTGGTAACCGTTTTATTTTTATTTTAGTTGATGATTTCTCAAAATTTACACGAGTTTTCTTTTTAGAACATAAAGAAGAAGCTTTCTCGCATTTTCATGCTCTTAGCAAAAGAGTTGAAAATGAAAAGGATTTTTTGATTTTGCGAATAAGGAGTGATAGAGGTGGTGAGTTTATCAACCATTCTTTTATCACTTATTGTGATGAAAATGAAATTAAGCGTGCATTGTCTTTCCTAGAACTCCACAACATAATGGAGTCATTAAAAGAAAGAATCGTACTCTTTAAGAGATGGCTAGGACAATGATTATTGAATACGAACTCCCTCCATATCTATGGGGCGAGGCTGTAAACACTTCATGTTACATTGAAAACTGAATTTATTTTAGCAAAAATTCTGACAAAACTACCTTTGAGATATATTACCTGAGAAAACCAAATATTTCATATTTTTAAGGTTTTTGCATGTAAATGCTTTGTTTTGAATACCAAAGGTAATTTAGCAAAGTTTTATCCAAATTCCTTTGAAGCTATTTTTGTTGGGTATTCAAACACTAGTAGGGCCTTAGAGTTCTCAATAGGTCAACTTTGATTATTGAAGAGTTTATGCATGTAAGTTTAAGGAATATAACACTCTTGTGAAGAATGTTGTAGTAATTGATTCCTTAAGTGAAGACATTGAAAAGATTTCATTGAAGGACTCGCTGATTACTATCCAATTATGCAAGCATATCACATTTTTCTATTGATTTATGAATAAAATATCGCTTCTAAATCGTATTTTGGTCTATTTTGCAGATAATCAAAAATATAGGGGCAAAGTTGGAATAAGAGCCAAATTAAATCCAACTTCGGGTAATTAAATCGTATTTCTTCGAGACAATCTAGAGAGCTTATAGAAGATACATTGGATGCAAAAATTATAGATAAAAATGAAGAAATACGAGTCTAATTTACCAAAACCCAAATACATACAGAAGGTTCTCGCAGCTTAATGAAACAACAGAGCAAAACTAGGGACCTAAATCCTTAGTATTGTCACAGAAATATGACAATTATCGTGGACCCGCGGCAATGTGGTGGACCCATGCGTTGATCTTCGACGTGTGGCTTCGCCTCATCATCCAGAGGGTTCTTTTGCCTATAAATGCTGCATTTTTAGGCCAAAAATGAGGTTAGAGAGCTGTAGGCTAGGGTTTTCTCTTCTTTAGTGTAGAGTAGTGTAGTTCTTCTTCTTCTTTTGTATTTTATTTTCTATTTTAGATTATGTATTAGGGTAGAGTTGATTTAGGAGAGAAAGAGGGAGATTGATGTAATAGATAGTGATAATCTATGAAAACTTCCTCCTTTCCTTCCATGATTCCTTTAATAACCTCTAACATGACTAGCTAACTTTCTTTTCATGGCAATCAACTACTAACCACTAATCATCTAACTCCTTACTTGATAATCCACATGAATCTAATAGCCTCTACGAGGCCTTACTCTTGCAAGAGCCATTGATGGCTCAAGTTGATGGGTTCTAATATCTAACTTGCTAACTCTCTTATTTCATGCATGTCTTTAACGATTTTGATGATCTAATATTTGTATTAGCTTGTTCATGATGTAAGTTTGAATATGAAGAACTATTTTTTATGCCATACTTTGAAACATCTCTTGAAGAAGCCAAGGATTAGTGAGGGCCAAGAATCTATATGAGGCAACTATCACTAAGAGGTTAGCATGATAAGTGGAGTACTTAGTAATTAGTAGCCATGAGTTTTTTTCTCTTTTACTTTATTTTTAAAATTATTTCCAAAACTTTTATCCTTTTCTTATTGATGTTTTCATCATCTTCTTTCTCCACCACAAACCCTCTCTTTTTCGAAATCATTTCACAAAGTTTTCCACTTCACTTCTTTCTTGTTTTACTTCGTTACTTCTATTTATTGTTTTATTTACTCCACTAATACCACTTTTCACATCGTCGCTTTCATCGCATTCTCCTCCTATCATTTCAAGTTTTCTTTTCTTTTTCTGTTCACTTTCTTTTCAAAGAATAACTGTTAACAACAAACGTGAACAAACTATTAATGCTTCTATCACTTTCCGTCCCTATGGATTCGACCCTTATAGCCTATATGCTATAATGGAAGTATCAAAGAAGCCAAAGCACACATACTTTCATTGATTTCAAAATACACGTTTTCGTGTACGGTTTCCCTCCAATCAGTCGCCGGCTCAAGAAGATGAAGACAAGCAAAAAGATAATACAAATGGTGAAGTCTAAAATGTTAAAGTGGAGCCAACTCAACCACTTCCAAAAGATTGGAGATATGCTACATGCCATCACAAAGACCTCATTATAGGTGATGTATCCAAAGGGGTAACTACTCGCTCTAAAGTCTGTGATATTTGTGATCATTTTGCATTTATTTTTCATATTGAGCCTAAGAACATCCTCGAGGCCAAGGGAGACTCATATTGGTTGCCTGTAATGCAAGAAGAACTTAAGCAATTTGAGCATAACTAAGTTTGGCATCTTGTCCTTGGCCCCATGATAGACCAACTATTGGTAATGGATCTTTAAGAATAAGCTGGATGAGTCAGAAAATGTTGTTAGGAATAAAGAATAAAGCTAGGTTAGTAGCCCAAAGTTATACCCAAATTGAAGAAATCAATTTTGAGAAAATCTTTGTACTTGTAGCATGGCTAGAAGCCATATAACACTTGCCTTTGCTTCTTTCAAGGATTTTAAACTTTTTCAAATGGATAAAAGCACATTTTTAAATAGTTTTATTGAAGAGGATGTGCATGTTGAACAACCCCCCGGGTTTGTTGATCCTACATATCTGGATTTTGTTTCTAAACTTCAAAAGGCTTTATATGGTTTAAAACAAGCTCCAAGAGCTTTGTATGAAAGATTAAGTAGTTTTCTTGTTTCGAATGGTTTGTGAAAGGTAAAGTTGATACCACCTTGTTTACAAATCATGTAGATAATGGTATCTTGATCGTGCATATATATGTTGATGATATTATTTTCGGATCTTCTAATGAAAAGCTTTGTAAGGACTTTGAATCATGCATGAAGAAAGAGTAAGAAATGAGTATGATGGGAGAACTCAACTACTTTCTTGGTCTCCAAATCAAGCAAAGTAGTGATGAGATTTTTATCAATTGAGCTAAGTATACAAGAGAGCTTATCAAAAAATTTGGGCTTAAAGATGTGAAAATTAGCAAGACTCTTATGGTTACCACAACTAAACTTGATAAGAATGAACATGCTAAAAATATTGACATTAAACTCTATCGTAATTGGTAGCTTGCTTTACTTGACGATTAGTGGGCTAGTATTATGTTTTGTGTTTGTTTGTGTGCTAAATTTCAATCTTGTCCAAAAGAGTCTAATGTGATTGCGATAAAATACATCATTAGATATCTGATCATACACGTATTTTGCATCCTTTTCATTATACTCCTACATTTATCGTGAAATAAATCTGCAAATTTTCTTATCTTAAATATCTATGTTGCAGAAGATAGTCATGGGAAGAAAGAGGATAAAATCAAATAAATACCAGTTAAAGTCAGATTTAACTAGATCTATTTGGTTAGAAGAGGATGATCTCAAATCCAGTTGTTTAAACTTAGATTTTGGTGAATCAAATTGATTAACCGAAGATCAATGAGGATATCATCAAAATCAGAAGCTCAAATAGAAATTTCATTGGAAAAGGGAAAAGGATCAAACCAGACATCTCCACCCCTTGGATGTGGTGGTCGCGGATCCGCGACAATCTGGTGAGATTTTGGGGAGCGTTTGCTCCCCCCATCTTTAGACACTCTCTCCCGTTCTGCATTTGTTATAAATACCTGTAAATTTTCAGTGTACAGGGAACGTCAAGCAGAGAATAGAATAGATTTCTGTATAGGTTTAACTTAGATTTTTCTTTCTTTTTTTAATGTAATTTCTTTTATGTAACTGAGATCGAAGAAGAGTTTCATGGAAAAACAAGAGTGATGCTTGTACTGAGAATGACATTGGTGTAAGTGTCTTCCTTTCTTTCATTGTTATTCAATTCAATCAAAGTTTCTTTTTCTACTCTTATTTTTGTTGCTTCTCTCTTCTGTGTTTGTGAATCCAAACGACTCCAATAGCTTCGAAGTTTTGCCTCACTCTTGTAAGTATCGTTGATGGCCTATGGTGATGAACAACTATTTCTATGGTAGTATAGCTTGCACCTTCATTTCGTAGTATAGATCAGGAATACGGAAGATCTCATCTGTCATGCTTCGCTCACCTTCAAACAAAGGTACACCATTGACAAGGATTTTAGGTAAATCATCAATCGGAAGAGGTAGGTAAGTTCTTTAGTTTTCTTTTTCTTTCTTTTAATCTCAAGTTCTGAAATTACGTATTTTTTGTGCAGGTTAAAACTTAAACCAAATTTTGACACCATTGCCGGGGAGAGACGGTGAGTAATTCTCTTTTTAAATTTACATTTTTAGTTAACTTTCTTCTTTATTATTGGTGTGCAGTGATAGATATCAAGGAAATTTTTGCTGCATTGGTGATTGAGTTTTAACCTGCACGCAAACATACGGAATTTTAGAAATACAAAATAGCAAGTGGCTATGCGGGTCATGATCCACAAGAAGGGACTAGCGATGGAAGTTTTTCGCAAGTTCTCTTTTAGGTTACAAAGAATGGTTAAAGTTCTTCTTTTAGTTCTTGAAAAGAAAAAAAGTTACAGTTAAGTTAAGAAGAAAATGGTAGATTGAGAAGGTAGAGAAAATAGAAGACGGATTTATATAAAGAAATTAAAACGAGTGAATAAAATGGTTGGGAGATTATGGTGATCTAAACTAAAGAATTAAAAGAAAAAAGAAAACCTAAAAGAAATACTTACGTCATTTGGCCAAATACTTACCTTGAATCTGTGGTGACGATGTTACCTTGAAGTGGGTCAATCAACGCACAACCCGTAAGAGTTGATTCCCGTCTCTTTCACATTACATCATCAAGATGATACAAGTATGAAATGATACATACTGAGACTAAAATCTATCGTCATGAGCTATCAGTGACACTCGCAAAAGTAAGGCTCTTTCGATGCTATAAAACTCACTTGGATTGCACTTGGTACCAAAAGAAGAGAGGTAGAAAAGAAAAGGAAGAACACAAAAACAAAAAAGAACATAAAAAATGTAATTTTAGATTCAATGTGGTAACAATAAAAGAAGAGAAGAATAACTTACACTGGTATCACTCTCAGCACAAGCTTCACTCTCATTATCCTATGAAACTCTGGTCTCCTCTGAATTACATAAATAAAAATTGAAAATTACATGAAAAGAAAAACAAAAACCTACACTAAAAAGAATAAAAAACTGGCCTAAGAATTTATCTCTGTTTCATCATCCCCTGTAGTCTCTGAAAACCTAGTATTTATAGGTAAAAACCAAATGAGGGTGAGCGTACGAAGATAGGGGGAGCAAACACTTCCCCAACAGAAACAACAAAGCAGTGAAAATGCGACTTTGGTCGCATTTTCGCAGCTAGGTGGCCACACCCAGGAGGTACAAGTCGATACTTTGACGTTTTGGCTTTATCTCCAGCTGGATTTTCAGTTTGGGTCTTGGATTTTGACGAAACCTTCTTTTATCATCAACTTTAACCAATTGATTTGTGAAGATCTATTTTAACCACTTGTTCAACTAATTTTATCTTTTCTGATTTGTCCCAACCTGCCCTGATCTTTGATTTGAATTAATTCTGAATTAAATCAGAATTTTGAGGGGCTTTTGGGCTCGTTTCTCTTCCCTCTCCTTTAGTAAAGGCCTGTATATAAATTATACATCAAATAGGATTAAAAGAAGAGTTTATTATATAATAAATATGAGACTGTGATAATAAATATGCAGTATCAGCGACCGATCATACCCCTATAGCTATCGTTTGCTCGTCCTCGAGCAAAACAACAAAACTAACAAAAAATTATTAGATCACTTTCGTAGGTCACGCGATTGCACTAAGCATGTGCAACAAGCCGTTAAACCTCTAGGTTCCCCCTAGAGGATGAGTTTTGTCTCTTGAGGGTTTTCAGTGAATTACAACCAGAAAATCTATAAAGAAAAAGAAATAAAGTGTTAGTATTTTGAAAACACATTTTGAAAGAGAAAAATATTTAAAGTATTATTATAAGAATTAAGTAATCTATAAGTTATAGGAAAACCAAAATTTTTCATTCTTAAGCTTAGTCTTTATTCAAAAACTTGTTATCAATTAAGGCATAAAGTCAAACTATATTTTCTCATCTAATCTATTATTTTACCCTAAGTTACATGCACCTTTGTGACCGTGAAATTTTGACTCGAGGCTCTTTAACTCTAACTCTTATACCTTATTATATATATATATATATTTTAATTTTAGGTGATATTATTCTTTGTTTTATTAGGCTTTCTAATCTGCCCATGTAACGAGCCTTTAATCGGTGACTCCCAAACCAAACAGTCGTAGGGCACCAGGTTAGAAAACACCCCAAGGACTTAAGGATACGAGAAAACAAGGCCAAAAAACTAAGAATTTTATTATATGAACCGCTTTTAGGCGTGAATACTTATGCTTTATGAGGCATAAGAATTAGAGAATTTTAGATATTATATATATATATATATATATATATATATATATATATATATATTAATAAGACATAAGAATCTTTGTTTTTGAACCCTAAATGTGTAAGTGTATAAAGCATGTATATTTCATCAAGGTAAAATCAAGACTAATTACTTTTCTAAATTTTTTTTCCTAACTTGAAAATCAAACAAATAATCTTATTTTGTCCAAGTATAGGAAATCCTAATTATGATCCTCCTATTCCCTAAAATTGACTTAATTTCTTACAAAAAATATGTCAAAATATTGTTTCTATTTTCAAAAGTGTTTAAAGGTAAAGAAAATATTAATAATAATTTTTTAATAATAAAGGAAAACCTAAGTTATGTTAGAACCCTCCCTCATATCTATCTCATGCATTATCCTCAATGTATGAATTAATGCATTATGCATGAAAAATAAGAAAGGAAAGAAAATATTACTGATCGGTCACTGAATCTGTATATTTATTATAACATTCCATACTTATTATATAATAAACTTTTTTTAATCCTATTTATTGTCTAAACTATATGCAGGCCCATTTCTAAAGAAGAGGGAAGAGAAACGAGCTCAAAAGCCCATCAAAAGAAAATCAGGGCAGATCAAGGCAAATCATAGAAGATAAAATTGGTTGAAAATCAATTAAAACAAATCTTCACAAATCAATTAGTTAAAGCCAAAGATCAAAGGCAGTTTCATCAAATTCAGGAGCTGAAACGGGAAATCCAGAACCAGATAAAGGGCCTGTTTGTTTCATCGCAAAACGTCACAAATCGTAAGTCGTAAAACTTCTTTTCTATTTTCAGTTGTTTGTTTCGCTAAAAAATAAGTTGCAAAATGCAACTCTCATTTTCCCATTTGCAATTGCTACAGTTAAATTTGTGGTCAATTAAATCTCACTTTTACACCCACATTTTCCCAATTGCAGTTGCTACAGTTAATTTTGTGGTCATGTAAATCCCACTTGTAATTCAAAGCAGTTACTTGATAATCAATATATAATTTAATATTATTAAATATTTAATATTTATGATAGTGTTCAATTTCTTATTTAATTATTTAATTATTTTATATTTTAATCTTTAGTTTTTTATTATTTTTAATATTGTTTTAATATTTAATATTTTACTATTTTAATTTAATTTTTTATTTAATATTGTTATTTAATACTTTATTATTTTATTAATACTTATACCATTTTCTATTATTTTATTAAAGTTAATATTTTATTAATATAACAATATTATACTTTAATATAAAATTACTATATATTTAATTATTTATTTTTTAATATAAATAATTACTTTATTAATATTATAATATACTTTATTATTATATTAATATTTTATTATGTTAATATTGTAATAATAATTCATTATAATAATATTATTATAATAATTTATTATCAAATTATAATTATATTTTATTTTGTTAATTTTTATTTTTATAATATTACAATAATATTATAATAAAATTTAATATTATAATAATTTTCAAACATTTTTTAATATTATAATATTATAGCTATATTTTATTATTTTCTTAAGATTTTTTAATATCTATGTTTTATTAGTATTCTTAAAATTTTATTAATGTTCCTTAGATTTTCTTAAAAATTTATATTATTTATTTAGTTAAAATTTTAGTAATATTTTACTAATTATACTAATTTTTTATTAATATTATTGTTATAAATAAAATATTAACATTATTAATATTTTATCTCAAATTTATTAATACAATTTAATTTGCAATAGTAGGTTTAATTTAATAGTATTTATAATATTTATATCACTGCTACAGTTAATTTTGTGGTCAACTTTTTCTTTTACACTTTTACATTACCAACCAAACACCGTAAAACACAATATACTTTTCTTCTACACTTTAACTTTACAAACGAAACACCGTAAAACACATTATACTTTCTCATTTACACTTTCACTTTATCAACCAAACACTGTAAAACAAAATATATTTTCCCTGCTACAGTTCACATTTTCCATTCTCATTTTACGACTTACGATTTGCGATGTTTTGCGGCGAAACAAACAGGCCCAAAGTCAAATCACAAATCCAGGAGCTGCACCTCCCTGGGGGTATGGCCACCTGGCCATGGCCACAACCACGTTTCTGCGGCTTTGTTGATCCAGTTGGGGGAGTATTTGCTCCCCTATCTTCGTATACTCCTCCCTATTGGGTTTGTGCCTATAAATACTGGTTTTTCAGAGACCACAGGGAATAACCAAGTAGAGAGTAGAATTTAGGCTATTTTGTAGTTTGTAACTTAGATTTTTAGTTTTCTTTTATGTAATTTTTATTTTCTTTATGTAACTGAGAGGAGAGGAGATTTTCATGGAGGAATGAGAACAAGCTTATACTGAGGGTGACACCGGTGTAAGTAATCTTTTCTTTCATTGTTATTTGAATCGAATCAAGGTTTTTTTTTTCTTTTCTATTCTTATTTTTGTTTGCTTCCCTCTTCTGTATTTGTGAATCCAAATGACTCTGATAGCCTCGAAGTTGCCTTGCCGTTGCAAGTATCGTTGATGGTTTATGGTGATGGATATCCATTTCCATGGTAGTGTAGCTTGCCCCTTCATTTCATAGTGTAAATCGGGAATGAGGAAGATCCTATTTGTCATACTTCGCTCGCCTTCAAACAAAGTACATCGTCGATACGGGTCAAAGGTAAGCAGGCGCCGAAGAGGTAAGTAAGTTTTTTAGTTTTAACTTTCTTTTCTTTTAATTTTATGTTTAATCACCAGCACCACAATCTACCAACTCTTTTATTACTCTTTTTAATTTTTTTGTATAAATCCATTTTCCATTTTCTCCACCTTCTCAATCTACCACTTTCTTTTTAGCTTACTGTAGCTTATATTTTCTTTTCTTTTAAAGAACTAAAAGAACATCTTTAACCATTGATTGTAACTTAAAAGAGAACTTATTAAAAAGTATCCATCGCTAGTCCCTTCTTGTGGATCATGACCCGTATAGCCACTTTCTATAGCGGTAATATTGAGTACTTGCACATTCTATTTTTAAGTTCTGAAATTCTGTATTCTTATGTGCAGGTAATACCTCAATCAAATTTTGGCGCCGTTGCCGGGGAGGGACGATAAGTAATTCTCTTTTTAAGTTTACATTTTTGATTAACCTTCTTCTTTGTTCTTGGTGTACAGGTTTAATAACAAGAAAATTTTTGCTGCAGTGGACATATAAGTGGCCCTGCATTTTACTCAAGAAAGCAGAGCCCAGAAGCCCTCAGATTTGCTACATTTCAGTGGCAATCTGAGTGAACTACTAACCTATATTTTTGCAGGTTGGCTGAATTTTAAAATTAAATTTCTATAGCTATTTATTTTCTTATTTGTCTCACTGTACATACTTTCTAACTTCAATAGTAAAATGATGTTTGTTAAATGCTAAAAACGGTTTAGACTTGCATTTAGGCACGTATCTAATTCGTTTACATTTTACATTACTGTTGATGAGTGCTGAAGCCAAGGTATGTGTGTATAGCATTTAGTATAAGATTCATTCTTGCATGAAATATTGCTTGAGTGTTACTTTTTCTATATACTTGTATACTGCACCAAGCTGAATTAAGGCTTGTCCTATAAACAAGATAAGGTGGGGAAGTCATTACCCTCTCTTAGCCCACAAACAATCTACTCACTCACTAACCCAAGCCTAACTATAACTGAGTCGAAGTTGGCCCTAGGGACATCTCAGACTCATATAGGAGACTGACCTAAGGGGGAAGTTGATTAGAATTTGACTCTTAGCAAATTGGTGTTTAAGGTTGGGGATTGAGGGGCAAAACCTCGAAGGTTGGTGGTTTGGCATAATTAGGCCCATTGCTTAGGCACGAATACCTCCTACTGATATTGGCCTTATCTGGCCGATTAAATTGTGGTCAGATTCGGCAATATACCCCCCGTGGATAGTCTAACTAGTTAGGAGTCGTCTAGGTTTAAGGTTTACCCTAACTTAGGTTATTTTTTTTTGTTTATGTTTGTTTTTTCTTTGTTTGATTTTGACATTTCTTGTGTGATTTGGCTTATAACAACAATTTTTTTCAATTTTAATGGTAATCCATATTACAGCCCGACCTCTTTTTCAGATATTACTAACCCGACATATCATAACTTTAACCAACTTAGTGTGCCGGATTGGTCTTATCCGAATCAATACATGCCCTAGTCCCAATACTATGAACAAGACTGAAATAATTATCACTACTCTTCACAGAGTCAATGGGAATACAACTCCCCGAGTCATATTGTCAACCACCCTACCAACATCCAGCTTCATTTACTCCTTCTTCCGAACAATCATTAGATGAATCAATTGACGGGGAAAAGAGGATGGAAGCCTTAGACGAGTTTGAGCGACGAATTCAAATTTAGAAGACTCCAAATCCCGTCAAAATTATCAAGTCACAAATCCTTACTCTATTTTACAAGAAGAATATGCCGACTTAGAAAAGAGTACGGAATCCATGATTCAATTCCAAAATGATCCACTTGATATGATGAAGCAAGAGTTAGTAGTTTGGAAAACATTCGTAGGAATAAGAAAACTCTCCTACCCAATCTTTGACTATTTTCGACACTTCTAGTCATATTGATGAAAACTAAGAATCATGGTGTCTTGAAGACTTTAATTAAGATTCAATTTTATCACAAAACCTTGAACTTGACCAATATCAACCCATAGACTAATTGGCAAGTTTCCATTTTAATGAGATTGAACTTGATTATGAATGTGAACCCGATCCCCAACTTTGTGATTCAGTTTTCATCTTCGAATCTATGTTGACTCCAGTATTCTTACGCAATTTGGACCAATTTCTCAAGCCAATATTTATTCCCGTACCCACAGATCTAGAAAGGGAATCACCAATTTTGGATAGTCACATTCCATTGATGGCAAAGACTGTGATATCAATTCTTAGACTTGGACTCAACTCTTAAACTAAAACTAACTCTTGAACCCACAGTTGATTTTTTTGAGTTAGTATTGTTCCCGAGCCTATCATTCTGAGTCCAAGTCAACCATTTCACCAAGTCACTTTCTTTCGCTGGACATATGTATAGACGATGATGGCTCCGTGATGATTTTCCAAGACTAGTCATGTAAAGGGAGTAAGTTTCAAGATAGGATAGTTCATGATCCTATTCATATTGAGGACTGTAAATATGTAAATACAAAAGAGGTCAATAAAGGTGGGTTCCGTGAGCCACCATATTACCTTGATCGGGTAGCAACGCTTGACCGAATCAGACCACCACCGGAACCACCACCAAAAGGTAATATTTTCCTTCCCTTTCTTCTTTTTCATACATCTAGGCATTAATTAATGCACTGAGGACAATGCATGAGATAAGTGTGGGGGGAGAGTTCTAACATAACTTAGGTTTTCCTTTTATTATTAAAAAAAATACTTTTAAAAACTTTTTGAAAATAGAAATAATATTTTGATATATTTTTTGTAAGAAATTAAGTCAATTTTAAGGAATAGGAGAATCATAATTAGGATTTCCTATACTTGGTCAAATAAGATTATTTGTTTGATTTCTAGGGTTAGGAAAAAAATTTATGAAAGTAATTTAGTCTTGATCTTTATCTTGATGAAATATGCACACCTTATACACTTACACATTTAGGGTTCAAAAACGAAGATTCTTATGCCTTATAAAAAAAGAAGAAGAAAAGAAAAAAATATATATCTATGAAAAATAAACAAATCTAATTATTGATTAGCTAGGTACTTTGCCTAAGCAAGTCTTGGTATTTATGCGAAAGATGATTAGATAAGTTTGAATATATATATATATATATATATATATATATATATATATATATATATATATATATATATATATATCCTTGATTAAGTGGTATTTGTGCCTCATGAAGCATAAGTATTCACGCCTAAAAGAGGTACATTTTATAAATAAAAATCCATGGTTTCGTAGCCTTGTTTGCTCGAGTGCTCAAGTCCTTAGGGGTATTTTCTCACCTGGTACCCTAAAACTGTCCAGTTTGGGTGTCACCGACTAAAGGCTCATTACATAGGCAGATTAGAAAGCCTAATGGAATTAAGGAATAATACCACCAAAAATAAATAAATAATAAGGCATAAGAATTAAAGTTAAAGAACCCTTAGTCAAAACTTTACGGTCATGAAAGTGTATATGACTTAGGGTAAAGTAATAGATTAGATGAGAAATACAATTTGACTCCTCACTTTGATTGATGACATATTTTTGAATAGAGACTAAGTTTAGGAATAAAAGTTTGATTTTTCTATAACTTATAGATTACTTGAACTCTTACAATAATATCTCAAATATTTTCTCTCTTTTTAAAATGCTTTTCGAAAATACTAAAACTTTATTTTTATTTCTTTATGGATTTTGTGGGTGTAATCTACTAAAAACTCTCATGAGACAAAACTCATCCTCTAGGTGGAACCTAGAGGTTTAACGGCTTATTGAACATGCTCAGTACAATCGCGTGACCTGCCAAAGTGGTCTAATAATCTTTGGTTTAGTTTTGTATTTACTCGAGGACGAGCAAAAGATAGGTATGAGGGTATGATCGGTCGCTGAATCTGCATATTTATTGTTACATTCTCATACTTATTATCTAATAAGCTCTATTTTTAATCCTATTTATTGTCTAAATTATATGCAGCCCATTGCTAAAGTAGATGGAAGAGAAACGAGCCCAAAAGCCCATCAAAATTCTGATTAATTCAGAATTAATTTGAAATTAGAAAATCAGGGCAGATCAAGGCAAATCAGAGAAGATTAAAATAAATCTTCACAAATTAATTAGTTAAAGCCAAAGATCAAAGGCAGTTTTGTCAAATCCAGGAGCTGAAACGAGAAATTCAGGACCAGATAAAGTCGAATCACCAATCCAAGAGCTGCACCCTCGGGTGTGGCCACCTGGCCACACCCAAGCCGCAGAATTTGGCCAAAGTCACGTTTCTAAGGCTTTGTTAATTTAGTTGGGGAGCGTTTGCTCCCCCTATCTTTGTACGCTCCTCCCCGTTAGGTTTTTGCCCATAAATACTAGTTTTTCAGAGACCACAGGGAACGACCAAGCAGAGAGTAAAATTTAGGCTATTATGTAGTTTGTAACTTAAATTTTTAGTTTTCTTTATGTAATTTTTATTTTCTTTATGTAACTGAGAGGAGTGTAGATTTTCACGGAGGAATGAGAACAAGCTTGTACAGAGGGTGACACTGGTGTAAGTAATCTTTTCTTTAATTGTTATTTGAATCGAATCGAAGTTTTTTTTTCTTTTTCTATTATTGTTTTTGTTTGCTTCCCTCTTTTGTGTTTCTGAATCCAAATGACTCCGATAGCCTCGTAGTTGCCTTGCCCTTACAAGTGCCATTGATGGCTTATGGTGATGGATATCCATTTCTATGATAGTGTAACTTGCCCCTTCATTTCATAGTGTAAATCGGGAATGGGGAAGATCCAATTTGTCATACTTCGCTCGCCTACAAATAAAGGTACATCATCGATACGGGTCAAAAGTAAGCAGACGCCGAAGAGGTAAGTAAGTTTTTTAGGTTTTAACATTCTTTCTTTTAATTTTAGTTTAGATCACCAACACCACAACCTACCAACATTTTTATCACTCTTTTTAATTTCTTTGTATCAATCCATTTTCCATTTTCTCCACCTTCTCAATCTGCTGCTTTCTTTTTAACTTAACTGTAACTTAAAATTTCTTTTCTTTTAAGAACTAAAAGAAGATCTTTAACCATTGATTGCAACTTAAAAGAGAACTTACTAAAAAGCTTTCATTGCTAGTCCTTCCTTGTAGATCACGACCCGCATAGCCCCTTGCTATAGCGGTAGTATTGAGTACTTGCACATTCTATTCTTAAGTTCTGAAATTCTGTATTCTTGTGTACAGGTAGTATCTCAATCAATTACCTTATGGTGGTGGTTCCGGTGGTGGTCTGATTGGGTCAAGCGTTGCTACCCAATCAAGATAATGTGGTGGTTCATGGAACCCACTGTAATACCCCGTTCCCGAAATACGTACTTAGTTGCGTATTCAGATTTTTCGATCGTATTTTTCGATTTGTTTCATGTATTTATTTTTGTATTATGAATTCCTTATATGATTGTTTTGTCTTGGATTTGGATTCGTGGACTCGGAGTCAGCCCCAGTCTGAACCGAAGGCCCGATCCTAGAGTATTACTCGATTTAGACATTCTGATAATTAGAATTGACCGATTTTAGTTTAAATATCATTTTCAATATTATATATTTTCTATGATTTTCTAGATTTTTCTGGAATTAAATGAAAGTCTTCAAAACCGGTGTCGGCTAGTGCCGCTGACCGATTCCTGGATTTTTAATTCTCAAACAGTTTGGAATTCCATGATGGTCCTTTAGGCTTTATTCCTTAGAATCATATTTTCTACCTACATTCTTTTTCTGAGGATTTTATGATTTTATGAAAATTCCATCGGAGTCGGTAGGTAACTGATTCCGGATTTTAGTTTTAAAACTATAAAGTATTTTAAAACGGATTTCACTATAATTCTTAGTTTAATATTCTTGATTTTTGGTAATTATTTCGGGTCGTTCCGAGATACTTGAATTTCGGACGATTCCGGTATTTTCCCAAAAGATTTCCGCATCCGCAACTGAATCCCGGGAATCCGCCACTTCCATTATTTTCATCTTCTTTCCCAAGAAAACATCTTCTCATTATAATTTATTTTCCTTTTTCTTTTTCCTTTATTTCTTTCCTTCCTCCACAAACCAAAGCCTTTTCCTATTTTCAAAATTCCAAATTCCATTTTTCTTCCACCAACTTCCTCATTAAATGCCCTCTTTTTCTCTCTCTTCCTTGGCCGCCAAGTGGCAAAGAGAAGGACACTCATCCCCTCCTCCACTTTGCAAAAACCCCCTCTCTTCTACTTTAATTGCATCACCTTCACAAATCCAAAAACCTATAAATACTTTTCCTTTTCATTTCTAATCCTTTTTCACTTCATTCTTCACTTCACCTTTCTCTTTCTTCTCTTCACCAAGAGCCAAACCCTAGCCACCTCCATCTCCTTCATCTCCACCACCACACCTACTCCAACTTCTCTCCTTCATCTTCTTCCTCCTTCATCTCCATGGGAAGCCACCACAAGGTCATCAACTCCAACAACTTCATCAACTCCACCAACATCTCCACTCTCTTTTCCATCATCAACCACTCCTTTTGGTAAGTAATTTTCATCACCAAGGCTTGATTAATTCTTAGTATACTTAAGTTTATCTATCATGTTCAAATTGTGTCTTCAAATCCATGATTATTTAGCCATCAAACAAAACCCTAGAAAATCTGTTCTGTTTGCTGTTTCCCACGATTAGTCGACTAGACCTATAGATTAGTCGACTAGAAAACCCTAGCTGAAACGTAACCTTTCTGGAGCACAGTTTTAGTCGACTTAGGTTATTTATTAGTCGACTAGAAACCTCGATTAGTCGACTAACCTTTCCTGAACCAGAAACCCAAACTCTCTGTATCACAGTATTAGTCGACTTGACATGACTGTTAGTCGACTTGAGATGTCTGTTAGTCGACTACTCTTTCCACCCAGTCGACTAACTTTTCCTGGATCAGAATATCAACTCTCTGGAACCCAGTTTTAGTCGACTATACCAAACTGTTAGTCGACTAACTCCACTATTAGTCGACTACTCTTCCATCCTAGTCGACTAACTTTAGCTGGTTGTCTTAGTTGATTCCTTTCTTGAATATGAACCTTACCCTCTAGCCTTATATCATGTATTGGTATTGCTTGACTTGTCACTTGACAAACATCATCTTACCTTCTCTCTTTCTCTCTCTCCTCTTCACTCTACATAATTATATCACAGGTTATGGCGCATCCCGAGCTTCCGTGGATTTTGGATCTTTTGGCATATTGGTGATTTAGGCGAGTAGTCTCGCTCTTCTCTATTTGAGTTTCCCGTTTCATCGGTCCATAAGTATTTCGCTTCTTATTTCCATATTCATGTATTGCACTACAATTGCTCATATTATGGTAGCTTCATCTTGTACTTGTGCCATGCTATTGATATGCTTACTTCTTTATCATATACTATGCGTGGCAGACCCTTCGTGGTCGTTGTATTCTTGGTTTCTGATATGTTATCACTTGCCCTGCTATTATTTCAGACCTGTCAGTTATATGCTACCTTTAACACATGTATATCACTTTGGCAACTGTGTTATTACCTGACCATCTGACATGCCACTAATTGGCAAGACCTTCTTGTTATGTCATGATTTACCCAGACTATTATCAATCTCTTGTCATGTTTGATTGCTTGTTAAATATCATCACCTTATCATGCTATCTCTTGGCACCAAGCATGATGCGCCTGATTCTGATAAATATCATGATAACGGGAATGTAGTATCTGATCTCCTGTTACGATTCCAGTTATGTATTCCAGTTATGTATTCCAGTTATGATCCTGCTCATTCCCTTAATCTGATAATTATGTTAATAAGCCATAAAAGGACAACTTGTATGGGGAATGGGAGGAAGTGATGGATGCCGGAATGATACCTTGCTTATAGTAATGGAATAAAAATTGACGACTAGTGTTAGTGGGACTTTGGGCCCACAGAAGACAAGTGTTAGGGGGACTTTGGGCCTCCAACTGGTTCCAGGTGTATGGAAACTACTATAGAAGTGATATCAGTTCTCCATCGCTTCCGTTAACAACCCTTGGCTTGCTTATATATGGATGTATGTGGGTTGGCCGTACACCAGGTCACATACCTAGATATATGGGTCAGACAAGTAATAATAATAATAGATTCTGCTATGATTCCTGTTACACTTGCTATATGTTATGATTCCCGTTTTGTATCCTGTTTGGCTTTCATATGATTTGCAACTCTGATTCTATACGCTTGGATTTCTGTGGCATGAGATAATGGTATATAGATGAGGGTTTCCTTGTTTGGATTATTCCTTCGATGTATTAGTCTCATGGGACCGTGACTTAAGCGTATACAATCACTTTTGCTTGTAATCAGCTTCACTTGGTTTTCTGTTTTATGATGATTAGGTCATACCTGTTCATATATACTTCATTTGTGTTCTAACCCTCCTGTCTTCTGTACTTGACACTTGTGCTCCTCCTGACTCGCCACCTGGCATCCATATTCCTACTCGCCTGGGGAGTTTCACTGACTCCCCTGGATTCTCATGTCCAGGTTATGGAGCCCGGAGCGTGTGGATTCTCCCGTTACTGCTCAGAGTGGCGCAGCGGTAGCGTGGATCTCCAGCCGACGTCCAGGGCCACATCCTTCCAGGCCCCCTGTATGCCTCTCGAGTTTCCTCTTAGCAAACTCGTGAGTGCCCTTTTTCTATTCATACTTGTACATTTCCTTGTATACTTGTATGTGAGCGCCCTTTTATGCTGTTCCTGTATGTATATCTCTTGTACTCTCGCATTTGCGCATATCTGTGATGTATTATTATTGTAATATTCATCACCTCTGGTGATAACTCTGTAATTGTATATAATATGTGTTGGAATGTAAAATGCACCATTTGCTTCCGTACTCTGATTCTTGTCTGTACTGATGCTTAGCGTATTACGGGAGGGTAGTTCTGACCTACGTATATACGTTGCAGTGACGTCCCCGTATCGCGGGATCGGGCGTTACAGGATGGTATCAGAGCTTAGGCTCTAACTTCCACAGTACGTCCAGAGGGCAAATTAATGGTAATGAAATTTGCAACTGGAATACCTGAGTCTTGGTTATACATTCCAACTACAAGTGCAGAGTTATCTATTTCTTGACCATCCTTCCTTTGATTCCTAAATCCTTTCCATATCCCTTCCCTGTTTTGGTTTTATGAAGCCTTATACTATCTTAAGATATGACTAGACTAGAGAGGTAGTGGCTGGTTCTGCATGAAGCTATTATGTGATCCCTTCGGTGAATTCTATGAAGCTTGGTATTCTCCAGATCGATCTTGATCTGGCTATCTTTCAGAAGTCAGCAGTCGAAATTCTCTACGGATATTCTACATTCTCTACTATATCGTTCAGAGTGATTGATGCCTGGTATTCGGGATTCTTAATTATCGGTCTTCTTTATTATTATGCTCAGGACTATCAGGGTTTTCTTTGTCTTCGGTATTCTGGCTTATTATTTCACAGCCACGACATCAGCAGTATTATTCAGCATTATTCGAAGATTTATACAGCCGGAAGTGCGGAGGATGATTATTGTTCAGTCGACTTGAGAGCCCTACCTCTAGTGCTTCATATCTTAATTGGTATAAATTCCACGCTGTCCCCTTTGTATTCAATTTACCCTTAACGAAATTGCGAGGACGCAATTTTTGTAAGGTGGGTGGATTGTAATACCCCGTTCCCGGGAATACGTACTTA